>CM075817.1:11029373-11431873 GCA_037975025.1 Excoecaria agallocha | reverse complement strand
TTCAAATGAATACAGTTATTGATTTATTTTGGTTTGAAACATGGAGGTTCTATTCTATTTGACATGCAATGCTTCCGTGAGACTATGTCTCCTCTATTTACAAGAATCAAATAATTATTGGTTCGAGGCAATGCCTCTCTTATTATGATACCTATGGTATCTTCTGTTCTGACCCGTTATCCATAATTATGGACTATGGCTAGAAATTCTGAATGAAACTTTTAAAATGCATATGGTGTGCTCTAATGTCATTCATGTAAAATGAGAAAGAATATTATAAACTTGTCCTTGAAGGTAAGTATCTTGGAATTCAGATTAGTTACTTAAACTACCATTTATTGATTTATTTTTTATATATATTATTATTATCTTATTTTGTTCTTATATAGTATTTTCATTAATATAGGTAGATTTTTTTTAATTTACCTTACTAAGATTTATGCTTAGCATGGTGATTTATTCTCTCTGTGTAGGTTTTTGAAAGGTTTCTTTTAGGTCGGGACAACCACTTAGCCAATGAAGACTCTTCATTTTGTAGTTTTGTATACAATATGTTTTTGTGTTGTAAATATTATGTAGCACATTATAAATGTAAATCTATGAAGTTGTAATAAGTGAATGTTTAAATATATGTATATATTTATGCTCTTGTTGAAGCATCTAGCATGAATAAATGTCTAGATTTGATGATGGTGCTAGTTTATTATGTCATTTTGTGGGTTGTTTGGTTGTAAGCCTTATACTCCTTCTAGGTTAAGGGTGTTACATGCCATTAAAAGGGATTTTTGAGTTTGAGATTTTTGATCTATGAGGATGGATTTCATGGGTCTTTTCTCGAGTTCTTTAGAAAATAAGTACATATTGGTTATGGTCAATAATGTTTTGAAATGGGCGAAAGCAATGCCTACCCTTACTAATGATGCCAAAGTTGTTAAAAAGATGCTTAAAAATATCATCTTTCGAAGGTTTGGTACTTCTAGAGCTCTTATTAGTGATTCAGGCTCACACTTTTGCAATAATTTAATAGATGCTCTTTTGAAAAAGTATGGAGTGACACACAAGTTTGTTACTCCATATCATCTTCAAACTAGTGGTCAAGTTGAAGTAAGCAATAGAGAGATCAAGTGGATTTTAGAGAAAATGATTTCTTCTTGAAGGAAAGATTGGGTATTAAAGCCAAATAATGCCATATGAGCATATAGGATAGCCTTTAAATTCCTAATTGGCCTTACAACATAGTAATTGATATATGGGAAGTCTTGTCACTTGCCCATAGAACTTGAGCATAAGGCTTATTGGGCAATAAGGGCTTTGAATTTTGACTTGAAGTAGGTTGTTAGGAAAAGTTTACTTTAGCTTAATGAATTGAAAGAGTTGAGAATGAATGCTTATGAAAATACAAAGTTGTACAAGGATCACAATATGATGTGGCATGATAAGCATTTACTTAAAACTGAGTTTAATGAAGGAGAAATGGTTTTTCTCTATAATTTCAGAGTAAATTTTATTACCATAGTCTCTAAGAGTAAGCATAGAGTGATTAGGGTGTCAAACACTAAGGAATTTCAGAGTGATTTTATTTTAATTAAGTACTAAGCTGGATAGGCAATTACAATTTAATGAAGTTGATTGTACTAATTTTCCTAAGATTACTCAAATTACAGAAAACTAAACTTAATTCTAAATGAACAGATATAAGTCAATTGATGTTAATAGAATTACAAGAGCAAATTAATCAAGCATTATATTTATCAACTTAACACAAATACATGCAAGTGATTAGATAATATGGCCTATTATCCTTAAAAGCAACTCTCATTGTCAAATAATGGTATTTCAATTTAGAGTCCACAAGCATTCTCATATCATAATAGAGATAAATGAGAATTATGAATACCTATGCCTATTCTTTAATCCCTCAAAGTGAAACCTTTGTCTCTAGGTGATTCCTAACCCTTAAGTAAATTCAATTGCATTTACACCAAAATACCCCAATTTTTATTGTGAACAAATTGATTAACAAGTTATATATGGTGATCAAACATATATAACACATTCAAACACCCAATTGAATCTAAATTATTCATGCATTAATAAAGATATAGTAATATAAGCTCAATTCATTCTTGCAATCCTAATTAACAAAAAGTAAGTCTAAATACATTGTGTTCAAAGCAAGCAAATACAAGGAAAAAATATAAATATCAAACAAAATAACTAAGAGAAAAGAGTAGAAATTGGTTGATGACTTCTCAATGCTATTTAGAAGAGTACTTGAGGTTTGAATGACCTCTTGGAATCCTTTTTCCTAATTGGATTATGCTTTCTCTTCATAATCTTTTTTCGAATTGTATCGTTAGTTATTTGGTAGTTTTATCATGCCCAAACTAAGGTAAACTGTATATATTTATAGGCCTCAAAATGTCCCAAATGGTGCCTCTTTAAAAAGGGTGTAACTATGAAAAGGTACCATAAAAGGTTGTATCGGTTGGCCATGGTGAGGACTCAGCACATTGGTGTCAAGGTAAGCTAAATCGGCACAAGAAGCCTAAGTAACAAGTCAGCAAGATCATTCTTCTATCATGACGCGACATAACAAGTCATGATTCGACATAGGGAGGCTCTATAATGAGTTAACACTAAGTGAAACGAATCGGCATGGCCATAAATCTTCCTTTTTGTTCTTTAAATTTTAACCCTTTAAGTCAAAACTCCCAATTGCACTCCAAAACATACAATTGAATAAAAATAACCTACAAATACAAAGGAAACCAACAAAATTAAACAAACATATGCATACAACTTAAAAAAAATCTAACATAAATAGCCTAAATAACTATACTATATTGCATAGCATCAAATTTTCCCACACTTAAATCTTGCTTACCCTCAAGTAAGAATTCTAAAGTCTAAGTGAAAGAACTAGCAAAGTACTTATCTTCTCCAAAATATATCTAGCCTTTCCTAAGAATCATCATGAATGTGAAAGAGTACTTAAGAAAAAGGTAGTCAACAATTAACTTCTAATGCTCAACAATGATAGAGGAGACAAGTCCCATAGCATATATAATAAATTTAGTGTATTATCTCAAGTTATTAAAATCAAAATTAAGAACATAAAGTCAAGATCCTAACCAAGTTACTTAACCAAGTTGAGAAATCTTCAAGCTTAGGAATTTTAAGGACAAACATAGCCATTTGGATAAGGTTTAAACACACGCATTAACTTACAATTCTCATGGCATTTTTAGATACTTTCCACTTTTCTTCTAAGTTTTTTTTTTTAATTTAGTGGGTGCATTTTATATTCCATCCCACACTTTTCTTACTTGATCTAGCTTACTGGGTACATTTTATGCTCCATCCCACTAGTTAATTTCTTACTTTTATCTTATTTTTTTACTTTCTTTTTCTCTCTTTTTCAATTATTAGTTTTTATGTCCTCATCCATTATTAAAAAGTAAGTTATATGAAAATAAAAAAATAAAAATCCTAGCCTCCTTTTCTCTGTAGCCTCCACAAAAAAACCCAGCTTCATTCCTTACCTGGATTCTAAGGTTTTTATTTTATTTGTCTAATTTTAGGGTTGTCGTCAGTTCATTTATGGACACCGACCCCTTGCCTCTTTTGTCTTACATTTTTATTAAATTTATATTTGTGTTTTTCAATTTTTTATGTGTTTTTCATTTTTTTTAATTTTCTCTATAATAATTTTCAGATCGGCACAGATTTGAAGTTTTAAATTTATTCAGGATTTTTAATTTGTTTTTTTTTTGTATTTTAGTTTCAATAAACTCAGATTTAAAATTTTTTATTTTAGATTTGACTTTCGTGTTTGTTCATATTTTATTGTGTTTTTATAATATTGAATAAATTTTAAATTTTTTATCATGCAAGTTTGTACTCCATATTTGGAGCTTATTGTCTTCTTTTATGGAAGTTTTTATCCTTTTGGAATAAATTTTTTCATGGACAACAGATGGACTGAGTTTTTCGCTAAAAGATAGATTGTCAGTGGTATATTACCATTATTCACTATTTTTGTCAAAGAAGTTGAAAGATATATTTCAGCAATTTTATTAGTTTTGTACGTCTTATGTACTTTTAAATTTTATAAATTTAATTGTACTTTTCAGATGTAACTTTTATATTATTAATAAAGATTTGTTTTATAAGTTATACATATTATGGTTATAGTTTCCATAAGGTTACCTAAGTCTTTAAAAACTATACTTGAATCTTGACACTCTAGCCTAAAGCATGGTTATAAAAGTGACTGAACATCCAATAAACTTTGAAAATAACAATAAAAGTGATTGAACAACCTTTAGTTTATGCTCTGGCATCTCCCTACCCGAATGGAAGGCTACATCCATCTCTTCTAAAGTCATTACTCCGATCCCATCAAGGGTGGTGTTATCCTCCCTGGCCATACGCATATCATATACCACCTCTTTATCTAAATATATGTCCCCAATGGCAAATACCCCCATCCAAGCCTTTGGCTGAAAGTAACCTAGTGACCAAACCTCCAATGACTGTAACATCACCCGGGTTATGCTATGTTACTCGTATATGTCCCAAGATAGCACGACTCAAGTCTATATGTTGAGCACTCACCATACCCCATAAACCATAAGTCTCTACCACCATAATAGAATCGAGACTACCTATCCTTCCCAAGTAGGAGCAGGAGAGGACCCTATGTAAATAGCTCAGTAATTGAGATCGCAACATAGGAGACTTCACTGTCCTCCTCACATATGGGATCCCTGGTCATCAAATAACTGCCCACATCTCTATCGAAGTAGATCTTTTAAGTCCGATCACTCCTTCTCCCATAAGTAACCCTAAGATCTAACAAAATGCCTATGCGACATGGATACTGGCTGACCTTAGATGCAGTAAGTAATGACACCCTCCTCCTTATCTGGCCTCTATTTTCCAAGTACATGAATGTGGCCAAAAATTGTGTGGTCATTTCTGGATAAGTCCGATATGCCCCTATATAAAAATGTATCCATCCTACTCGTGCTATTAGGTCATCAGCCTCTTCAACCAATCCGAGTTGATTTAATAATCCCCTAGAAATAAACCGACTTGGTAACATACGAACTTTTCCTAAAGTCTAATAGTGGGCTCCCTATTTGGGTGTCATCCATATGGGGTACTTGGGATCTATATCCTGCGTGATTTAAAGATTCACAGTTAGTCATGGTGCATTGTCTGAAGATGTCACTTAGATATTATTGCATTTTGTGCCTAAATTTTGATAGCATAACAACTTAGAAAAACAAGGCCCAACTCTGCACAAAACTTGTTCACAAAAGCTATAATAGCTAAACAACATTTGATTTCTCCTAACCCACCACCGGCATCTAGCAATCATGCCAAAACTTACAGAAAAACAATGTATATATAGCAACTAAGTCAAGTCATTGAAAACCATTATATTATTATTAGCATGCATATGTGGTTATGGCTATTTTGTCACTATTATTCTTATTCACACATGAGCAACTACCATCAAAGCATGCATTTCCTTGAAATGAGGAGGAATAGTCTACTTTATAGCAAGTAAATCTTATTATCATGTATTACTCCTATTCATTTCTACTTTTATCACCAATTACAAATTACACCTACATTCCATTATTACTACCATGCATATTTATTCCTACTTATACCCCTTTTTTTATTTGTTTTGTATTTGCTACACAAGCTGCATTGCTAGGCTATATGTAACAAGATTAACTAATACATACTAACTAGCATCATTATTATTTCCATTGCATTATTCTGTTATGCACATCCCCCTTCTTTTTTATACCTATCCATTTTTTTTAGTTTCATGCAAAGTGTACACACTGCCTATAGGTACATTTTCATCCAGTGAAACCATCAACCATATAAATAATTATATACATAGCAACCAAACAAATCAACTGATAGGCAAACCAAAGTGCACCATCCTACTCTTACATATTTACTTAATGTTTTTAAAATGAAATAAAAAATCATCACTAACAACATATTATACATACTTATAACAACTCATATCAATAATCTTTCATGGTTTCATACCCATTTGAACCATAAAAATAGGTAAAAAAGTCATGGACATACCTTTTTCAATGAATAAGCAAAACTTGATGAAAACCCACAAAATTGGAGTCAAAACGTGCATAATGAAAAAGCCCAATAGTGTACCGAATTGGAATCGTGAAATCTCGCTTAAATGGTGAGAAACAATAAAAAAACTGAAGGCTACCTATTAAAATCGACGAAGAAGAAAAGGAAGAAAAGAGAAAGAAAGGAAAAAGAAGGAAAAAATCCACAACATTTAATTTTGAGGGAATACACGGGCATACAATAGAGTGTAAGGCCATACCTTCTAACTCAAGGTCGTGCATTGGTGTTGCAAGGGCGTGCAAGGCATAAAAATATAGATTTGAAAAGTTTTGAATACGAAACGTTCCCATGCATGCAAAATGCTACATGAACAGAATTTTTGAATGGGTTTCAACCAAAACTCATTCAAAAATAATCCCAATTTTCCAAAAAAATAACCCTAAAAATTTATAGTATCCAATTTATTGACTTAACCGAGCAGAAATTATTTTATTTACAATTTATCTACAAGAAACTATTTTCGTATCGGAGTATTATTAACGAAATATTCTCTTTAATTACCATATTCATTATATACCCATGTCTTACACATATTTCTTCCTTTTCTCTCTCTCTCTCTCTTCATTATTTTAATTAATTATTTTACATTTTGTTACCATTTTTCGTGCTTTCATTCTTGTGTACGTGCGAAATACATACTCCCTAAATCACTTGAAATGTTGACAAATATCATAAATTTAAATCATAAACCGACCTTGAATTGCAAATTATGGATTGAAACCTGTAAAATTTATGTTAGAAGCATGCATGGCCTTATGAAATGATGCATAATGAGGTGTATGACATATAAGGCTATTTTTTACTATTCATTTTCACTAGGTGGTAACAGGGATTAATGTACGGGCGTGCACACTGAATGTACGACTGTACAGGCCAACCTATAAATAGGGATTTTGAATTTTCAGCTGGCTTTTGCTCCCTTCTTGAAATCACCTCGTCTCTATCCATCTCCCGAATCTATACCCTTAATTGCAATGCTTTGTATCATACTTTGGCCAATATGACTCCTTTTTTTTGGGTGTCTGCCTTTACTATTAGATGATTACTCTACTTGTGATAATCTTATTATGTCCCCTTACTCCAACTTGAGGTTCCTCCGAAAGGTAGAGCCAGATAAAACATCTATTAGTGGCTTTGACATGTTACTAGGATCCCTGTTTTCACATGTTTTATTTCAATAATGTAAAAATTTGCCCTCTTTATGAAAAGTTTGTTGCCATCTTGAGTGTCCCTTTCTGTCTAGGCACCCTTCCTTACGTGCCTAACTGTGTGCCCAACTATGCATGAGAAGCTATTCATGCTCTAAGGATTTACCCTTCCAACGTCAGGTCCTTGCTGAACCTTCTGAACCTGTAGTGTTCAATTTGTTGTTTGATAGTTTATATTACTTCAATGGCAATGAGACTTATATTATAGGTGCTACCTTTTTTATGTGTTTGGCCCATTATCTGTGTATCACCAATGAGGCTGGTATCTTAGGAGACTACCGATTGTTTGATATCGTGAATGGTATTCACGAAGAACTTACTCCATTCCCACTGATCCTGGCATAACCCCTGCTTGGATTAGATATTGTGAATGTTGATCCCATCGCTCTGTTTACTGGTAGCCCTCTATTACTCTAGGTATTTGTAGTCATTTATTTTAAGTTAGAGCGCCCTTTATGGGTTTTCACACTAGTTTTTATTTGCGGGACATGCATCTTTTTACAGATTGTTACATAGCCTTATGCCTAATTTTTTCCTGAGACGGATGCCAAACCATTTCAGCGGCTTTTATTTTCATTGTTGTTTCTTTTTTTTTGTTTTTTTACTACTTATCTTTCTTTTTTCTTTCTTTTTTTTTAGATTTAGGTGTATGAGAAACTTAGAATGTTGGTCAAGCCTCCTCCTCGCTTCGTGGATGTATACCTTGAGGTTCTTTGGGGTTTGCATACGATGGTATTGGAACAAATCTGTAGAAAAAGACATTATATGGCTGAGCTTAGTGGTAGAGTAGAGGGTAATCTTTATATGTCCCTGGATCCATGTTGAGTACGTGACTCGAGATGGGAGTTCTGGGTGCATGCCCCTCTCCTGTCTTCATCAGGTAACTTTCTAGATTATCATTCACCACACTTGATAATTTGGCCTCAGGCAGGAGATAGTGCATACACATTTGAACTTCGGGAAAAGGGACCTAACTGATGCATTTGTCATAAGATACCATTACATCTAGAGGTGCTTACTTGTGAAGACTAATATTCCACCAGCAAACATTTATGATTTTGAAACCAATGTGAAGTATTGCTCATAGGTCATAGAGGCACCGGATACCAAAGTGTTCCAACTAAGGTGCTCAGGTAAGGGAGGCCAAAGCTGGAGTAGTGCTAGTTAAAGAGTTCCTTTGAGAAAGTGTTGATCATTGTTGTTGTCTTTGTTTTCTTTCCTTTTCTCTGGGTTTGTAATATATTATAGGCACTTGCTAGGACAAATTCCTTTTGTTTCCTTCCTTTTTTGACTTATTTGCAAGGTTTTATGCTTTTTTGTTGCTATCTTGTTTGCTTGCTCATAATTGTTGATGTTCTAATGTTGTTTTTTTTTTTTTTTGCTATAAAATAATAAGACATTTTTGTTCATGCTAATCACATCACATAACTTAGATTATTAGTGCATGTTCACATGATCACAATGTTGCAATGATGATAATCATGATGAGACAATTAACATAAAACACAACCTTTATTTTATCTCGGGTGACAACATCTTAAGTACATCCAACTCTTATCACCAATCAGCCCTCGCAGATTTTCTTGATTAGTTATTTTTCACTCAACCCTTAATTTTTGCCTAAGGTACCTTTTTCGATTTTTCACCCTAGCAAGGTAGCCAATTTTAGCAAGGCTGCCTTTTTCAATTTTCGACTCAAAGGGTCTTTGTTTCTTTTTTTATTTTTATTTTGATTTTTTTTATTTTTATTAGCCATGGAACATTTTCAACTTGTCAATGTTAACTGGATCCTTGAATTCATTTCCGTCATTGTCCGTGAGGATAGCAGCTCCTTTGGAAAGCAATTTTTTCAGAATAAAGGGACCCTTCCAATTTGGTCTGAACTTTCCTCTATAGTCAAGTAAATTGGATCTCATCTACTTAAACACAAAATTTCCTTTTTTTAGATGATAGCCTTTAAACTTTTTTCCAAATGACTGTGCTAATCTTTTCTGATATAGTTGATTATGGTAATAAGCTCTCATCCGATTTTCATCCAATAGGGTTAGTTGTGTCATTCTATGTTTTGTCCATTTCGTCTCTAAAAACTTGGCCTCTAGCACAACCCTTAGCGACTGTAATTTAATCTCTACTGGAAGCACCGCTTTTGAGTAGTATATTAAAGAAAAAGGAGCGACCTCCGTGGAAGTTCTAACAGTGGTTATATACCCCCAAATAGCAAATGGTAACTTTTTAGCCCAATATTTATATGTTTGTATAGTCTTGGATAGGATATTTTTCAAATTCATGTTGGCAACTTCAAATGCCCTGTTCGCCTAAGGATAACAAGGTGATGACTTATGATGATGGATTATGTATTTCTACAGTACATGTCTAGTTTCTACTTAAAACTGAATCTCATTATCTGATATTATGTGATAAGAAACTCTTTTACCAATAAACCAAATTTCTCTTGATAAATCAAGCCATCTCTCATGGCTCCAGTCTTTTAAAAGACTCAGTTTCTACCCATTTGGTGAAGTAATTAATGGTGACTGCGATGTATCTATGATCGTTGGAAGCTATTGGGTGAATTTATCCGATAAAGTCTATCCTCCAAGCTGAAAAGTGCCAAGTTAAGGACTGATTTCACAATTCCAAAATAGGCAAATGACTCAAGTTGGCATACCGTTGGCATTGATGACACATCTTCACATATTTGAAGTAGTCAGAATCTATGGCTAGCCAAAAAAAACCCTTGTCATATAATTTTTCTGGACAATGTTAATCCATTCATATAAGCTCTGTATATCCCTGCATGAGTTTCTTCCATGACTCTCTTCGCCTCCCTTTCATTCAAGTACCTTAACTAGATGTCATCAGCTTGCCTTTTGTATAAGATTTTGTCTATACTGATGAACTAGCTAGATGACTTCCAAATTATCTTTTGATCTTTCTCCATTGCTTCTTCGAAGAACTTGGAAGTTTCCAAATAATTATGGATGTCATAGCACCGAGGTTTGCCTTCGGATCCTTCTAGGCTCATAAGTCATTCATTCTCAAAGCATAGCTTAGGTAAGCTTATAACTATTACCGATCTCATAACTATCACTTCCGGATTGTCCCATATAGATATCAAGATTGCAAAGGCATTTGCTAATTGATTCTCATCCCCTGGCATATTGCAAAAGGTGCATGTCTCAAACTGATTGCTTAAAGTCCTCAGATATTCCATGTAGGGTACTAGTTTTTCTTCTCTAATAGACCATTTTCACTTAGCTTGGTAGATTACCAATGATGAATCTCTGAACACCTTAACAATCTTTACGTCCAGTACAACCAAGGCTTCTATCCCATATATGCAGGCTTCATATTTGGCTTCGTTATTGGTCACTTTAAATCCCAGTTTCTTACCTAAAGAGAATTTTTCAATATCAAGTGTAATGAGGATGACTTTTGCTCCAACTCCCCTATTGCTTGTAGCCCCATCGAAGTACATCTGCCAACCTCGAATCATGATAGCACTAACACTCATCTGGGAATTCATACTTAACTTGATCTCATTCCAGCAGGTGATCAACGAGAAACTCTGCGACTTCTCTTTCCTTGATTGTTTTTCTAGTTATATACTCCACCTCAAATTCTTGCAAGAGAAACAACCACCTTTCCAATTTTCCCAGTGGGGATGGTGCTGACTGGAGGTACCTAAGCAGGTTGTGCTTAACCATCACTTGGATGTTGTAGGAATAAAAGTAGTGTCTCAATTTCTTTGAGACCCATATTACTGCTAAACAAATCTTCCCCAGATCTGAGTATTTGACCTCATATGGCAGAAACTTTTTGCTCAAGTAGTGCATGATGAATTTAGCTTTGGTATCATCTTCTTGGGCCAACATAACTCTTACCGAACCCTGATCCACTGCTATGTACAGAATCAGTGGCTTTGATGGTTTGGGCGGCTGAAGAACCGAAGGATGCAGCAAGTATTCCTTGATGGTGTCGAAGGCCTTCTAACAATCATCGTTCCACTTAATCAACTGATCCTTCCTTAGGAGCTTAAAGGTTAGCTCACATATAGAGGTGAGCTTGGCAATGAACCGACTGATGTACTGAATCTGCCTTAAGAACTCTCTAATCCCTTTCTTCTTCCTCTATACTGGCATTTTCTTAATGGCTTTCATCTTATTTGGATCCACCTCTATCCCCTTTTGACTGACCATATGCCCTAATAACTTACCAAAGGTCACCCCAAACACACACTTTTACGAATTGAGGTGGAGATTATACTTGTCGATTTGCTAGAAAAATTTCTCCAAAGCTTCAAAGTGTCCTTCTCTTGTGTCTAACTTAATCATCATATCATCGACGTACGCCTTTACTTCCCTATGAATCAAGTCGCCAAGGATCTTTGTAGCCATATGTTGATAAGTAGCTCCCGCATTCTTCAATTCAAATGGCATAACTTTGTATGCATAAGTTCCCCATTCAGTAATTAAGGCTATTTTTACCATGTCCATTATCCTGTTCAAAATCTGATTGTACCCCGCATATCCATTAACAAAGTTTTACATCATGCACTTTGCCACATTATCAACCAATGGATTTATATATGGGAGTGAAAAGTCATCTTTCAGGCAAAACTTATTCAAGTGTCGATATACTACATATATTTGTACCTTCCAATCTTTATTAGCAATAGGAATTACATTGGCTAGCCAAGTAAGATATTGGACCACCTCGACCAAAAATATGGCTTCAATTTGGCTCTTCACTTCTTCTTTAACCTTTTTTACCCACTTTAGGCTGAGTTTTTGGAGCTTCTGCTTTACTAGCTTACTATCCGGATATGTTAGAATGGCATGTTTTACAACATCCCTGTCAATCTCAAGCATATCTTCATAGGTCCAGGCAAATACTTTTTCATATTTTTTCAATATTCTTTTGAATTTTATCCTCTCTTTAGGAGTTATGTCAGATGCAATCAAGATTTTATTAGGGTTATCTTGGGTTTCAAGATTAAATAAGGTAATTTTTATTAAATTAATGTCAAATATGAATGCATCGTGATTATGATCACGCATGATGCAATCAGATGAGACATCTCACAAATAATCAAAGTTATTCATCTTATTAACTTGAGAAGTAAAAGATATATCATCACAAAATAATTTAGGAATATAAATTACAACAACAAAAGAATCATCCTATGAATCAGGAACAGTTGATGCAGTAGTGGAAGCTTCTCCCTCCTCTGATGGAATTTTCTTCTCAAGCACCATAGCCTCGCACTTGATCTTCTCCTTTTCCTTAGTCCTAATAGCCAGTGACTCTACTATCAGTACCTCCTCAGGATGACCTGGATCTTCACCCCAAAATCCCAGTATAGGCTTGATAGATCCAATCGACCAATCAAAAACATCATCAAATATTTCAAATCCAGGGACAATCTATCCTTGAATCATAACTAGGTCAGCTTCCCCACAATACTTACACTCTCTAGATGCTAGTACGAAACTTTCCTAGATATGAGGAACTTTCTCGGACTAGAGGTTAGGTTATTTCTTAACATTATCCTTACAATAACCTAAACCCTTCCTATCTCTCTAGCTTATGGGAGTAATAGGTATAGCAATACCCTAAAAAAAATTTTCCAGTCCAACAACAGATAGGTAATTCATCTTTTTCATCATGTTAACAGCCTAAGGATTTGCAAAATCTACTTCTTCCTTAACACCAACCTCGGCTACATGGAACATATTAAATGACTGATTAGCTATACTCAAGGTGGAAACTAAATTTTCCTTTGCTGCCTTAATAGTGATCATACCACCTTTGTGAGGAATCTAAATCATCTAGTGCAGAGTGGAAGAAACCTTTCCTAGCTTATAGAACCAAGATAGCCCTAATAACAGGGAGAAATTAGCTGGTATTTGTAGCACTATAAACTCTGCCTCAGTCTTAATAGGCCCTATCTTTACCATTGCTTTGAAAGTGCCAGCAGCCTGCCTTTTAGAGTTATCATAAGCCATTATAGTGAGTCGAGACTTAGTAAGCATGGTCTGATCAATGCCATAAGTTGCCATTACTGTGAAGGGACACACATTAATAGAAGAACCATCATCCACAATTACACATGCAGTGTGCTTGCAATTTACTTCAGCCCTGATGTACAAAAGGCGGTTATGCTCATATCCTTCCAAAAGAAGGTCTGCATTAGTGAACACAATCTTTTTCCCATAATCCCCTTTCACCATCTCTAGCAATTCGAAAGGAGATATAGTGGTAGCAACTATTGACTCACACAAAGCTTCTACCAACTTTTACCTATAGGAAGGCAACTACCTCAACAAATCCCAAATTGAAATATAAGAAGGTGTCTTTTTAAGTTGCTTTAAAACTATATTATCCTTCGTGGTTTTTTCTTCTGCCGGTGTAGTAGGTTTCTACGGCCTTTTAACCTCAGGATAATCCTACCACTTCTAGTGATAGCTTAAACCATCTTTCCATCAGTCGTTCCCTTCTCATCTTTATCAATTTTTCATAGGTCCTTCGGTACCTCTTCAGCCTTAACTAAGCCCACTTCACTATCTGTATCCCATATATCCACTAGCTGGATTGATTCCTCCATCTCTATTGATCCTTCTGTGCTTGCATCTGAACTGTTACTGCTTTCTCAAGCCTTATGAGTGATAGCCAAATACTCATTATCATACAAATCTCTGAGAACATACCATTCTAGAGACCCAAACCTTAACATGAACACTGATAGAGGCACGACATTATAGGCTTCCTTCTTATTGGCTCTTTCTCGAATTAGGAATCTATCATGAATCAATCAAGTCTTGGATTCGATCCCTTAAAGTATGATAATAATCAGTCTTATGGTCTGTGTGCTGATGAAAGGCACAATATCAATCAGACCTATATCTCGGTTGCCCTTGACTCCTCGCGGGCTTGGGTGGCATAGGCTGTAACTTTCCCTCTTTCACCAAGAGGCTAAAGCACCAGGATAATGACTTGCCTAACTTGGAATAACGGCATTGGTTGACTTTTGTTGCTGATACTTTAATAGTTTTTCCATTGTTTCCTCCACTACCACTATTGTTTTCAACATTCTTACCAAAACCTAAATTTTTGAACCCTCGCTTATGCTACCATAAACCCCCCACTATTCAAACTCAGAGAACTAGCTTTTTTTTCCAGGTATTCCCCCTCTGCCTCAATGGCTATATCTTTCAAGGATTTTCAATCTTTTAACCCCTTTATTTTAAGACCCTCTTTCAAGTAAGGACTAACATTTCGAATTAATAAATGAATATGATCTTGTGTGTTGGGTTTCCTTTTCATCCCCATTATCCTGGTCCTCCATCATGTGAGATACTCGTGGAAGGATTCCTCAGGCTTCTGCTGTAACAACTTTAAATCTTGCAAAGTGACCTTCATATGTGTGCTACAATCATACCGTCTAAAAAACTCTTCCATCAACCTCTTCCAAACTTCTTTGATCTTCCTATCCAAGCTGTGATACCAATCAACAGTGGGGCCATAAGATTGAGACTAAGGAGATCCACCTTCTATCTCTTAGTGAGGGAAGTTATTTTTATGAGCAAAATATGTTGTTTGATGTGAGCCAATGGGTCAAACGTACCATCAAATTTCATCAAATTAGGCATCTTGAATTGGCTAAGCAAAGCATCCTCACCATCTAAATCAATATCCTCAAAATTGATTCCTTTTTCAACCGACAACATCCTAGTCAAAGATTCTAACTTCTCTTCCATCTTCCTTATAATAAAGTTTGCCTCCTTAGGGATAAGGCTCTTTAGCACTTGAGAGGCTCGTAACTCCTCATCATCATCAATTATAAAATCACACTCCGAGCCACCTTAAGGCATATCTCTTTCCATCCTTCATAGAGCCACATTCTCTACATCTGCTGTTGGTGGAGGCATCATGATAGAAGCTACTAGAATCTCTTCGATTGGGTTTGGTTCAACTCGGGCAATAGGCAGCTCAACAGGGTGAATAATTGAAATTAAAGCCAAATTAGTTGTGAGACTAGCAAACATTGACATCATCTGCCTCTCAAAATCATCTATCCTTTTATCAACATCTTGAGAACTAAAAGAACCAACAGGGGGAGTAGGCTCAAACATAATTTTCCTTTACGACTTTTTTGAATACCCTTCTGAAAACTCTTCTAAAACACTACCTATACTAGACTTAAATCTTAGTTTTGAACTTTATACTGATACAAATTTTTCTATCTGTTTAACAAACCACTTATTAATCAAACGACCGTTCAAACCTCGAAACCACCTGGGAAATGAGGGTTGTCAGCATAATATATGAGCTTATGCAAATGCATAATCATGAGATACAGCATCGATAACCACATGCAAGAATCCTTTCTACCTTATTTCTCCCACACATACGATCAAAGTTCTCTTCCTAGGTGGGCTTAATTCATGGGTTAATAGGGAACCCTGATGAATTCGTATGGTGCATGGCAAAAATTTAACAACATAATGCCTCTTGAGAAAATCAGACAAAAAAGGTTTTAATCAATGTGTATTCGAGTGACCCAAGCAAATCAAAATGAGCTTACCAAGGCTTGATAGCCTTTGATAAGCGAACATCTAAACTTATCTACGTATACCTAATACACAAGGGTCCACATCATAGGTAATGCAAGATTATTATGGACATCCTAGTAGAGATTTCTATGTCATTACATTTTGATCCAGGTACTTGATTAGAAGGCTATCCAAGCATGGTCCCTACCAATAGGTCTAGCTCATCATAAGCATAATTATCGATCGAGTTATCATTTGATATATTGAGGGGTACTAGACTTGGGCTGGTGATTATCCCTAACACAAATCTCGATTGAGTGAACGATAAAGGAGTGCTTCATAAACGTATCAAGATTAGAAAACTAAAATGCCTAACTTATTCTAAGGCTTTAGCATGATTCTAATGCAGTTTCAAAAAGAGATAAAATTTCTTAATCAAAGACCTTTTATATCACATAAATCAAAAGTAGTTTCAGAGTGAAGTCTCGAATCTTCCCTAGTGAAGTTGCCACTATGACGTACGCTTTTCTTTCAAATTCAAATTTCATCCCCGGAACTAAAGGATCGTCGAGCTTAAAGGAGGAAGCCTCTGACCTTTAGCTATTTGATCCCACTTTCAGGGCCCAAAATCAAGTTAAGGTTCCTTGCCCAACTAAAGGTCGCTTCATGATAAGAAAGAGACTCAACTCAACTTAATGGTTCTTAAGCCTCAAAAGGCATAAGACAACATGTCGAGATTTCTCTATCTTATCACTAACAATCGATAGCCAGTAGGCATCTCATTGGGCACTACAAGGATGATAGTAAAGAGTCACCACCTAATAAAATATTAAAAAAATAGTGTTCCGACCTCGTGAGGCTAAAAACCCAGAAATGGTTCAAAATTTCACTCTTATTTTTACTTTTCATAGATGTGACATAACGGCCTTCAGATTAATTGTGTTATCCCTTTTCTTTCATACAATATTAGAGCGGATATAAAAATTAAAGGCGTACCAAATCACATAAGAAAATAGTAAATCATGGCATAGAATTAAAATAATAAAGGCATCCATAAATCGAGCAATTTATTGTGACCTTCTTTAGTGAGGATTTTGGTCCTCACATATGAATAATAAAGAAGCATTTCATTGTGATGGTTCGAAGATAGGAACTTGCCAGTCCAAATTTTATTTAAGAAATGTCTCGTATGATTTAATTATATTCAAAAATCATATACGTTATTAAAAGCTAATTTTTACATATTAATTTTCTAGGCAAAATGTGGACATTGGTCCAGTTTTAATGATATAATATCCAAATTTTTTATTATAAATATTTTTATGGTATTTTCCATTGGCAATCGAAAAGCCTTTTTATAGCAAAGAGAAAGGGATCAAGGACTTACCTGCAGTGCTCGCCCGGTTATGTTTACAAGAAGGTCATCGAAGGTGACAATCGTGACAGCAACAACAGCAACAACAACAACAACAACAACAACAACAACAACAACAACAACAACAACAACAACAACAACAACAATAATAATAATAATAATAATAATAATAATAATAATGGCGTTAACGATAAAGGAAAATAGATAAAATGAAATATAATAATAAGAAGAAGAAGAAAATCAAGTAAGAATAATATAAAAGAAATAAGGATCCAATACGTGTATCGAGAAATGCGCGAAAGTGTGTTTAACAACATTTGGTCGACTCTTTTGCTTTAAAATGGAAAAAAAAAACACATTTTAGGCTTTGCATCACATAATGCGCAGATGTGCATTAAGCAATGCACGATCGTATCAACCTAATAATGATAGTTTTCTATCCTCTTTAAAACAAAATCCTTGTCGACAATAGATTCAAAAGGGAACAATAAAGGAAAGTTAAATATAAAAATATGATTTTTGTTCCAGATTTTTCCAAAAAAACTAACTTTTAAAAAATCCAAAATGGAATTTAAAGACAATAACCTAATTATCTCTATCACACTGTAATATACCCTTGAAAAAAGGTTTCACAACCTAAATCTGGTAGAAGTAAATATACAGCAGATATGTACAAATGAAAATAACTACTAGAATTGTATGACGATCCAAAAATAACGAGAAAGACTTTTTATATTACCTTCAGTGTATTTACTCGATTAGATTATTGAATGTCGAATTTGTGGACCCTTATTGTGTTGAAATAATAAAAAAATAGTTGAAAAGTATGAAGAACTAAGTGCCAAAAACCACTTTTCACTTATGAAATTTTGAAAGTTTTTTATGAAAGCAATACTAACTTCCAAACCAAAATTTTGTCAACCTCCTGCAAAGCAATCAGCCAAAACTATATATAAAGGTGAATGTACGGGTGTGCATAGAGATATGCATGGGTGTACATTTAAAAAGTCAGCCACTTGTCCACTTGCTTTATGGGAATTCATCCACTTTTGGAGTGTACGGTCGTACCATCAGGAGTGTACAAGTGTGCATCTCAAGTACTTAAAGCCACTTACCTGAAAAGGTAGGATTCTTGTAATGCACGGTCGTGTATCCTTTACGTAAGGCCGTACAAATCCAAAAATGGAAAAATTCTGACATTAGGTTAAATAGTGAGATTCACCTTGTGTGCAAGGGTGTACAAGCCCTGTGCACAGGTGTGCAAGGCTAGGGACTTGCCTAATTTGTCTTTTAAGCTCTAAACCAAAGGCATTTCTCATTATTTGACTCTCTATTCCACTTGGTTGCTCTAATCAAGCACAAAAATACTTTAAAACATTTTTTCAAAGAAAAAATTCAACACGAAAAGGATTCACCATCCTTGATTTACTTATCTTTAAAAGAAGAGTTTCTTCATTAGGTAACCCTGATAAAAACCTCCTCAGGATCTAGTGTCTACAAGTACCACAAGAAGGATCACTTACACCCTCTTAATGTAGGGTTGGTATAATGGCCAAGGCATGGTGAGCATTTTCCTTATGAGGCACTTAAAACTCCTCATCCTCCTCCTCATTATCATCATCATCAATTTCCTCCTCGTCAGTCTCCTCTTCCACTTATGGTGGTAGAGACCCCCAATCCTCTCCAACAAGATCTAGAATGGGCTGGAATCAATCTTAACGAAGAATCCACCACCTTTTTATGTATCAAAGTTTGCTTTGTAAATAAGAATATACGTGAAATTATCAAGGTTAATATCCAATGCTTTAGCAATAATGAATATAACATGTGCATGAGTGAAAGGGCCATATTTTCATCATTAACAAAGCAACAATTGAATATAACAAAGCAACAATTCATTCAATATCCAATAATTCCAAAGAACTTGCTTTTTGTGTCAATAAACCACATTAAAAATTGATGGGAAACTCTATTAAACTCAAATTTATGAAAAATAACACAGGCAAACACCTTATGAAACAACCAAAACTTTAAATCTTTAATGAAGATAGCCTTGCACTTATTAGGCTAAAATGGTGTTTTTAAATCAGTTAAGTAGGTGCAAAACTCATTCACCCTAAAGGTCTTTGGTGGGCCACACATGCCATCCTTTTTAAATCCAAATACCCTATGCATGAAAGAGTAAGTAAGTGTGTGCTTATTGCCTTGCAGTCTAAACTCTAATATGCGAGAATCATTGGCATTAACTTCAAAAGATGCATAAAATTCCATTATCAAATCAATATAGGTTAGTTCATGCCTAGATACAAACTTACTAAGGCCACAAGAATTCAACATTTGAGTGAAAAAATATAACATACCAAGATCCCTTAGGAGAAAAGTAGAGAGATACTTACATGACATAAGCTCTCTAAATTTAAGAGTGGTGAATCATGTATCTTCCTCCTCATTGAGAATGAGAAAGTTGGTCTTCTATATTGAAGATAAATTTGCCTCATGAGACTCCTCTTAAGGCCTTCAAGATGATGAATCCCTTATTTTTTATTGTGGATTTTAGGACTTGGCATTTGATCTTTCTCTTTCTGTGCTTTTGGGAGATAACGTCTACAACTTCGAGAAACTGCTTGCTCATCCTATTGTATGAATTTCTCTGAGTTTCTTTTATTTGCATTGTTAATTATCTTAATAGAGTTGATAGTTAACATCTTTGTGATGTAGCTACTCACTTGTCCCTCCTTTATTCCCCTGAATCTTCTTTTGTTGTCGGTCATATACTCTTGCGGGTCCCTTCTATATGATTAATTTATCTATATGTCCAATTTTGTTTAGTTCATGCTTTGGCAGTGAAAAGAGAATGAAATATCTCCATGGAACTTATTGTTTTTTATTTTTAATTACATTTCATTGTAGGTATGATTCTTTTCATTATGAAATGTAGAATAGTCAAATTGTTATCCACCTGTTTTTTGGTTATTTTTTATTGAGGCTAATGTGTAAAGAGCAAAATTGATTGGTAAAATATTTTAATCAATTGTACAAATTATTTGGTTATTTATCAAATTAAGTTTTTTATGAAAATTATATTATTGAAGGAGAACCTATGGATATAAGTTATGGATAGGACATAATAACCATCTGTTATTCAAACTACTTGCCCGTCTTTTCCAATCTTTGACAATGCTTTGTAAATCATAACTAATAATAGTATGATGCATGCATGTCATTAAGAGATGAGAAAAAAATGGAAAAAATAATAGTATAAGGACCAAAAAAGCTATTAGAAATCGGCACAACAAAATGGGCCATGGTGTGTGTGCCATATGCTTATCGAGTAAGAGCTGACTGTGGTCCAATTCATTCAAATGGACCTTGCTTTCAACCAAATATTGTAAGAGCTCATTGCTCTTATGTTGTTAATAGCTATTTCCAGTGAAAAGGCCAAGCTCAAGGTTCTTATGATTTTGCTAGCATTACTGCCATTTCTACTAATGATCCTAGAAAGTCATATTCCTAGTATCCCTCTCAAATATCAGCTTACTATTGACACATTTCTTTATCAAAATTCGAAAAATATTTTTTTCCTTTTCCAATTTGTGGTTTTCTTATAGGCAACAATATCAGCTTATTAAAAATCTGTATTAATTTTTAGTGATGGAATGGCGACGGACGAATTGTTTTTTATTTCTGAGTTAAAATTAGCAACGAAAATTGTAATTTCCATCATTAAAAATAACAATAGAAATCTTTTTCTGTTGCTAAATTTAACAATAGAAATTATTTCTATTGATAAAAATTAGCAACGGACAAATCTGTAACCACTCTTTCTGTTGTTAATTTTGATTAGCAACGAAAAATTTAAAATTTTTATTGCTAATTAAGTATTTTCTTGTAGTGGAAGCTGTTTTGGTAACACCAAAATGACCACTTATATCCATAGAGTGACAATGAAAAGGGTGAGGTATTCAAAATAAATGGTCATCAACTCAAGCATTATTTGGTTGGTGGATCCATTGATGAGGTAAAGTTGATCACTCTCTCCACACCCACGAATGAGCAAGTTCAAGATATATAGCACTTTTGGTAACTTAGCGTTATTTTGATAAGTATTGTTTTTCTTTAACAATATTTTAAGTTTTTGTAGTATATATGCTTTTTTGTAGCTTCATTTGTGTTATTCTTATGTTTTTCTTCCCTTATACACATTGTTTTGCCTTATACTAATATTTAGGTGTGAGTTTTTCTTTATATATGTTATAAGCTTAGGAAATAAGTTTGGTGTCGACTCATACCGGTGGTGCCAACTCGGGAAAAAAGGGTAAGGTGCCAACGGGTGACGAGCATGTAGACTTGATACAAAGAGGAAGTGTGACAGAAACAAATTCAACATAAACAATATTCTCAAAGAAAATAAATCAAGAAAAGGATTTAAATAAGGAATATGCTATTTTATTCATGATAATAGAACTGAAACAAACCCCATAGGAAGAGAACTTCCCTCTCCAAAAATGGAGCTTTGTTTTAAAGCAAAAAATACAGAGCTATTCCAAAAGATGCCCCTCTTCTCCAAAAATAAAGCTAAAATCATAGTCAAAAAGTAAAAACGTTTTCCCATTACTTCCAGCTAGGCACTAAGCATAACTAACTCTTTCAAACAGACTAGTTAATCCCTTTTTTACCCCTACCCTATGGTTTATTCTTGCAAGTATAAACTTGAAACCTTTTTGGCCTAAATGAATTTTGATCCAACAGCTCCTCTTGCATCCCAATTTCTCTATCATTGTTGCCCTTCTAAGATAAAGTCTTGTCCTCAAGAATTAATTACGGATGCTCATTCTTCATTACATATTCATCCTCTCAAATTAATACTTTTTGGATGCCACTGAACAAGCCATTGGGAGACACATTGGCCATTTAGCCCGTGTAGTGATTACCTTTACAGGAACAAGTTCTTCGGTTGGATCTAGCTCTAGCTTAAATGCCAGAACATTGGATCTAAGTTATGTCCCTATAGCCTTTTTAAGTAAGGAAACATGAAATACCAGATGAATCTTGAAAAAATTGGGGAGGAGTAATCAGTAAGCTACTGATCCTACCTTAGCCTTTATCTAAGATGGCCTAAAATAATAAGCTGATAGAATCGGATAGATCCTCCTATTAATGGATTGTTATTTATAAGGTTTAAGCTTTAAATAAACCCAATCCCCTACCTCATAAAGGACATCTCGATGATGCTGGTCAGCTTGTGTTTTCATCGGTTGCTATGATTACAATAAATGTTGCTTGAGCTATTTCAAAGCTTCATCGTAATCTAGGAGATCTCTAGCTACTACCTCCATTTGCACTTCACTAAAGATAAACTGAAGTATGGTTGGGCGTTTCCTGTCATACACCACTTCAAATAGGGTTGTTCCCATGCTCACATAGAAAGAAGAGTTATACCAAAATTCTGCCCAATAAAGCCATTGACTTCAGAAACAGGGTTGATTAACAGCAACACGGCAAAAATAGGATTCAAAGCAGCATTTTATGACTTCGGTTAGCCCATTTATTTTTGGATAGTAAGAAGAGTTGAATTTAATTTGAGTCCCCCTGTAGTTTAAATAGTTCTTGCTAAAAGCAACTAATAAAAATCAGATCACAATCATTAATAATCGATTTTGAAAATCCATGGAGTCGTACTATATCTTTAACAAACAATTCAGCAATAACCCGAGCTATATATGGTATTTAAGTGCCACAAAATTGTTGTACTTTGAAAACCTGTCTGCAATCACCATTACAGCATCAAATCCTTTTGACTTGGGCATTTTAGTAATAAAATTCATCGATATGTCCTCCCAAACTGCCTGTGAAATTGGAAAAGGTTGTAAAAGACCTACTGGTGAGAGGAAGGAGGCCTTAAATCACTAGCATACCAAGCAACTCTTAACATAATCTTTAATTTGTTGAACTATTCCCTTCTAGTAAAAATTAGCTGTTGTTCTTTGGTAAATTCTGTACTAACCTAAATGGCCCTTAGTTATTGAATTGTGGAATTCATCCAGCATAGCAAGAATCCATTTAGAAGTAGATGAGATGACCAAACTACCACTACGGTACAAAATGCCCTATTTCAACACATATTTTGGTTTGAAAGCTGGATGATTTTAAAGAGCATTTTTAATGGCTATCAACTGAGGATCTTGATTTGCTTCTTTCATTAATTGGCTACCATCAGTCCATGTACGGGAAAATACGAATGAAGCATATTCAGCAAATTGTTGTTGCCTTAAAAAAGTATCAACAACATTATTTAGCTTACTTGGCTTATATTAAAAGTCAAAAACGTACCCCATCAATTTGGCAAGCTAATTCTACTGGTCCGTGGTGGTGATTCACTATTGCAGCATGTGGTGCAAGCTTTTATGATCAATAAACGCTGTAAACTTCCTACCGAGTAGATATAGCCTCCAATGTTGTATGGCCAGCACCAAAGCCATCAATTTTTTTCTCATATGCTGACTTCACTAGGTTACAATCAGTTAAAGCCTTGCTATGTTATGTGAGGGGCCTGCCTTCCTATATCAAAATAGCTCCTAACCTAGTGCCAAACGCATCACATTCAATACACAATGATTTGTTAAAATCGAGCAAAACTAATAGAAGAGTGGCTATGAGTTTTGCCTTTAAATCTTCAAAGGCAGATTGTGCATGCTCACTCCAATAAAACCCATTCTTCTTCATCAATTCAATCAGTGGTCTTGCAATTTTTCCATAGTCCTTCACAAACTTTCTACAGTACCCAGTCAAGTCCAAGAGCCCCCGAACTCCTTTGACATTCTTCGAAACCGACCAATTCTGAACTGCAGTGATCTTTGGTAGGTTAACAATTACTCCCCCTCTAGAAATATAGTGACCAAGATAATCGATTGAGGTTTTTCCAATGGAACATTTCTTAGGGCAGACCTTAAAGTTATTATCCTCCAAGATTTTTAAAATAATGACCATATGTTGTGTGTATTCCTCCCAACTCTTGCTATAGATTAGGATATCGTCAAAGAAAGCTAAGACCATGCATCGCAACCAAGGGCAAAAGATGTCATTCATCATGCTTTGGAAAGTGGAAGGAGCGTTAGTAAGCCCAAATGGCATTACAAAAAATTCATAGTGCCCATCATATGTTCGAAAAGCTATTTTTGGCTCATCTCCTTCCCACATTCTGATTTGATAAAAGCCAAATTTCAAGTCCAACTTCGAGAAAAACTCAGCCCCATTCAATTCATCAAGTAGCTCATCGACCACTAGAATTTGGTATTTATCTGCCACTGTTACTTTGTTTAGAGCCCTGTAATCAATGCATAGTCTCCACGTATCATGCTTATTCTTAACCAAAAAAATCAGCTAGAGTAAGCACTCTGACTCGATCGTATAATCCGCTGTTGCAATATTTCATCCACTTACTTCTGAATTTTTATTTTCTAATCATTTGGGTATTTATAAGGGTGAACATTGACCGCTTCATGGCCTGAAACAAGTTGAATGGCATGATCATGCAAACGTCTTAAAGGTAGCCCAGTCAATGGTTTAAAACCTACATAAAATTGATGTATAAGAGCTTCAATGTCCAACATTTGCTCAATGGATAGGCCTTATATTGAGGCTAGTGGCAATTGAGGTTGGTATCGATCTTTACACATTTGCTTCAAACTCCCTCCCCCTAACCAAACTTGCAAAGCATCCATATCAAAAAGAGTACCCTCAATGCTTGTTAGTTCAATCTGCTTGCCCCCATAATCAAACCTCATCCATCTCCAATCCTAATTATGCATGACATTTCCCAAGGTCTTCAACCAATCAATCCCCAACATAACATCAAGAGGCCCTAAATCAAACAGCAGTGCATCCAATTGCAGCGTAAGGGTTCCCAATTACAACTTAACATCATTGCATTTTTCTTAGATAAGAATACGATACCCATCACCCAACTTAATATTCACAGGGGGAATAGATTCACTGGGTAGGCTCAAGGATCTTACCAATTTTCGAGAGATGAAGTTATAGGTTGCCCCTAATTCAACAAGCAAGACAATTAGAATCTCCTGTATTGTTCCCTGCAGCTTCAAGGTCCTAGGTGCATGTACATTAACCCCTATCCCAAAGAAAATTTTGATGGAATTACACTCACTTTTCTTGCCTTCTCTTTCCTCTGAAATAATGGCACTTACCACTGCCTCATTTTGCTCTCCAATATCCAAGAACAAGTCATTCTCGAGTATGGAGATTTAGAATTCCCCCACTTTCAATCGATGTTGCTAGCTATATGGTTAGGCGCATTTGAAGCATAAACCGAGCCTTCGTCATTCTTCAATCTCTTTCAAAGACAAATGGCGTGAGCCTCTATTTTGAATATGCTGTTGAGCTTTGTTAGGGGGACAGAAAACAATTTGGGAGAGTTTTATATGGAATTATTGGGGATAGATATATATTTTTTTCCTTTTGAGTCGGGTTGACTTGGATCTTTAGGGTTATTAGGTGCCAAACTTGGGGGTTGTGTGAGCGATCTCTGCTCGACTCATCGCTGCTCCACCTTTTTCCCTTGCCACCATCTACTTTTCGGAGGACTGAATGTCAATTTTACATCCTGAGCAAGCTCCATAGCCTCTTCATAGGTCTGAGATTTTAAATATCGTACCCATCCCCCCACTTCTTCCTTTCATCCTCCTATAAATAGCCCATAAATTAAGGTTTGGATGTTTTGGGAATATACCCAGTGTCGACTCAAATTCTTCTATGTACTCATCCACTTTTCCGATCTAAAATAAATTTTTTAACTCTTCATAAGGATTTTGGGTTCGTCTTTTACCAAATCGCCTATTTAGCCTTAGCCTAAATTGCTCCCATGTCATCTATAGGTTATCTCGGAGCACCTAGGAAAACCAAGTGATTGATGTTCCGATCATGCACATCTAAGCCAGTGTGAGTTTTATCCTCTCTGGTGTTTAATGGCTCTTCTTTGGCGATCTAGCTGTGAGGCTCTAGTTCACTAAGCTCTGGCACCTTCACCTTGGGTAATGCCTTTGTTCCAACCTTCAAACGATTGTTTCTTATGCAAGAATCCAATTGGGGAGAGTTGGGCTGGCCAAACTTTGCACTAAATTGAATGAAAATTCTTTTGAAGTTACATCGCCTGTTTCTGTTTCATTAGTGGTATGTTGGTCTTCTGTCCCGTCTTCTATGGGTTGTTTTTCAAATTTTTTCTGGAGTTTAGCATCCATAGTATCAAATTTCTCTTTTACAAATTTCTAAAAAGCTGCAATTAATCGCTAGATTGCCCCTAGAGTTTCATCGTAGGCATCCACTAGAGTTTGTAAATCGAGCTTGGATTGTAATAGAGTTTGAGATGGGTCACCCATTTTCTCCATTTCCCACAAATGGTGCCAAATGATAGAAATAAATTCAACATGAACAATATTCTCAAAGAAAATAAGAAAAGGGATTTAAATGAGGAATAGGTTGTTTTATTTATGATAATAAGATCGATACAATCCCTATAGAAAGAGAACTTTCCTCTCTAAGAATGGAGCCCTGCTCTAAAGCAGAAAATATAGAGCTATTCCCAAAAGATGCCCTTTTCCTCTAAAAATAAAGCTAAAATAACAATCAAAAAGCAAAACAGTTTTCCCCCTACTGTCCACCTAGGCACTAGGAATAACTAACTCTTTAACGAAATATTCTAGCTCAAAAACAAACTAATCGATTCCCTTCTTTACCCCTACCCTGTTGTTTCTTCTTGCAAGTATAAACTTGCAATCTTTTTGACCTAAATGAATTCTGGTCCAGCAGCTCCCCTTGCATCCCAATTTCTCTATCAAAATATGCCAAGTTTGAGGAGTTGTGCCTACTCATGACGGATAGCATTGATGCCGAGCCGTTATGACCGTATTGACTTGTTACATAAACGAGCCATGCCGAGTTTTGCTGACTTATAACCCACACCTTTAACTTTCCATTTTTCCACCTTTTCCCCATATTGATTTCCTTTTTTCACATTTTCACTTTTCAACATTTATTTTTGTTGTTTTTTAGATTTAAATTAAAAAATATTATGAATAAATGTGTTCAAACCCTAAACGTCATGACCTTTTATACAAAGGTCAAGTCCCTTCCTACTTTCTCTCATACCTTTTCAAAATTTGTCTTTTCTATATATATTGATCTTCCCCCATAATCAATTTCTACAACCTTTTTACTTTCCCCATAAGTTTTCTTCCTTTCCCAACCCCTATTTATATTGCTAATTCTTTTCTTCTTCTTTCATTTTTTGTTTTATCATTCTTTTTTTTTCAGCATTCTTCTTCTCTCTTCCTCTCATACTTCATTAAAATACTCTATGTTCTCCATTTTTATCTTCACATGACCTTCAACCTTTCAAGCATCCATTTTCTTTTTCATCTACTTTCTTTGTCCACCATGCCAAGAACAAAGGGTTCATCATTTTCAAGACCTCAATAAGAGTCTCAAGAGGTAGATTTGTCTTTAATTTACAAGACCAACTTCTCCATTCTCAACAAAGAGAAAGGTACAAGATTCACCAGTTTTAAATTTAGAGAGTTTGTATCATGCAAGTATCACTCTACTTTTTTCCTATAGGATCTTGATATGTTAGATACTTTCAGTGTCTTGAATTGCAACTATATTTTTAGGTAGTTTTAGGTTTGTTTTGTAGTGTTTTAATGATAATTTGCTTGATTTTATGTTCAAAATTTTAGCATTTTGAGAGATGAGTTTGATTTTTTTATTGTTTTATAGGTTTTTATTGCTAAATGGAGTCACTGCATGAAAATGCCCAAATAGCAATGGAACTAGTGGTTGCAAATTTGACGGTTGCTATTTTTTAGCAACGGAACAAGATTTCTGTTGGTAAATTCAGGCAATTTTTCGTCGCTATTCCGTCACTAAAATATTGTTGATTTTTTTAAAAAATTACTATTAATTTTCAACGTAACATTTCATTGTTGCTTCTTACTTCTTTCATTTCCACATAAACTGACAATAAGCAATGCTGCCAAAATATACCACTAACTGGAATTTGGTTTCTAACAACGGCCTCAAGTTTTTCATAAATATTAAATTTGAGAATCACGGGTAAGGAATGTACAAACAAGGATAACGGCTGAGGAATATGAACTCAGAAATTGGGAAGCTTCAGTAATCCTCGGATTGAGATCTAGAAAAGAACAAAAGAAGATATTAGGACTAGCATTATTATTTCATGCAATAAAGTCAAGTGATGTAAAAGGT
The DNA here is from genome assembly GCA_037975025.1 of Excoecaria agallocha. Lineage (NCBI taxonomy): Eukaryota > Viridiplantae > Streptophyta > Magnoliopsida > Malpighiales > Euphorbiaceae > Excoecaria > Excoecaria agallocha. The sequence continues at coordinate 11,403,263 of CM075817.1, read as the reverse complement.
TTTTTTTTCCTTACCCTCTCCTAAAAGATAAAGGGAGAAATAAATACAGGATATAAAACATCAATTCAAAAGTAAAGCTATAAACATGTATAAAATAAAACTTCTTCAACCATGCTCTTAAATTAGCCAAAAACAACCTTTTAGACAATGTCAAACTCCCAAGCATACAGAATTTCCATAAAAATGTCAAGAATCTGATTCATAATGAACCATGATACGGTAACAAACAGAATAAAATGTGCCTCTGATGGGGATTTAATTGAACCCTTAGTCTCACTAGACTGCGTATAGTATGAGTAGGGTATCGTTCCAAAGGGAACGGGGCAAATTTTATATTGATGTAACAACAAGTAAATAGATAGGTAACAATTTCAATTAAAATCATGCAATTAATGTAAATACTAAACTACTTAAAATATATTAAGTTAATTTTGGATAATAGATTACTTAAAAGATGGGATGGACATACATTATAACCAAATAAAACAAGTTCATCATTGAATTAATTAACAATTGTATGAATGATATGAATGGAGAATTTAGCCAAGATTCTTTAAAGCAATTCTCATTGTCAATAAAGAATGTTCTTACTTAGAGTCTATAAGCATTCTTATGTCATTATAGAGATAAATAAAAACTATGAAGTTCTATGCCAATTCTTTAACCCCTTAAAGTGAATTCCTTATCTCTAAGTGAATTCAATGCTTTAAGTAAATTCATTTAACTTTCCATCAAAGAATTCCAACTCTCATTGTGAATTAAATGACTAACATACTTAATATGGTGATCAAGCATATTAAGCAAATCAAAGCACTTAAACAAACTTAAATCATACTTCATACATAAATAAAATAAACATTCAATAGACAAAGATAAGTAGATGAATAACAACTTAAATTAAATAGTTATAATGTATCAAAAGAACTTAGCCATAAACAAAATTACAATAAAGATGAAATAAGAGACAAGAAAACATCACTCCCCAGGATTTACTTTCTATTTTGACCTTCTGATAAATCTCTTATTCATTTGGCTTTGCTCTTTTGTCATCCTCTAAAACTAAGTAAAATGAAATTGTCCAAAACAACTAAAATGTTCTTAAGAAAACAGTAAAAGAATTTGTTGATTTTTTTTCTCTCTCGAGTTTTTCTCCAATATCTCTCCCTCTAAACTCTACAGGTATGTCCCTTAATAGGTCACGAAAGATTGCCTCTGAAAGGACATAATGTATGGCTGAAAAATCAAGTGCAGAAAATACACCGTTTGGGAAATAGTGCCTTGTCCGACTCGTGAACACCCTCACGAGTTGTGATCTTCAGCTATTCTTCTGGACTCGTGATTTCTTGCTTTAGTCGTGATTTGTGCTGCTCTCCTTACTGAGTCGTGACTACCTTCACGACTCGTGAACTACTGTTGGGACTCGTGAATGGCTTGCTCTTTCTTCTTCACTCCTTCTCCACTCGTGAGGCTCTTCACTAGTCACACAAAACTATCCAAGTCATGAACCACTTCACTACTCGTGATCTTTTTCTTCGAAATTTCACCATCTTCTTCATTTTCTTCACACTTCACCAATTTTAACCTAAAAACAAACATAAACACATAAATTGGACATAAACATATAAAAATACATATAATATTACATATTTAACTATATAAATAAAAGAAAAACACACATAAAAAGATATACATTTTACATGACATCAGCCTCCTAACCCTCACAACATTTACACATGCATTATTAATCAATGCTTTATAAAAAGTGTTATCATCTCCAAGAAGTTCTCTTCCAATTTTTCCTTTACAATACAAGTAAGAAGTTTTCTTGAAGAGAGGAGACATTATTTTCAAATTAGTTTTGCATTATTTTCAAATGTGTCTGTGTTTGAGAGAGAGACACAGGGAGTACTTGCATCTTGAAGGTGAACTTCAATGTTCTGGTTCTGCTTCTGCTTCTTCAGCTCTTCCAATAACTAAATTATTTTTTTGAAAGAAAAAAGGAGTTTAAATGCCAATTTAGAGACAAAAGCAACTAACATCGGCAAAATGCAAGTAAATACTAGCATTATTACCTCCAATAAGCGCATCAAAGGTCCCCCAAGTTGCAACTTCTCCATAATTGCATTGCGAATTGCTGAAACAATATTCCCCCTTCTCATCCTTTCGCTTGCTGAAACTCCAGTTGTGATGAGATCCATATCGATTGTTCCATAAAAAGGGAGAATGGGTAATCATTACAATCTGAAGAAAATTTCTCTTTAGTGGAGAAAAAAAAAAAAAGACCGGTCACATGTAAAATTGCTGAAAAGGAAACCAACCCCATGTAGCGTACTCCTCGCATTTTCAGACATTTTATCAAATTCATCAATACAGCAAATTCCTCAATCAGTCAGAACAAGTGCTCCACTCTCCAGAACCTATACAATTACATCATTGATATCAGCCTTTAGCTAACTTTTATACATAAATTCTAGATGGATGAGGTAGAAATGTAAGAAACAGAACAGGGAACTATACTGTTTCCCCCGTCTCAGGATCTTTGCTAACATAAGCAGTCAAACCAACAGCAGAGCTCCCCCTTCCACTAGTATAGATGCCACGGGATGATAATTTGTGTATTTCCTGGAGCAGCTGGGACTTAATGGTTCCAGGATCGCCAACAAGAAGGATATTGATATCACCCCGTAAGCTAGTGCCAGATTCAAACTTCACTGCATTCCCACCAAAAAGCTACATTTTGATCAATCAACTTACCATCATTACCAAAATTTTAACTAAAGAATACTATATTTACAAAATCTGTCCATTAAACAATAAAGTATATTATGCAAAAAACTTAAATAAATACCTGCCAGAGAAGACCTCTCTTCACATCATCCAGCTCCCAAATATTAGGCGCTAGAGACCTTGTTAGCCTGTCATATATATCAGGTAGTTTTGCCAGCTCTTTCAATTGCTCTACCTGCAATTACAAACAGGAATCTGATCAAAATAGACATTAATAAGAGAAACAGATATTTGAGGATTCCATCATGTCAAATCCTGGATTCTTCCTGTAATATATGCAATAGCAAATGGCCATAAGCAAATAACAAACTCTAATTTTCATTAAGCAATTCATATTGAGCTGTACCTGTAAAAATATTATTGTTATTTACAATTACTAAACTTTAATCCCATAATATATAAGGTTAGCTATATGGATTCTCTATCGCCAAATCCCTTTGTCTATTGTCTAGAGCAAGATCTGTCTCAATATCTAGTAATTTTAGATCCTTAAAAACTATTTCTCTCCATGTGATCCTAGATCTGTCTCAATATCTAGTAATTGACTCTTGAGAGCATACTCACTGCAGCCTGAGGCCAAAGATGGAACAGTTACCTGTAAATTTCCAAAGTAAGTAGAGTTGGAGTGGTCATGTGCGCTTCAGTTCAGTTGCAATAAAATTACTACTAGGTTGACAGGGCTGAAAACAAAAATGAAGTTTCTAAAATTTAATGCATACGAAAAAATAGGTAAAGTAAGAATCAGATATTAGATAAATATCTATTGCAGTTTTTTGTTTGTAAAGTTGATACAGCAGCCAATACTTCAGTCTTTGAATCCTTTTTAAGAGCTTTTTGGTATAATTGAATTACACTTCTGTAATTGAATTAAGAAAAATAGAGAATAAATCTTAAATAGAAAACAATAAAAAAGAAAAAAAAATATATGCTGAGTAAAGGGGACAGAGAGATAGCATAATGCATGGTATCTGTTCCTCTGATTCCTCTGACAAAATATGAAATTAACTAAACAAGATAATAAAAGGTATGTGCACAAAGGTCTCATTTTGTACAACCAAAAAACTGTTCTAGATGTAGGTAAAACTCAGGAAACAAGTAGTATGTACAGTAACGTAGTCAAATAATTATAACAATAAGGAGTATCAAAAAGATTATGCACTATGAAGAAAATGTCAGCTGCCAATAACCTGTTAAGCAAGCACTTAAAAGTAAATTAAGCTTCACTTCAGCAAAGATCATCACCAACCAATGAAATTTGAAACTTGAAACTATTTAATTCAAATTATGTAGGGCTAGGCATACCGTCAATTTATCAGCCATTCCTGATTCCAACAGCTCATCTCGGCCAGCTGGATTTAGGTTTCCGGATGCTATTCTCTTAACTTCACTTTTCAGATTGTTCAGATCTGACTTATACTCTCTCAATTTAGCCAAAAGGACAGCCTTGACATTTGGCTATGAACTTCTTGCTTCAAGGTCCATTTTATGGATCTGGGAAATTTCTGGGCATCATGCATCAAAAACAAATATAGAGATGAAGAAGAAAAACAACAAAAAGCAATCCTTGATGAAAATATCTCATGTAGATACCAACGATTCTGCATCCTCCAACCCAGCTTTAACTTCAGAAAGCTTTTGCTTCTTTTACTCTACATGATAATATTTCACAGTCAATATAAGCAAATTTGAACAAAATCGCTAACAATCTTAGAGTTTATCAAGGAATATTATAGGATATATAGGAATTATGTGGATTTGATAAGCACAAATTTAGAACTTATAGGAGATTGAAATATAAAATTCATGAAACACGCAATTAGGGCTCCAAATTAATAACGTAAAGATTCATCGATCAAAACTAAAAATCAGCTCAAAAAAAAAAAAAATACAATCACTCAAGTATAATGAAACCGATGCGCGATAAAGTGAGACCAACTATTTGCTTCTTTTCTGGATAAAACTTTACCTCCATCAAGAGCACAAGCTGCGGTGCACTTCCTCGAAAGATTCGCTGAGAGCTCGCAGTACTGTCGCTCGTATCCTTCAAGTACCTGACTCATCCTTTCAATTTCTCAATGAAAAACATCGATCTGTAAGAAAATGTAGTATCAGGAACCCTACGTTTTATACTAAGATCCAAATTTTAAAATTAGAACTACTACAGCTCTCACCTAGTATGATCGGAAAGAACCGCCGGGGAGATCAGCGGAGTCAGGCGAGGGAGCGTCCAGAAGGCGGGGGTGGTGCTTCGTGAAAGTTCCAATGAACCAATAAGACAAATAATTAAGAAATGGTGTATTAATGGAAGGAACAATTTATACCTAGGGCAGAGGCGTGGTATAGGGGAGGCACCGGCGTCGGAGAGCAAAGGGAGAGAGAGAGGGAGAGGGAGAGGCAGAGGCAGAGGGCGGGGGAGAGGGGCTGCAAAGGGAAAAATTTATACCGACGGTAAAAATAAAAATAGCAACCAAATTTACTGAATTTTTTCCGTGACTAAAATAGCATCCGCATGTATTTTTCATTGCTTAAATAGCAACGAAATGCAACTAAAAATATATTTTGTTGTGATTTTAGCAACAAAAAATCATTCTATTGCTAAATTTCATCCTAAAATTTTGACGTTAAAAGTTTCCTTCATTTTCAGCAATGAAAGATAATAATTTTTCATTTTCGTTGCTAAGGCTAAAAATTTTCACCGATTTTAGCGACGAAATTTGATTTCCGTTGCAATTTTAGAATTTTCTTATAATGAGTTAAATCAACCCGACAAGAACAAGGGAGATCCCTATTAGATCACTCAAGGCTTTCTCGTTACAGTTCAAAAGCAAAGAACTCGGTAGAGACAAAAATCATGCCTACTCAGTTCCTTATATGCTCTCCATATAGTGACTTAGAACTCGGCAAGGACAAATAACATCCTTATTGAGTCACTTAAGCTCCCAGTCAAATTAAATCAACTCGGCAGGGACATAAAGGCATCCTTACCGAGTCACTCAAGTTTTCAAGAAGAAGAAATCAACCCGACGGCACACAAAGGCATCCCCACTGGGTTTTTTAGCAGCCAACTACAATTTTAGAAGTTTTCTACAGATTAAAGAATTTGGGTGGCAGCTGGACTTCTAGAAATTTAGGTATTGAAGTATCTTTAAGCTAGAATTTAGGTTAGACAGCTTTTCATCTTATATTAAACCTAGTTTATATTCTAAACTTCACTTCGTAAGAGGAGCTCTACTCTCTAGGATTTTTTATTCTCTATTGTTGTTCCTGGAGGATCGTGAACAGTGAATAATTTCTTTACTTTTGCTGAAAGAATTACTTTTGCTGAAAGAAACTTGAATCCTTATTCTTTTACTGTAATACTCTTAATTGAGCTTATTTTCAATGCAAGTTGTTATTTCTTAATTCCTATGCTGAATTCGATCTTTGATTATGATTTTATCAGTGTTTAATATTTCGAATAGAAAATTGAATGTTAGTTTAAATTCTTAAACAATGATATGCATGTTCTTAACCTACTCTACTCTTGTCATTTTATTATTGTGTTCTGAAAATTGAGACAATAGCTTGTTGTTTATGAGTTTATTAGACTTAAGAAATTAAATTAAGAATAAGCAGAAGTTAAGTGTTTCAAAAGAAGATTTAACTGAAGTTTAGTAGTTTAAAAACCAAATTTGTATACTAGGTATTGGATCATTTTTAATCTGGGAATCCAATATTTTAATGATATTTTGAACAAAATATCTATCTTAAATTGGTTTTCCATAACAATTTGTATTATTTTGGTATCGAGTCATTATCAATAAGAGGTAAGTCAGATAATCAACATAAGTGTTTTAGTTATTGATTTCCTTTATCACTTTAATTTTGCTTTGTGTTTAATTAATTTTAGTTCAGTTTTAGTTTTTAATTTACTCAATTGTTTAATTTGGTATAATTAAATCCAAAATTACCTTCTAAAACTTGAAAATTCATTCACACATCATTTGCCTCAAAATCTAAAATATGCAATCTCTTGAGTACGATATTAAAGGATTTTAATTTTATTTTTCTATCTTACTAGCCGATATAATACACTTACTAGACATCAGTCATGGCCTTAATAAGTTTGTATCTATGCATGAACCAACCTATATTGATTTGATAATGGAATTTTATACATCTCTTGAAGATAATGCCAATTATTCTTGCATATTATAGTTTAGGTTGCAAGGCAACAAGCACACACTCACTTACTCTTTCATGGATAGGGGATTTGGGTTTAAAAAGGATGGCATATGTTACCCACCAAAAACCTTTAGGGTGAATGAATTTTGCACCTACTTAACTGATTTGCAAACACCATTTCAGCCTAAGAAGGACAAGGTTATATTCATTAAAGATTTGAAGTTTTGGTTGTTGTATAAAGTACTTGCTTGTGTTATTTTTCATAAATCTGAGTTTATAGAGTTTTCCATCAAGAATTGTTTTTAATGTGGTATATTCACACATCGAAGCAAGTTTGTTGGACTTATTGGATATTCAATCAATGTTGCTTTGTGCATCAGGAAAAGATGGCTCTCTCACTCATGGACATGTATCTATTATTGCTAAAGCATTGGATGTTAACCTTGATAATTCCATGTGTGTTCTTAAGTGTACTTATTTTACAAAGCAAACTTTGATATGTGGAGAGGTGGCGGATGCTTCGTTGTGATTCATTTTTGCCCGTTCTCGGTCTTGTTGGAGAGGATTTGCACCTCTACCACCACAAGAGGAAGAAGAGACTGACGAGGAGGAAACTGATGATGGTAAGGAAGAGGCGTCGTCCTCTTGGTCTGACGCCCCAAGTTGCTTTGCCGAAAAAGTTCCTCAACAAGCTTAGGGTGAAATGGCTCAGCATCAACCTTTGATGAAACTATAACAGGATGGCAGTGGGAGCTATTTCCTTTTGTAAACCAACAAAAGTGTCAATGGGCCTGGATTCAGAAGGATTGTTATTGCTTGCAACTGAGCTCTTATCCCTGCTCCCTATTTTTTCTATGCTTGACATTCCTGAACCAGTCCTTGCACCTATGTTCTGAAAATTAGCTTTGGCAAGGGCAGCAGGCCTTGCTAAATGCGAGAAATTCATCAAACTGGAGGTATAAGTAAACATATTTTGCTTATGCACTTAAGAGATGTTTTACTGACTTTGCTGGTCTCAGATGCTCCTTCAAAGATACGCATTCTCTTTAAAGCTTCATCTTCTCTCCTAAATCGCAACAAATCCAGCAAGTATATATACCTATCAAGCAAAATAACAGGGGAACATGGCAAGTATGTGGTTGTTTAGTTCCAATCTTGGTCTCTTGATCTCTTTCTTTCTATAGGGATGCGGCATATTCTCACCACTTAGCTTTTATCGGCCAATGAAGCCCAAAGTTTACTTCCCGTTGAAAAAAAATGGAGATCTTCTAGACATAAGAATGTGCTTGCAATAGAAAATGAAGGGCTCATCTTTTAGCAACTTAGGTGAAGATGCAAAAATATAGGGATTGTCATGCAATACCTCCAGAGTTTCTGATTGTAAAGAAAATAAACTAAGCAATAATGGAGGTGGACTGGACTTTGATTATCAATGTTCTGTAATAAGCACTACACTCGTGAATCCGTGGGGATGTGATTTCTTAATCAAGGGAGTTTATCTGATGAATCTAATCTGGCTGTACCTAACAGCAGAGATATATTTTTTTAAGTGCCTCTAAAATACGTTATTTATGCAGGATCATTGCCAAGCGGCAGTCTGCTGCTCGGTAAAAGAGGAGAGCTCACAATACATGAGAACTTACAAGAAAAGGGCAGACACTTCTGATAGAAGCAACCACACTTTCTGCACAACTCACGTTATCCCAGGTTTAGTTTTATGTTTCAGTAAATGAAAGCCCGCAATGATAGATTAAGATCATTAATTGTAGCTCAGTTGCAGCCCATAGACTGCAGCAATTTCTTTAGTGTTGCCCATCTCAGAAACAGCAGACCCGCAAACACAACTTTTAAACATAATGTTCTCGTGTTAAAGAGTTTTATCCGTCATATTTGCTCGCAAGTGATTTGTAGCAGGTAAGGAAAGATAAATATGACATTTTTCAACTCAGCAAGTACATTAATAGTAATAGAGTGGCCAACCCATTGGCATGGACTACTAATAGCCATCTGAAGCACAACAAATTTCAATGATATAATTTTGATTATCAGAAAATTGCTCATGTTTTTTCAATTGAATGTATGCGTGAGGCGAAATTTTATTCCTAGAGTTGCCAGCAACAAAATATAAAATCATCACTAGCACAAAGAAATTACTCCAATTCAAGAACAAAAACTTGCACATTCTACATAGTCTCAATAGATAGAGACAGTTCAAGTGTGATCAGTAGGCTCGACGCATCATTTTCTTTGGCTTCTTCACAAAACTTAGCCTCATCTGCTTAAGGCGCCTCCTCTTCCTCGCCATTTTTTCAGGCAATGTTTCCCTCTTCTTCTCCTTTTTCACTGCCTCTGGCTTCTTCAAATACTTCTCTTCCACTCTATACTCTTTAGGTGTGATGGGTAATCCATTACTCAAAGCTTCATTATACAGAGAATTTGCCTTATCTAGACGATTATGCGCACACCACTTCCCTATCAACAAATCGTAAGTCTTTAACCCAGGATTACATCCATCTGCCTTCATCATCTCAAACACACTCATAGCATGTTCAAGTCTCTCAATGCCACATAAAATTTTCAAAAAGCCATAATAAGCTTTATTATCAAGCTCATCACCATAGCCTGCACTCTTCATTCTATCAATCATCTCATCTCCCTCTCCAATTCTAGCTGCCTGAAATAAACTCCTAATCAAAGTCAGAAACGTAGTCTCATCAGGATCGCAACCCCATTCCCTCATCCTATGAAACAAATTCAAGGCATCCTGAGTTTTCCTCATCTTGCATAGATTATTAATCAACACATTGAATGTTTCCACATTTCTTGGAACACCACGGGTGTCCATTTCTATCAACACCTTCTCTGCCTCAGAATGTAACCTAAGTGGGTCTTTTTTCCTACAAAGCTTACAAACACAATCAATAATTGCATTATAAGCCATAGTACCAATCTCAAAACCACCCCTATACATCTCCCCAGCCAACCTTTTAGCCTCTTCAAGTTTTCCATCAACACACCAACCGCTAATCAACAAATCACAAATCAGTTCATCGGGGAAAATCTCATTAGCCAAGTTTTTCACCATTTTCTCTGCATAACTAGCATATCCATGATCACAGAACTTTCTCACTATCAAAGTAAGAGAATCTCTATTTCTTTTAAACCCATAATCTCTCTCCATTCTATCAAAAAAGCTAACAACTTTAGTAGGTCTCCCAGCCCGAACAAGCCTATCAATAACCGATTCAAAGCTTTTAAAACCAATAACATCCTTACCATCACGAAGCAACTCATGGGTAGACTGAAAATCCATCCTTCGACCAAAGTAATCGATGAAAAATGAAATGGTTTCATCAGAATGTTTGAACCCAGCAGCAGAGGCTAGCCATTGGTGAAACCCAAGAACCGTGCGACCTGCATCTGGGGAGAGATTGAGTGTTTGCCTAACTAGAGAAGGGGTTATGGAATTGGTGATGTGCGAGAAATTAAGGTTGAGTCTTTGGGAAATAGTGAGGGAGTCTGCGTCTGGGTTTCTGATGAGCTCAGCGGATAAAGATTGGGCAAGGGGATCTGGCTCATTGTTAGGGTTTAGGATTTGAGAGGAGAATGGTCTAGAGAGAGAAAGTGGCAAGAACAAAAATTTAGGGAAATGGGTAGGGGTAAAAAGGGAAGATTGAGCGGATGGAGTGATTGGTGGATGAGGAGGAGAGATGCAGTAGCGGTGAAGGAGGTGCCGGAATTGCAGGGAGATTAAAGGTGGCATTTTTAGGATTTCAGAGACAGAAATCGGTAGAAGGAGCTCACAAACCCCGCAGTGGCGAAACGCCTGAGTTTTTGAGCCGTTATTACTAAACTCATTGGAATAATTTCATCAGGGCCCCGGTCCAACGATGGTATGAAGCTCAATATGAATGGTTCCTCATGTATGAGCCTATGGACTTTTTCTTTGCCCAAAAATGGGCTTATGGACTTCATTGAACATAGACTGACTAGTAAGTTTATGATCTATAAGATTCTTGTAGGATGGGACCAATGGATGTCTTTTTCTACGCTCCAACAATCCCTCTTTTAGTCTCATCAAAATCACTTACTTTTTTCTTTTACTCAGCACTTATTCTAATTAATTTAGGATAGATTAGAAAAAAATGTTAAAATAAACATTAATAACATCTATTATATTAACTAAATTTTCATAATTCATGTAAGAGCAAAAGTAAACATTTTTTTTGTTATATGATATAGCATTATTCCATATAAGCGTATGATATTTTTATTTGTATTACGTTATGAAAGCGTATACACGTGTTATAATGAATAGTGAGAAATTAAGATGTATAAAGCTTATTTGAGAAAATAGATTCTCCATAGTGGGTTCTCTAGGAATCATAGCTATTCTTGAAGAAGAGCTTCATAACAAAGACCTTTGTGCGTTAATAATTCATTGATGCCCACTCGGATAAAGGACCAAAATCATTCAACATCATATTTACTTGGCATTATTGGGTATCAATGTAAAGGGACTTTTGGAAAGCAGAAACCTTTTTTTTTTTTGTTTATAATTAAGACTCGCATGGGACAGTTAGGAAGCACATGCCATAACCATACCTAAAAAGACAATGACGTGCAAGCCATGAAATGTCTCCCATAATATTAATACCTGCTAACCAATCAACTGTTAAAGAACAAATAAATGAACCACAATTCCAGCTTTCTGCCCATTTCCTACACAAAGAAAATAAAAATTGATAAATGCTTCAAATATACACGTGTTGCCCAATTAAATGGCCATATTCCAGGAGAGCAGATGCCATATTTGCTCATACTAACCAGCATGTTTGGCAAGAAAAAGAGAGCTTTTTCCTCGTAAAATATTTATAACTCTTCAAGTTCTAAAGAACCTCTTCAATGGAGAGAGAGAGTGAGAGTGACGGAGAGAGTTCAGCAAAGAACTAATTACATGAGCTTCCAAATGCCCTTTTTTAAGAAATGGGAAAAATATAAATTAAGATATATGTAAGGGAAGAAACATATATATATATAACTCCAAGAACTGAACAAAAGGAGGATTCTACGCAAGGATTGTGGCATGAGGAGAATGCCAACCCCCATTTCACAAAGCACAAGATCTCTAAGCACTTTCAGCTGGAATTTGACCCATAATGCCAAAGTTATTGGCATACTTGGGCCTCCACTTGGTTCTTGCCCTCACTATCTCAGTCCCATCCTCGAGTCGAAGCAGGTGGTGGCACTCAATCTCACCAGCATTTGCTATATTTCCGATTGAAGTGTCTGAAACAGCAGTCAGCGACTGAAGCACGCTGTCCCTTCCACACTCCCTCCTATACTCAAGAGTAATGGATGAGAGCTCATGAGTCTCCAGGATTGGCAGTGGAGCACTCTGCATCAATAGGCATCATAACACATACAAAAATTCAGATTAAAGAGAGAGACTACCAGACATAGCACAATCTATATTTGGCGTACATTTCCTAATCAACTACAAGTCATCGTAACTAAGCATGCAAATGATAAGTCAATGTGTCAAATGAATCCATGAATTCGAAGTTGGAAAAAGTGTTCCATCAAGAAGTCCAGCCAAATTGGTGAACAAATTAAAAATAAAAATTCAATAATGCTCGTCTCCAGACAATCACTGATGCAAACATGCCAACATTGGCCTTATCCAGTCCAGCAGTTTTTGGGAGATGAAACAATAAAATATGTTCAGAAGATTACATAAACAAAGGTATAAAGTCATTGCATTGCGTAACAGAGAGCTGGACGCCAAAATTTTTAATACACAAAGGTTTGCTTGAGGTTTAGACAATCTATATTAATCATGTTTCCAATTATAAATTACTGCCACTATTATGCAATAAAAACAAAGTTTTCAATCACATAGGTAATATATACATTATCAACATGAAGTCAGGACCAAGCACACTGACAAACTTCTCTGATTTTTAATTGAACTTAAATTTTTTACATTTTGAAAAAGTGTGTTGCAATCCAATTGAGAATTTTGACTTTATGGCTAAAGCTACTAAAACTAATGGAAGTAAGACTGGAAAGGATATTAACATTGTAATTTTCCAGGTCAGAAAATCTACCTCAAGAGTCCATCCAATGTATTTCACATTGTTAACATGTTGGTTGATGTCCAAGTCACTCCATCTAGGCTGCAGATAACAGAGAACATATGACAGTGAGAAACATGTAGTTATGACAGTAAGAATTTAATATAATATAATATTTTGGGTAGATTACTCACAGTTAAACCTTTGCGGACATAATCGGCAGTGTTGTCATCAAGCTTCGGCAGTTTTCTGCTATCCTCATCCACAACAGGATCAGAGTTCAAAAAGTAAGGCTCAATTTCCCCTCTAACCTCTTCTGGAAGTTTGGATAACCTCCTTGTCAGTTTATTCATCATCACCCACACACTACAATTATCAAAACCAAAGGTTCCAAAGTCAACAAGTTATCAGACTGAGGAAAACTGTAAAAAAGCTCAAGGTAAGAATCTCTTGAAATGTTCTCTACCTAGAGGCCCTCGTCAGAATTTCACCAGTTTTAATATCACGGACACACCAGCCACGCCGCATACCATTTTTTCCTGATGCACTTACCCATGTATCAACTTCAACAACATCACCCCTGTAAGATACAAATAAATACATCTTATCAAACTCTGATCAACAGATGATATTGCAACACATAAAAATCTCCACTATGATGCAAAGCACCCAGTTGAAAGCACAACCCGCACTCGAGCAAAATTTATGGTTCAAATCGATGAACACAGAAGCAATTATGCAAGAACAAATATCAGTTGAACAGCATTCTGCATCTTATTGCATGCTTTTATCCTCTGTTCTTCTCACAGCAATAAATCAATTCTTCACCTAACTCCCTGCTATTTTCATTATTGACCATTATATGCCATAATATTCACCTTTTACCCTAATTCACCAAAAGAGGGATGTGGAGCAAATTTGATAACAGTAGCAAATCATGTTGTGTCAAGCCTAGAAGAAAAATAACGGTGAATGAGCCTAAGTGTGCACTGCTGGTCCTATATACTAAATGAACTGTGATTTACCCAATGATCAGCCAGAAATTCTTCAATACTGTCTGCATCATCTTCTATAAAAACCCAACAAAACTAAACGCAAGAGATCGTGCATAGACCAATTATTTGGCACAACATAACAGAGTCAAGACCACCATAGTTTGGAACCAGACTGCAACTCAGATGTATTGTGCTCCAATAGGTAGAGAAAAGGTAAGGATCTGTGATCTTATGTGATGGGAAATGAGAACCCATAGAATTTCAAGAGAAAATGTAAGAATCAAAGCTAAAAAGGATAGGAATAAAAATAAAATAGTAAATTGATTTATTCAATGTGAAAATTGTTGACTGATATATGGCTCCTGGCTTACCATGTTGGGTAACGATCCACAAGAACGTGCATCCGAGTAACCACCCATATTAGATTCCTTTTGGTCATCTCTGGTGTTGAACCAAAACCATCACCAAGGAGGCCAGCAGTCTTAACATGATTGAGGGCTGTTTCCTGCAAAACAAAAAAAAAATTAACATAAATATTTAAACTTTTGAGGAAAAAGGGATTATCGATATGCTGTTTTACAACAAACTCCCAAAAATTTTGAGCATCATATCTACAAGTATGAGAATAGAACTAAACACAAAATCATACTTGTAAATGGTTCATCGTTGTCTCTATAGACGCCGTTCGATCAGCGCCAATTTCATAGGACCTTATGGTGAAGTTCTGGCGGAAAACAAGACCGTCCTGAACAATTCTACCTAGTCCAAATGGGTCAATAAGCATGTCAGATCGCCTTGGTTTCCAGTCTAGCATCATCCACTGCTTCTCTGCTGCCAGAAATACAGTTGTAATAGCAGCAAGAAGCATGCTCCAATCAGGCAATTGGTTAATAAAAGTTCTTGGAGGCGGCGATGGCATGACATCCTCATTCTTCGCATTTTGCGCTGGTGTTGCCAATCCTACTGCAGATCCATTTATCTTCGGAGGGGCTTGTGCATTCGCCTTGACCAGCAAACCCCCAGATGAAGCAGATTTTGACTTAAATCCTCCTAGACTAGCAGGTCCACTACCAATCTTGGTGGACTTGGAATCTCCAGATGAAGAAACAACTGGATAGAAAGACGAAGTGGCAGCAGTAGCGACCATGCTGTAACTGAAGAACCGACCAATCAGCAGAAGCTTGACAAACAATTGATGCGAAATTCGCAGAAAGGAGGAACAAATTAAAATTCTTGTGTTGGAAAATATTACTGCAATATACTTCTGCACAGCATATGATAAATGATCAGAAAAAATTGAATAAATGATAAAAGAGAACACATGATATTAACAGCTAATTGTACATTACAGACTCAGCTACAACCAAGAGTACAACCCCTCATTTTCATTTTTCCAAGCTATTCTCCCTTCCTCTGTGGAATTTGAACAGAATGAATGAAGAGAGTGAGAGAGGAACGCATGTATAAAAGGCTTCATCAATGGAGTAAAATATATGAAAACGGCTTTCTATTTTCCGATCAAAAAAAGGAAACCAT
Source organism: Excoecaria agallocha (assembly GCA_037975025.1). Lineage (NCBI taxonomy): Eukaryota > Viridiplantae > Streptophyta > Magnoliopsida > Malpighiales > Euphorbiaceae > Excoecaria > Excoecaria agallocha. Next base: position 11,387,704 of record CM075817.1, on the reverse strand, counting down.
ATATATATATATATATATCGAATTCAACCATGAGGCCAAAGAACTGGCCGTTTAAACGCACTGCCAGTTAAATCCATAGAAAAAAAATAGCAGGGCAGATCTGAACATCCAACCACAGATTCCAAAAGAAAAACCAGAATAACATAAAATGCCACCGCTAAAAAAAAAAAAGTTTCCAGAAACATCAAATATCGCTATACTACACGCAAAATTATAAAACAGACGAAGCAGAACTCGCACGCAGTGTTTGGAAACTGAGAAACGCAAGAGTAGAAAAAAATGAAAAAATTCCAAATCTCAGATCTCTCAACTCGATTCAAACCTGAGCAAGACCGTTAAAAATCTAAGCAGAAAAGCTCCTCATGATTGTCACATTACCTCAAGAAATCACAAAATCAAAACCCTGAAATCGGATCAAGCAAGAGAATGCAAGAGAAAACAAATAAGAAAAACCAAAAAACTAAGTAGGATTGGTACCTTAGAAACCGCCAGCCACCTCGCCAGCTAGCAAGAAAGAGAGAGAAGGAAGGGCAGCTCAACAAACGGAGGAAAAGTTTCTCAAGAGAAGAGAAAAAGAAAGAGGAGAACTAAAGAGGGCTAATGCGTCATTTTGAATATTGGAAAAAGGAGCCCCGTTTTCTTCTTTTCTTCTGCTAGGGTTGGGGAGGGATCCAACGATCTCCGTTTCCCGTTTTCGTTCTTTTTTTAATTTTAATTTTAATAATTTGGGTGCGCTTTTTTTCTTTGAATTTGCAAGAAAGAAAACGTTTCGAAAACAGAAAGAGAAGGAGAGAGAAGCTAAGGGCAGGCGAGATTGCTGAGTGGTGGGGAATTGAAGAAGGAGAAGCCAGCGGGTGGCTTTTATAGTATCCACCTGGCCCCCTCCCGCCTGTTGTTCAAACTTCCATTTCCCCTTACTTTGCTTTTTTTTAATTCTATTTACATTTTTGCCATTTTTCTTTTAATTATTTACTTCCAGTCTTTTACTTTGACTAATTAAGCATTATTAAATTTCTTGCTAATTACTAGTAATTACATATTTTAATTTTAATATTTCGGGTTTTCTTTTTGTTTTTAGGTGTGTCTTTACCTTTTCTCCTTGCCCAGCGCTATGTATTTGATTATGCTGAATTTATGTGAGTTTTTGAAATCGACGTACCATTTTTAATAAATGATCAAATTTATTGTTATTAAGAGAAAATAAATAAATAAAAGTGAAAAGAGATAGAGTGAATGAAGAAGAAATGAAAAAAAAATATATCTAAAAAAAATAAATAAATAAAATAATTTCCACATCTTTTTTTTTTAATTTTGCGCCTCGTAAAAAAAATGCCCTCTAATTTACCATCTCTAAGAGGTGACATGCATTTATGAGGCTTAGGCATGGGCATTTGTGTAAAAATATTTTTAATTTTTTACTAGGATGTCCACCGTTATATACCAGGGCAGTGGCTTAGCCACCTTATAAGTTATAATGAATGGGTCAATTGAAATCATTCAATTTAAAAAATTTTTAAAATATCCTTGATAATTTTTTTTTTCAAATTGATCCCATTAAAATTTTTAAATGACTCTATTAACAATTAATTTTATTAAAAAATTAATCCATCAATATATTTTTGATCTTACTAAAATTTTTAAATGACCTAATTTACAATTGATGTCATTAAAAAATTAATCCGTTAATATATTTTTGACACCACTGAATTCAATTTTTGACTACACTCTGTACCAAGGCGGACCTAAGATTAAATGCTAGGGTCAAATGGATATTGTTATACAATTAAACCTTTTTTTTTGTGATAAACTATTTACTAGATAATGTAACTATTTATGTCTAAAATAATGTATATTATAAACACAAAGACCTTCATGAATTTTTAACAAATAATTTAGAAAAATTGTTATCAATGGATGTAATGGAATGATAGTATATATATATATATATATATATATATATATATATATATATATATATATATATATATATATATATATATATATATATATATATATATATATATATATATATATTTTTAAGATTTTAAAATTTATTGAGTTTAGATATGAAGTAGATTTAAATTTAAATACTTGAAAAATGAATACATATTTTTTTAATGATTTTTTAATAGGTCTAATATATTTATTTAAAAAAAATCATTTAGCTTTCCGAAATTTCAAATTTGCAAGTTACTTTCCGAGCAGCTGAATGAGGCATATGGAGTTTAATTGATGGAAATTCATCATTTAACTGCATTTAAGTCTTGAAATTGATTACAGGACTTAAAAGAACATTAATTAATTAGATTATGATAAAATTAAATTTAATTTAATAGTTTTTTTTCTATGTAATAGCTTAACTAATGGAGGAGTTTGTCCTTTATTACAATATCTACAGTATAAACAAAGAAATAAAAGCACGAATTTATATAGTATTAACTTATTTAGACAGTTGGCCGTTCAAGTGTAATTTAACTGAGCAATTCACATAATTCATCCCTCAATTTTATGGCTTATAATATTAAAATTACTGCACTTGAATTTATAACACTATTAACTTTAGTTATTATAATAAAAAAAGTCCAATTAATCAGTTTTTATAGTTATATATATATATATAGTGGCATTTTATAACTATTTTTAAAAATTGAATACTCTTTTCGTCCCATTTTAAGAGATATTTTTCTATTTTTCACGAAAATTAAGGATATACGTATCCTACAATAACCCTTAAATTTTTTTATTATTCTTAGAGAATAATAAGAATGAAAAATATTTAATAAGTGGTATAATAAATATGGATATACATGTAAATATATTTCTTAAATTTCGAAAAAGATATTTGGGGTGGTACAAACCAAAATAGAAAAAAATATCTCTTAAAATAGGACGGAATGAGTAATAAAAAAAATGACTTTAATCTAAAACGTTCCTACAATAACCCAGAAAAAATATTCATTAATTTTGAAATTAGATACATAATTTGGCATATAAAAAATCGAAATATGGTATATTTATAATTAACTAGAGGCTTGGAAAGAAATATATGAAACCTAGAAAAAGATTTTAAGACGGAAAAATGATGGAAACCCCAGCACAACTTCTAGGCTTTTACTTTTTGTATTGAAGTCAATATTCCAAATCGAACTTCTTTATTTGTTAATATAATAAAAAAAAAAAGTTGATAAGAGTTACGTACCAAAATTGGTTAATGTTAAAATTGACCAAATTTATAGTCCACCGCTAAACTTGTCGAGAGGTAGCTCAACTATCATATTTTCTACCACAGAAAGAAAACAACCCAATTCATACTTGCAAATCGTAAAATTAAAACTATTACTATCACCCGCCGGCACCCCCATGCGTTTTACAAATTTAATCACCATAAACTTCATATTTTGCAAAGCCAACGGAAATCGTTACTCAAAATATAACACATCTGTTTTATTTAATAGTGCAATACTGTATTTATATTTTTAAGTGGAGTAATATTGTACTTTAAATTTGAAAAATCTGAATAATATTATCTCTTATATTGTAAAATGGAAACAAATAAACCTTAATTAAATGGTTTGTCAAGTTTGATTATAAAGTTCATCGACCAAGATATATAGTTTTCTTTTTATGCATAATTGACACTTTTTACCGTCCAAAATCACCATACATACAAATTTATCTTCTTAACTTTGTCCAAAATCCTTAAAAAAAAAAAAAAAAAACTTTGCCTATTTAATTGTAAAACTAAATCAAAACATCTCTTTCTCAGCATAAACAATTAAGTTTGATCATTATTTATTTGTTAACGTGTGCATTGCGTTTGAATTGTACTCACAGCTTACACATTTTGCGATTATGAATATAGGTGACTACCCATTAATTTGGTTAAAAAAAAGTGGCATCAGAATGGTCCAATAGAAGATATACAAAGCTATAATTTCAATATTGTTGAAAAAATGATTTCTGATTATAATTTAATTTTAAGGTTAAAAGACCATTTAGAATTAATGACTTCCATAAAATTTTGTAAATTTCATTTTTAATTCCAAAATTTTTTGTTTGATGTGTAAAAAAAAAAAGAATGGATTATTTTATTCTAAATTGTAGATGGATACTCAATTGTATGGTTAAATTTAGAATGGATTCATCAAACTCAAATTATCATTGCTGGTGTTGTTATATGCAAGTATTTTGACAATTTTATATTGATTCCAACCATAGATTTTTATAAACCAAGCACTTCAAAGTAAATGGAATTTCGATTACGTGCTAAATCAAAAAGGAGTATTCAATAGTCATTCCAATTTCAGTTCACCTAATTTCATTTTTTTTTAATTTTAATTTCTAAAATTCAAACTAAATAAAAGCATATACAATAAGTAGACGTATGTGATAAATGTATATATGCAATCTCCGATTGTGCGTACTATAGATCAAATAATAAAATGGTTTAATAAAATTTAATCCATTATGATATGATATTTCTGTAACCTAATCTATTTATAACTCGTTTTTATTTAGATCATGATTCAATTTGATCCAATACAATTTGTTTATGGTCCACACAATTTTGCTCTATTTAAAATTCTAATACGCAATCTATTATGACAATTATTTTTATTTATATTTATGTCACAATACATAATTTGTGAATATTATTACAATTTATATTCATCATTTGTAAATATTAATTTAATGACGAAATCATTTATCGTCATTTAAAATACTAGATTTAGTGACAATATAAATTATTATATGATAAAAATTACCTTTATTTATGGCAATAATTACGTAGTCAATATTTAATGTCTCTGATTACAAATAGATTTTCGTCACCAAAAATACTTACTCCGTTGAAGAATTTTAAATTTGTCATAAAAAAATCAATTTTTTGTGATAAAAAATAATATTATGTGAAAAAATAAAATTTTATTTATGATATTATTTTTGTCATTAAAAGTAAGAAAAAAATATGATGATAATTATTTTTGTTATGAAAAATGATACTTAAAATAATAAATAAATAAATCGTCAAATAAACTTTTTATTATGCTGATGCCGTCATGATTTTTGTGACGATGAAAATTCATCACCTTATTCTTTTAGTGACGAAAATAAAACTTTTTATGACAATTTTTATATCATAAAAAATGTATTTTTAGTAGTGATATATATATATATATATATATATATATATATATATATATATATATATATATATATATATATATTATATATATATATATATATATACTGGACTACCACTCAAACCGAATGGCATTCAGTTAAGATTTAGCGATTGCCAATCATCTTAATAAGAGAATTTCTAATTTAGTGGCACAAATAACTAAACTACCCATTTTCATGCTTAATTTTTAATTTAGTTTATTTGCTCTTGATTATTATTTGATATGTTTAGTTATTGTGTATTAATTCTACCTATGTGCTTTGATGAAACATTTCAAATAGTGATTAACTATAATCTATATAAGTATTCTAATATATAAATAGTCTATACAAGCCGGTTTCTATATTTGCAAAAAAGAAAATACTATTTATTGAGTTTCTTCCAAATTGCAGTCCTATTATTCCAACAATTCTCTCTCGGATTCGTAGTTGGTAATTATTAAATTTTCATGCTTAACCCAAAATATATATTTGAATCATGAGATCATATATTATGTTTTTGAAATTCTTATAGAATATAAATGCTATTAAACATATCTAAGTACGATAATACGAGTTTATTTTAATATGGCTTGTTTAATAAATTAATAGTATTTTTGTGACTACTTATGTCTCCTTTTCAAGCATAGAAAGCCACCGGAAAAAGAGAAAAAATAAATTAAAAAGAAGTGTGAATTGTTGCTAAGCATAAAAATAAACAAAATATAGAGTGAGAATGACAGATGTGTTATTTCTTTAATATTAATTCCACCAGATAGGTAAGCTAAATTATTATATACCATAAAAAAATTGATCAGTACTTTTCTTTAGTATTAAATTATTAATTAAACTTTATGTTAAAATTATTAATCGAACTTTATTCTAGAGGTTTCAAATTTCAATTGTAATTCCCAGCGGCATTCTCGTTAATATTGGGAAGAGAAAAGGATAGGTTTGTAATGTGATAAACAGTTGGGATAGAATAGAACCGTTTACAAGGCTTTATTTAATGCGTTTCCCATATCGCATTAGTGGTCCCACGGGATTATTGGCAACACCTACCCATTTCGACGAATCCAACCTGTAAACGAAAATCTTAAATAATTAAAAATAATATGGGTGTTTGGACGTCGTTTTAAATGTATTCGGTGTATTCAGATTTTCCAACACAAACCGGTGGATCAACCCGTCAAGGTAAAAAGTTAAAAACGCTCAGAATAACCGGAAAAATATGTTAAATTTTTATCTAAACTCATAAAATTCCTAAAATTTTAACTAAAATTCAATCTGATACATTAATAATGCATATTTGATTCCATTCATGTGACTCGAAAAAAAATAAATTGGATTAAATTAAAAAATAAATTAGATTGATCCATATAATTTATGTGATCCATATAATCCATAACCCAAATGATAAAATGTATTTTTTAAAATTTCTTTTACATTACTTTTGGGTATTTATTTCTATAGTTTAGATATAAATTTGTGCAAGTTACTTATATTTTTGTCATTTAAAAAGAAGAAAAAGCAGTCATGTTGTATTTTATATTTGTGTCAACGCTGGTTTTGAATTGTACTTAACGATAGATAAATCAATGATATTGAGTGGTTACATGCTTTCTTACTGTTTCCAATTTCATAATCAAAAGAACAATGGAGTGTAGCATTTTCAATTAATCTGTTTAGGAGATGTAAAAGAGGGCTTTCTCATCATACAATGACCACTAATAACTATGAAAAAAAATATCTCTAAAGACCCAATCAAATCAGGTTCAATAACACTTGGTTCGGATCCAAGCCCATTAATAAAAAGGCAAAACGTGAGCTGGAAGACAAGACATGAAGACGTGATGTCCGATCGGACTGATAAGACAACACGCTCCGTTAATCCACTGACACAAACTAATACTTATACTCTTTACCTGCTTCCTGTCACATCGCCGCTTACCTGTCCCAACTGCCAGTTATCACGTCTCAAGGTACTCAAGTATCCCTCCTTCATCTCCTATAAATAGCCCAAAAAACATAAGGGTTCAAAGTATTGAACATCTGAGACTCTCTCTCTCTAAATCTTATCTCTTTAGAAAGCTACTGACTTAAGTTTCAGAGTGCTAATGCCTGGTCCAACTAGACACTTATTCTCACAGGATCATTCATCCGATCGGATCTTCCAGGCACCTACTCTCTCTATTTCAGATAAAGATTTCTCAGGCTTTTTCATTTGGTGCTTTTATTGAGAAAAAAATGGCAGGTTCAAGATCCAACGAACATGCAGCTTCTGGAGAGTATGACCGCAATAGCTAGGGCAAATCTAGGCCCTCAAGTAGAAGGGAGAGATCTCCTAGGTCACCTAACTCAGTCCGCAATCGATGCCGTAAACCTGCCACTTGGCGTAACAGTTCAACAAAGACAGTGTTCTGGGTAGTCTCACCATGTGGTTCGCATATCATTGCCTCAAGAACTTCGACAACAACCATTGACAATAAAGGTGATACAGACATGGGTCTCAACCTGTTGGCAAGAATAATATTATAACCATTATGAGGGAACAATACAGATTTTGTATGTTGGCAAATCTAGGCCCTCAAGCGGTGTCGAGAGATGTTGTGTTTCATAAGGATTGTTTTCCTTACTCAACTATAACTTATTTACCTGAGTCACATGATATGCCTGTGCCAAATATTACTATCCTTCCCGAGTTTATAGAAGTGCAGGAGATTTCGGTTCTTCCATCTCCTTCTCCACTTTCCACAGTGGTTGCCATGGATAATAGTCCAGCGGGTGATGTTGCTATTCCTGACCCCATTAATTATCGAATAAGTACCGAACCTACAAAACGGCCTAATTGGTTGCAAGATTTTGTAGTTAATAGTATTCTTCCTGTGTCCTCTCCTCATATTCCTTCTACTTACCCGTTTACTAGGACATCTTCTTTGTCTCCCATTATTGATCATTTTCTAGCCAATATCACCATGCATTAGGAACCTTCCTCTTACAATGTTGCTAAAGATGATCCTAACTGGATAAGAGCCATGCAAGATGAGATTGATGCTTTAGAGAAGAATCATACTTGGGAGTTGACTCCTCTCCCACTTGACAAGAAGCCTATTGGTTGTAAATGGGTCTATAAACTCAAGCTTAATCTTGATAGTATATAGATAGGTATAAAGCACGCTTAGTACCAAAAGGGTACACTTAGGTTGCTGGTGAAGACTATATAGATAGTTTTTCTCTAGTAGCTAAAGTAGTAAATGTCCGAATTTTTTTTACAATTGCTGCAGCAAGGGGATGGCCTATACAACAGATGGATGTCAATAATGCCTTCCTTCATGGGCATTTAAATGAGGAGATTTACATGAATCCACCACCAGGTTATTCTAAAGTTGTGTCTGGTGTGGTGTGCAAGCTCACACGAAGTCTTTATGGGTTCAAGCAGGCCTCCAGGCAGTGAAATTCTGAGTTAACTATTTTTTTGCTTTCTTATGGTTTTTATTTAGAGTCCTTATGATCACTGTTTGTTCACACTTCTTCAAGGTGATGTGTTCTTAATACTGTTTGTATATGTAGATGATTTGCTTATAAGTGACACATCTTCTATGGCGATTGCTCAGCTTAAGACTGCTCTGGATGTAAAATTCACTATCAAAGATCTGGGAAATGCTCACTATTTTCTTGGCTTAGAACTCATTCGAGATGATCGTGGGTTGTTTGTTAATCAAAGGAAGTATGTATTAGATTTACTTACTGATACTGATCTTTTTAGATCGAAACCAAAGCTTATACCTCTGCCATCTAATGTGAAGTTGTCAGTTGATTGTGGAACTTTACTTGCAGATCCTCATGAATATAGGTGAATCATTGGTAGGTTGCTTTATATAACTTTCACCAGACCTAACATTACATATTCTATTCAGCAATTAAGTCAATTTGTTCATCAACCTAGAGATTCTCATCTCAAGTGTGCTCATCATCTCCTTAAATACTTGAAGCATTCTCCTTCCTCTGGTTTTTTTTCCCTTCAGATAATTCTTTGCAATTGACTACCTTTTGTCATGCTGATTGGGCCTCTTGTGTTGATACTCGAAGATCATTAACTGGTTTTATTGTTTTCCTTGATTCTTGTCTTATTTCATGGAAATATAAAAAGCAAACTATAGTGTCTCATTTATCAGCTGAGGTTGAATATCATGCTATGGCCTTCATTGTCTGTGAGTTACAATGGATTTCTTATCTCCTTGCTGACTTGTAGCCTTATATTGCTTCTAACCTGTTTTCCATGAGAGGACGAAGCACTTAGACATTGACTGTTATGTTATTCAAGATCAATTTAAGGCTGGTTTTATTGATCCACTACATGTTTCTTCCAATCACCAAGTTGCAGATATTTTTACCAAGCCATTGTCTCTTCCTGTTTTTTCCAGACTTTCTTCCAAGTTAGCTCTTGTTGATTATCACCAATATCCAACTTGAGGAGGGGCTATAGAAGTTTGTTATTTGACTATTTTAGTTAAGTTAACCATAAGTGGTTAGTTAGTTATTTTGGTTTGGTTAACAACTTTTAATCCTTGTATAAAAGACTGATTCACGTGTTTTTCGTGTAATTGAAGTAATATTCATTTTCTTTGTTCTCCATCTTCTTCTTCCATCTTCTTCTTCGTTTCTTGATACTAATTCAACAATATGTATTTTGGGCAGCCAATATCCAACTGCACCAAAATTGAGTGAACCAAGATTTCTATAAATAATAATATACCAAATGATATTTGAAGCATTAGTAGTAGGTTTTCTTCTACTCCTTTCAAATAATAATAATAATAATAATAATAATAATAATAATAATAATAATAATAATAATAATAATAATAATAATAAAAGATTTGGTGCTTACTATCTCCTATTTTTTAATTGAAGCTCACGATGTTAATATTTTGTTCATAAACCCTCACTATCAGGATGTGTTTAAAATATTGGCATAATGAACATAGAATGGGATAGCAATAGTTTCCTTCCCTTAACCAAAGGACGCAGAACAGATTTAAATATTTGAAAGTAAATATTTTGCTATTTTCTTGTACTTTTTATTATAAATTCAAATTAGTCTGTCAGTATATGAGTTTTGAATAATTATATGAACGAATTTAGATAGAGTGATATTTAACTGCATATACGTACGCAATGTTTGCACGTTTCCACCATGTAGATTCGTACGCATATCAAATTTAACGCTAAACACATAGAATTACTGTTTAGATGGGATAAAGGAAAAACACATTTTCAATTAAAAGAAAAATTCGTTCATGTTCTTTATTTGATTTGTTCTGAATTCTGTAAATTTGAATTAAATCAGAGGAAACGACCATAAATGGGGATGGGTGCATTTGAAAGGAGAACTAACTTATTTGGGGCTATGATTGAATCATTTTGTTTCTATTGCAAATTGAAAGAAGGGGAATAATTTAATCAGGGAGTCATAAATTTCCGTATTTACAGGTTAAGAAGAAGATAGGAAGGAAGTTAGGTTAGAATTTGTTGAGCTAAGCCAGCTATACAATTCCCTCACAATTGAATTCTTGTTTTCTTTTATTTGCCGACTCCCTATATTTGCCTTGTAATTTCTATGTATAATCATGATTTTATTTTACAGTCTTTCGGTTTCACTAATTGTTATATTTTCCAATTTGTGCTCACAAAGGACTATTTGGGTACAAAACTAGTATATGAAAAATATTTTAGAGATTTGCTTTTACGAGTAAAATGTTCCGTGCTTTTAATCAAGTGTTAGCCATTTTGACCAAATTCTAGTGGCTAGTTTTAAAAATTCTTTAATAATTCTAAAATTATGTATTATTTTCGTTTTTTTATCCGTCATTTTTATTATTTTCATTATAATTAGATTTAAATTTAATATTAAATTGTATGATTAAAATTAAATTATTAAATTTAATTGGTTATAATTTTATTAAAAAAATGAATTGAAAAAAATTAAATTATATTGAAAATTTAAAAGTAATAGATAAATATAATTTAAATTTTACTAAAAAAATTATATATAAAAGAAAACGGAAAAAATATTAATTAGGAGAAGATAGTTTTCGCTTAGAGGTCCTTAGTTTGTGGCACATGATGACTTGTTCCATATATAGAAGTTTAGGCACCACATATTAAGGAATCTCATAATTGTTATGAGCCTATGAACCAAAAAGATATAAAAATTATACTTTCTGTTTTTTTTATATGTTATTTTTGAATAAAATCTAAATTTTATTTATCTGTTACTTTTAAATTTTTAATGTAATTTAATTTATTTTTTTAATTTATTTTTCTTTTTCAATAAAATTAGAATCAATCAGATTTAATAATTTAGTTTTAATTACATAATTTAATACTAAATTTAAATTTATTTATATTTTTTAATTCTAATAAAAATAATAAAAGTGACTGATAAAAAAGAATGAATGGAGTAATTACCTCACATTTATTTCATTTCAGTTGGAAATCTTCTTGTTCGGCGTTGATATTTATTGCTAAAATTAGGTTACAACTTACAACAACAAAATAATAATAATAATAATAATAATAATAATAATAATAATAATAATAATGTAATAATTTAAGGCTTAATTAATACATATTTTGATTCGTTAAAAAAATAAAAAAACTCATTAAACACTTTAACTAGTATTTTAGAGGCTTTATCATTCAATGTAATTAAACAAAATTATATCCATCAAGTAGGTTCCTATTACAAAACGTGTCCTTGCATGCGATGTCATCTAATCTCTTAATTAAGTATATGCGAAATATCTCTCAAAAGTCCTAAAAATTTGGAACCGCACTATCAAACTGGAGTTAACCTTGCACAAGCCTACGCATCAAAAGTTTGAAAACAACAGCAACGCCCTTGAGATCAGGTCCATTTTTGGCCGCATATTAAAAACAGCTTCTAAAAAGCTCCAAAACTCCATTTTTTTCACCTAATTAACTGAAATAATTACTCTCCATTCAGAACTTTTCATTTTCTTTATTTAAATTTATAGCAGCTGCTAATTTATTTACAGACGGTAGCCACTCTCTTTTTTTTATCTTATCCTTTTACTAATTTTTTATTCATATTTTTTTAATTTTCTATGATTTTTTCTTTTTTTATAATAATTTTTAATTAATTTTATTCGTTATTTTTTATTTATATTTAATTTTTTCATATTTTTTTATTTTAATAAATTTAGATTTAAAATTTTTTATTTACGTCTGATTTTCTTGTTTATTCAAATCTTATTTTTATTTTTATAGATCTGATTCATTTAACTAATATTAAATATAATTTAAATTTTTATTATGCAAGTTTGTCCCTCCAAATATGGAGGTTATTATCTCCCTTTATGAAAGTTTTTTTCTCTTTGTTTGATATTCTGCAAGATGAGTGATATGGTCAGTTTTACCTGTATATCTGTCTATTATGACATATCTCCACCTAGGAGATATCTCTGACTCTGTGATTTTCTTGTAAAACGAGGAGGCAGTGTTGCTGCAGGGTGTTTTTCTCGAACATCCTTTTTCTAAAACCTGCCAAGCCAAACTGTTTGAGTTTTTGCTTGAACCATTTGTCCTCCTTACTCATGGCTGTTGAGGCAAACTCATCTCTTCGCCCCATGGTGCGACTGCAATGTGGCGTGTACAAGAAGGACATATCGTCTCCGATGGATGAGATTGAGGATCTGCTGGGGATATACGACGAGTCTCTGCTCAAGGAGATTGTCCCCTTCCTCTTGTCGTATTTGCCTGGGGTTTTGACTCCCGTTTTTCTACCATCATGAGCTCGTGGCTCATTGATGGAGATCCCCTTACTCCTTTTTCTTTCGAAACCTTCAGCTATGAAATCCATTTCATGGCCTCTTTAGAAAGTCTTGGACACTTTGTCCTTTTATAGTGTTTGGACAATACTCTTAATGAAGTCACTAAGAATGGCGCGCATGTCCCTGACAGTAATAGAAGTATCCTCCGGTTGTCTCATGACTACGTCGTTGAAGTCCTGGAGGAGGTTGCCCTTAGTAGGGATCTGAGAGACCTCTTTCTTCTTTCTGAGGGCCTAGATCTGCCATGGTTGTTGTAATTATACTCTTCAGAAGTTGTATGTTCGTTAGATCCCGAATCTGCCATCCTCTCAATGAAAGCATCAAATGATAAAGCAGGATTTATTTTTATCTATAAGAAAGAGAGCTGACAGTTGAAGGTATCTAGTTGGATGGCTGGACATACAAAAAGGAGTGTCCGGTCGGACTGGGATTTAGCACTCCGAAACTTAAGTTAGTAGCTTTTAGAGAAAGAAGTGCTTAGAGAAAGAGTGCTTAGAGAGAGAGAGTCTCAGATTATCAATACCTGAAGCTTTTATATTTTGGCTATTTATAGGAGATAAAGGAGGAGTACTTGAGTATCTCGGGGAGTGATAACCGGCAGTTGGAGCAGGTGAGTGGCGATGTGTCAGGGAGCAGGTGGAGCGTATGAGCAATGGCTTGTGTCAGTGGATTGACAGGACGTGCTGTCCCATCAGTCCGATTGAACATCGCCTTCTTGTCTTGTATTTCCAACTCATGTTATTGTTTTTTGTTAATGGGCTTGGGCCATACCAAGTGTTGTTGAGCTGACTTAATTGGACTTTTGAAAATGTTTTTTTCATAGTTATTACTAATTATGCATGAGTAGGGTTACTTGTATAGCATTTATATATCTAGCAAACATATGATGGACCTTCAATTTTTTAATACAACTTTAATATTATAATAATAATAATAATAATAATAATAATAATAATAATAATAATAATAATAATAATAATAATAATAATAATAATAATAATCATTATTATTTTAGAGTCATTATTTTTTCTATGATCTTTTGATATCTGGTTCATTTTTTTAAATTTAGTAAACCGATTAATTTAGAGTCGAACACTGTACGATCTATAATTAAGAATTGTCCTTCCAATAACCTACAATCTATAGGTGAAATAACAATATAATTTGTGATCTCACTTAAAAGGATCCAAGTTACTTACTAACACTTGCACCAACTACCTTTCCAAATTTTAGGGTTAGTATGTTTATTTGTTACTAACCAAATCCACATATTTATCAATAGCTACAAATTCGGCTTCATAAATGTTTAGATAATCAACCGACATATCTAGTCTGTGTTAATTTGTGACTAGAGAAAAAGTTTGTGTTCAAATTTTAGCCAAATGTCATTTTGTAAAACTTCGTTTAATTATTTATTTATCTACAAAAACTGTGATTGATGTATAACCACTTATATCAAGCTCAAATTTATTATCACTTAATTCATGTTATACAGCTAAAACTTAGACAAGCACGAACCTTCAAGCAAAGGTAAACTAATTATAATCAAGGAATATAACGTTAATAATTATACGTAACTAAACAAGTTTCTTTCTAAATCTGTTAAAATTGATTCAAATTCAAAATTTCATAAAAAAATGATCTAAATTTAATTCAATCCAAAAAAATACCCATTAAATCAATCCAAAAAATAATTAACTAAATATATGATCCGTTTGAATTTGGCTATGATACTCAATGGACCTCCTACAAAATATCCAATGAATTTTTATTATAATGCTCATTAGGCCAATTCAAAAATGATCCGTTTAAACATCATTTTTTTACTACGGTAATTTTAATATTACATTATATTGATAGTTAATTTCATTAAAAATGGATAAAATGAATTGATTTATATTTGCACCATATATAATTCATCTGGACCAACCGATCCATTTGAGCTAACCAATACACTTGGATTAACGTATTTTTTATTATAGTTTTTTTGTATCACGTTATTATACAGAAGTGTTAATTTCATTAAAAAAAATGTCAAATAAGTTGATCCACATTTGAGTTACATCAGTCCATTTGGGTCACAATATGATCTATTTGGACCACCCGATCCATTTAGGCTATCCAACATATTTGGACCAACGTTTTTTATTGCACTATTTTTTTTTGTATCACGTTATTGTATAAAAATATTAATTTCATTATAAAATAGGTCAAATAAATTGATCTATATTTGGATTGTATGCGACCCTTCTAGACTCATTAGTCCTTTCCTTTCACTTAATCTAGTTCTCCCTCTCTCTCTCTCAAAATTTTATATTTCTTCCATCTTCACTATCTGTAATGCTTTGAACCACTACCAGCACGAATAGTGCTTCCTGATGGTAAATAATGACACTAAGGGTGGATAATACCATTCCAGACCCACCAAGATCCAAAAAAAATTTATGTCGTCATTAAAAAATACAATTTATGACAAGTTCAGTAATATAATTTGGGATAAAATTGAGATTTAAATAGTCTTTCAAAAGTCAAAACAAAAATAAGTCACAATAACGAAAATGAATCAAACTAACTTTGATTTGTTTAAAAATATTTCATACACTTTCAAAAATTATTCTGATCACATCAAATATCTTAGAATAATAAATATTAATTTTCATAAGTGAAAAATAAAATTTTGAATACTTTTAAATTTTAAAATTTTTGGACCGTCCAAAAATATTTTGGTATCCTGAAATTTATCCGAAACGAACTCCAATTGACTCAAAATTTTAAAAACATCTTGATTATAATATTTAAAAATTTTTGAAATAATGTTGATGAAAAAATAAATTAATGATAGATGAGCCAATGATAAATGAATTAACATGTATTAAATTCATGGATTGGTCCAAATTCGTTAAATCTATTTTGACATTGATCCATTTATGATTTATATCGTTTTGCCTATTTATAATCCACTCATTTAAGGCCCAATCCGAATCTATCTAACCTACACATTTGTCACATCTAGCTCTTTCGATTAGTTAATTTTTTTATTCTAACTCGATTCCACTCAAAAAAGATAATTCGAGCACAAAGTCATGATTCAATTGGACCCAAATAAACTTTTATATATTTTGAAGAAAAAGGCAACTCATGGTATAGGGGTATTTCTTACATATTTCTTATATTTTGAAGAAAGAGGGGATATATGATATTTTCAATATTATATCAGGTATTACTTACATATTTAACATGTTCATGTATTAATTTAATATTCGATTAGTTTAAAGGGTAATATTTTAAATGATACTAATTTGAAAAAATCATATATATTAACCCTTGAATCTTCTTATAATACATGTTTATAATATGTTTAAGTAAAAATATTTTTGAAAAAATTTGTACACATTGTTATTAAAATAAAAAAGTGTTTGAAATAGATTGATATTTTTAAAAAATAATATGAAATTAAAATTTAATTCGATAATGTATCGTGGGATCTCGAGTTCGAACTCTTGCTCTTCAATGTTGAAAATGAATAATTATCAAGGCGTGACATAGCGTGCACCCGTAATCACCATTAGATCAAATAATCTCGATAACAATATGCACATGTGCGTGCACCGTAGTAATACTTTGAATTATTTCTTTTTATTGATGGAGTTGGAGAAAAAGTAAAAAAAAAAAATAGTGACCGTAAAAATGGGCTGGGCCTGTAATATACTTGAATTAATTTTTATGCCAAAATAATTCCTTGTTATTTAATTAATCATCTTTATGAGAAGCAAAACATTAGCAAAATAACACAAAGTAGTGAAATGCATATATAAATGAAAAGACAGACATATACTGTCATTATTTGTGAGATGTTAATAAAACCCTCTAATTAAGATCCTTAGACGAAGAATATGATGGCAGCAAAAGCCATCGTTATGCCTCCACCAAATAGCTTCATTTTGGCTCCGTTGTTGCTGCTTGAAGTTGTAGGACTTGGAACCTGACGACGACGACGACGATCCAGTTGAAGACGAAGGTGGAGAATCTGTTGAGGCAGTGGTAGCAGTAGTAGAATCTGAATTTGATTCTTTAAAAATCTTTGCATCTGGGGAGTCTGCCGGTATATTCAATATAGCTGCAATAGCCAACATCGAGCCATCATTATACATCTCTCGCAAACAAAAATGCAACAAATCCATGTACAAATATCGGTTAAAATCCTATTTAATTTATTTCTTCCTTATTGATTTATATGTTAAGCTTAATTAATTAATTGACATGCAAGAAAAAGTAAATTATGCAAATGTGAAGTAAAAATCACTTATTTTATACAAATTAAATATTAATTCCTATATATTGAATTCAAGCTCTGCTCATCCTTTAGGTTGCAGGGCTAACAATCAGGCCATACTTTATGGATATATATGGAATTGGAGGTATAAATAAAAGTGTAAAAGATGACATACAGGGGCAATCAGAGACTCTGGCATCAAGATTGCATGCAGAGGGCATTTGAAGGGCAAGAGTGGTATTGACAGGAAGGCCCATGGAAGGGTCAGTGCTCTCTTAATAAGAACACAAAGGCATTTGGGCTTAGTGGACTTAAGTTTCTGGGCACTTTGGCAGCAATCTGGCGTGGGCTTTGTGGCAGTGCCACTCACAAAAGGAATGCAAGATGCAAGACTTGTCAAGTCATTTGCACAATCCGGCTCATCAGAACCAATTGTTGCCATTGCCATACACAGCACCATTATCCCAATAATTGCTCTGTTCCTTCCCATTCTATTTTTACCTGATTGCTAAGCTCTGCAGATTTTTTTTTCTTTTATGTATGTCTTTTTTTTTTTATTTGATTTTGTTGTATGGCCTTTATAAAGATTTACATGAGCTTACATCAAAAAAAAAAAAAAAAGATTTACATGAGCTATTAATTAATGCTGGTCCTTATCTCTTTATTTAATGGAGGCCATACCATGCCACTATTTCACTCCCTTGAAAAGCTAAATTACACTGCCAATATTAATTCAATTTTTGATTTTTTTTTTATTTGTGTATGGTCACAACTCAATCAATGTATCCATGATCCATCTATATATCCAGTTATTAGTATATTCACATATTTACTTTACAAAAATTAAATAAAAATTTATAATAAATTTAATTCCATTGTTTTTTATTTTCTGTGTATGGATTAAAATTTTTGCATTTATTTCCACAATATTATTATTGTATTAAATTCTACTACATTGACAAGTTCAAAAGGCAAATAGAGTTTTAGTTTTAAATCTCAAAAGGTAAAATTTGTGAGAGGAAAACAGGAAAATTTGATGGAGGAGGTTTGCTTAGTCTAAATTAGTAAGTCAAATTAGAAAATTAAGGAAACAAGAAATAATATGAATGAAATACCTTGAGAAATGGTATTTCCACATTCCAATGAAATTTCCAAAATCTCAAACCATTTATGAGTTTTGCAATTCTCAATGAAATCTTCACCACCACATCTACACTACCAAATTCAAGCCTTACAATTTTCAACACAAAATTCACTTGAAAAGGTAATTGTGACATTGTTCTTCGAAAATTACTCAAATCTTTTCGTTTTCATTATTTCAGTTCATAACCAAGGATAATTCTGCTAACTTCGAAAAAAAAAAAACCACAGATATTTCTGCACGATGCAGGAAGAAATGGCCTCAAATGAAATTTTAGATTGGAAGAGTTAAATCTATGGTCTCTTCTGCCTTCTCCAGTTTGCATCTCTTCCTGTACAAATCATCATTTCCCCACTACATAAGTTCTTGTTCCTTATATGCATATGATTACAGTATATACTTCTTTTAATAAATATTTCCAACTGTAATTAGAGAATATGCCTACTCTCCATCAACAACAACAACAACAATAATAATAATCTTTCCTATTTATTTGTTTATTTTTTACAGAACAGCAAATTATTTGTTGGATATATTTGAAATAGGCAAGAGGCATTTCCACAATGCATCGGCGTTAGCCATACCGGTGAAACTTGCAACTCAAAGAAGCGGGGCATAGTTTCATTTAGAAAGAAAGACAACAAGTGAATGATTGGATAGATAATTCACACAAAAATCAATCACCTCTCATATTTGCACTAAATAAATATACAAATATTTTTGAGTACCGCTATACATGAAAATTTTCCCTTAAAAGTTTCTCAAAAAATCTCAGATGCTGCCTCAGCTGTCAAACTCAAACGTCTAGTGTGTAAGTGAACCAACTAATAGACACAAGAAGGAACTAAATAAATTTTTTTTAGAAAAAAGAAAGGTATGGAAGCTGTACAATAGGAGGCTATACAGACGGGTATATATATAATTTTTTCTCTAAACTAGTGGGTCAATACTTTGCTTCCGCTGCTACGAAAATTTATCCTGCTTCCCATTAGAATCAAATATAGCAGTACTTGCATGTGCAGGTGGTCTTGCTGGAGCAGTTTGCGGTGGTGGAAGGGCATAAGTCAGTCTTGAAGATGAATTCTCAATTAGACCAGCAATTCCAGCTGCAGCTGACTGGGCGCTTGAAGGAAGGAAGAGATCATGCTTCTGGTCTTTATAAGCTCCCCACACCTGCAAATCAAAAGAGCCACCATTAATTTTCATCTTCACAAACCCAATTATCGTCCAATAATTATGATTCGACTGCTCGTAGCACATTGGTTTAGCAGGCGCAAAAAGTAGATAAGCAAAATTTACACAAATATCATTTACTGTAATTAATGGCATGCACCAGCCAAAAGGTAACGTTTTAGGATTAGATTACTTGAGAAAGGGAATGCAATGGGTACTTACATCTGAGGAATTTAAAATCTCACACACTTTACTACAATGCGCCCCTTCTGTTGCAAATGCGTGCAAAATCTGGACAGCATTAGTCAGGTCAGCTAATTTTGTACGTAAAAATATTATGAAATAACCGTAAAAGCAAGGAAAATAAAAGGAAGCCGCATGTCATAGATTGTGTAAGATGACAATATAAAACGGAGGCAAATAAATAAAAAGAGGAACATGGAAATCATTCTCAATCATGTTGTAAAACAAGTGTCAATTTTACATGTTTGGAAATATATTAAAAATTACAAGTCCTGATAGAGCTTTCCATAAATGTAACAAGAACAAGAAACTCTGAAATCAATAAAAATGGAGAATTGGCAAGATATATATTAATCCAGACCATCAATCGCAGTTCACAGAGCCTTATAAGCAAGCAATAAGGGTAAATCACCATTTTGTTAAGTGGTTAAAAGAAACAACCTCAATTGCAAGCACCCTGCCAATAGAAGCTTCTGATTCATTCCACTTCATCTGAGAGCAAAGTCCATTCCTTCCCCCTGTCCTCCAGTCAAGAATGCCAAGAAGTACTTCAACAAGACCAACCCTGAATTATTTAAACAAATTAGTTCCACATATATGGAGGGAACTGTTGAAGTTCCACGTATTGATTGAAAAAAAAAAGGAAGAATTTCCAACAAGTAGCCTTCGAAGCAAATACTCCAAGAGATGATCTAGAGGGACCAAAAGCAGCATGATCGTTTATTCTATTTTCTTCTCCCAAGTGATGCTGTTAGAAAATTCATATGCTATGTTTTAATGCAAAGATTTTTTCAAAATAACATATTCTAAAACTTCAAGGGCTCCAAGTGTTGTATCTTCAAATTACAGTTATTCTTGAAATGTTAGCCATCTACCCTCTTGAATTCTTCAGCACATCAGTAATGACCATGTTTTCTTCTTACAACAGTTTGTAGAGGAAGTTTGATATCACTAGGAAATGCAGCCGTTTTGACATCTAGCAACTACATAAATAATTATAAAATGCTTCTAATTTATGCTATTCACAATTTTAGAACTGAGTTTTAAATAATCTGGCAACAGCCAGGTGCAGATCAAAACCCATTGGCAACAGAAGCCCCCTGGCAGTAAATTATAATATTCTATCTGGCCCCTAAACTTGCATTTCACAAGAGAAGAAACAAAACTTACTTAAGTCCTTGTGCAACTAGAGCATCCCGTGCACGATTTCCAGCAACAACAACACGCTTTAGTGTCTCAAGAGCCAATATGCTTCCACCTTGCCATCCTATAGCCTTCATTAGAAGTGGAACAACCTGAAAATGCCGAGATAAGCATGGTAAGAAACAAAAATGCAGAATACTTAAACCACACACGCGTATGAGCAGGCACACAAGACATGGCCATTGGCATATACACACCCAATTTGGAATAGATAACCAATAACCAATAATCACCAGACACAGTTTGAATCTGTATCTCAAAGTCAAGACTAGTTGATTCTCTCTCACACATACACACACAGACACACAAGCATTGAAAGATGCACACATACACAAACTCTGGGATAATTACCAATGACCAATAATAAAAAAAAAACATGCTTTGATGATTACTAAAATTTAAATTGGTAAAAAGCATCCGTGTCCCTAAACCCTGTTTTACTAAACTTTATTTTAGAAATAATATTTTATTTACAGCAAAATGAGTCCCTAAACTATCACATTTTGTTCCATTAAGTATTTAAATATTCAGGAACTCAATTAACTTGCTAGAGAAAAAAATTGTTAGTTCAGGGACAAAATGGTTTTTTCCCCTTAAAATTAAAGCTTGATTAATCCAAAGAGCTGTATATTGAAGTGAATGGCATGTAATGAACAATGTAGGTTTTCTTTATCCAATGGGCCAGCAGTCTTTTATCACATTACTTCTGGTATCATGATCTTTGAGCTTTGAAATTAATGAAGTGGACTTTCTAACATAATTGCTTAAGCTGACTAGGTGAATTTTCCTTCACTTTTATGCATTTCATTGCCCTTTAATTTTCCCATTGGGATTGTTCCCATTATTTGGAACAACTTCTCAAGTGTAATAGGCTGCCTTCACGTTTTTACCAACCTAATAGTCACTTGCACTTATGGATCATATGGCAATCCTTTTATCTTCCTGGCTAACACCCCATAAATATTGGGTCTTAGGATCTCTTGGGCAACTAAGCCAAGCAGACTGTAATATGTTTTGATGGGTTTTCTTTATCCAATGTGCATGGGGGAGTTTTTAATCATGAATCAGAATATGATCCCCTAAAATTATCAAAATGGACATCCCACCAAAATAGCTTAAGCTGACTAGGTTGATTTTTCATTTACTCATATGCCATTTTATTGGCCTCTTTTCCAAGTGGGATGCTTTTTCATTCTTCAACAGAATAAATTTTAAGCCAAACAACATTCACCAACTTCCTACATTTGTTGGCCCCAAACAGCACCACACGGATAAATGACCAAATTCAATCTTAGTGTGTCCACCAGGAAGCAAATTTATGGAGAGAAGCATCACAAACCGTACCTGAGGTGTTCCTGCACTCGTTGCTGCCATGGCCTCAGCACATATAGTACTAGCTGCAAGTTGATGCAGGACACGCAAACAGCTAAGGCGCACAAGTTCTTGTGGAGTTTGAGTTGGTGGCGTAGACCCATCATCCGATTCATACATCTTGTCTGCATTGACGCCATTTTTTGATTCATCTGATGCCATTGTTTCTCGTCTTGCCTCATATGCAACAGCAGCCACAAGTTTAGGAACATATCCAAGATACCCAACATGATCTGACAGTGCAGGATGCACACGCAATAATGAAACCAAAGCAGCAGAAAGAAGTAATGGAAGCTCAGGGTCAACAGCTTGTGACTCATAATGTGTGGCAGCAATGGATGACAAATATTGATCCAGGAGCCCTTCCAAGAATCTCTTGGGATTCCTAAGAGGAAACTTGGGGTCCTTAAGGAACAGCCTGACATAGATTCCACCAACCTGCATATACCATTCATAAAATTGTCAGCTCCCAGCATAATTCTCTGTGAGAATACCAAGTACATTCTGGAAGCCTCATGTAAAATGAGATACCTGTGGTTCATCTCTCATTTCCTGTTGTCCAGAAGCCTGCTCAGGAACATCCCAATCAACAACACGGCCTTTCATCTGTTCACGGTACAAGTCTGAAGCCATTGTAGCAATCTGGGCAGACAAAGAGGCTGCCATTGCTGGGGTCCATACAAGCTCTGGTGTCTCTGTAGTCTGTTCAAGGGCAGATACAACAACTTCACCAGGGCCATCTCGAATAACTGATACCAGACCATCCGGAAGAAACCTTGCCAGTGTTATAGCTACTCTGGGTCATGCATCGGCTGCCCAATGAGCTTCCCCATTAATGAGGCAGCTGCTGCTCTCTGCTGTAAGGGAATATCTTCTGCACATCAAGATTATATGATCCATAAGAAGCCCTTTTGAATTAATTAGACAGTTAGGTGAAGGGGGAAAAAATTTACTTTGCAGAGGCAAGAGAAGCTCCAGAATGTACACCACTCCACCATGCTTGGCGGCTGCCCAAGCAAGTTCAGGAGTACTTGCCAAAGCATAAAGAACATGCTGAGCCCCTTCACGACAACTTGGAGCTGAGTGAAGCATTTGAAGCAAAAGGAGAAGACTAGATCCATCTGAAACCATAGCCTCCAAACAAGGAGCATATGTGGTCAAGAGAGACAGAACAGAAAGGCAAAGTTGGGGAATGTTGCTTTCGGATGGAACAGGCACAGAAAAACATTCAAAGAGAGGCAGCAGCTTCTCCTTGGAAGAAAATATGGAGGCCAAATTTGGATTACTTGTCAGTAAGTTCTGTCATTCAAAAACAGAAGTGTCAGATACATTTAATCAGTAAGAATTCTCTAAGCAAAAAAGATAAAATGCACCTTAAGTGAACTCAATCCCATTTTAAGGTTTTTGACCAATTCCAACTCTTCTTTATCCACTAATTTTTCATCCGAGACTGCAGATGATTCATCAGGCACATGTCCATTCATAGATGCATCTGTATTATTTGCAATCTCTGATGTCACAAGAGATGAACTGCTGGAATTAAGTTCATTTTGCACATCAGATTGGTTGCGCACCAAAAAAGATATGAAATCAATGAGAGCAGTGCAGAATGCTTCTGGTTCACTGATCTCAAAGTCTGGCTGATCATTATAGACCCTCAAGTAAACATTGCCAATGAAAAGTTCTTTGGATAGTGCCTCATATGAAAAAGTTTGTGAATCTTTCAAGTCATATGAGCCATCAGGGCCTGGGCTAGCACGCTGTTGATCAACAAATTTCAGGAGTTCTGCTCGAGTTGAAGAGTTCCAGATAATCTA
This sequence comes from Excoecaria agallocha, assembly GCA_037975025.1. NCBI lineage: Eukaryota > Viridiplantae > Streptophyta > Magnoliopsida > Malpighiales > Euphorbiaceae > Excoecaria > Excoecaria agallocha. The sequence goes on along the minus strand of CM075817.1, from coordinate 11,363,464 downwards.
CAACCACAAGCATTTAATAAATCAAACTTGCAAAAAAAAAAAAATATCGGAATGTTTGCACCTGAAACTACAACAAAATGCACTGTCAGTGCAGCTGAAGTAATCCGATTATTATCTCACTAGGGCCTAAGCAATGGCTTGCCTTGATGAATTCGGAATCAAGTGCTGGAAACTTCAGAAATTGAATTAATTGAATAAAACTATCTGGAAGGGCCTATTGATGGTAATGATTAAACAGAAGATGGACAAACAAGATTAAAATACAGATATTCTGCATAAATACCACAAACCTTTCTTCACTAAAACAGGCTTATAAATCGAAATGGGGCTTAGAGACATCTGAAACAAGCAACCGAATGAAGAAGAGACATCAATTGAAGTACATTGCCTTTTTCTTTCAGAAGAAAGGGGCAGATCTGGGTATAAATTGTGGAGGGGGGGGGGCGCGGCGAGTGCTTGGCTCCCTACCTTTTTCTTTTCTTCTCAAAGTATATATATATATATATATATATATATATATATATATAACCCCTCCAAATTTTCAAGTTTCCTCTCAAATTGTCCCCCAAATTTTTTATAAGAAAATGTAGATAAATTAAATCATAGCTCCTAACTAAGTTCTGGGTCTGCCTAGATGCTTTCTTTCTTGTACAACAAACTTCCTATGCATCAACTTATAGGTTGCCTTCACCTAAACCTATAGGTATTTGCACCGCAAAGCTCTAACGCAGTAAAAAACCATAGTTGGAGAATTAATACTAGAACCTACATAAATTCAAAAACTACAATACTCAAAGATGGAAAAGATTTCAATCTAACAATATTTCCTATAGCCATATAGAAGACAGCCTACCAAGCGAACATTAATACATTTTTGTAACAAGTAACTTATTGTGCACCAATACAAATAATTCATGACCAAGAGAATTTTTTTTTGGATAAAGAATCGACTGTTTTACCTCTGGAGACTCCAAGGTCATGTTTAACTTCGATAGTAGGTCTTTTGGTAATTGCTCTTTCAACATACTTGCGAGTTTAGGAGTTAGCAAAGCTCTAAGCACATCAGCAGCTACTGCATTATAAGGTGTTGAACTCTCATCATTGCACAAACCGCTAAGTCTTGATAAGGCCTGAGATGCTCTAACAGCATGCATATTTTTTGCAATTTGCACACTAGAACCAACTCCATGTGACTCTGTCTTATCAGAGTCCTCAGCTGTTGAATCATATTGAAGTAACAATGGCAAAAGGTACCTAAAAGAAACCAAATGTAAACATGATAACCAAATTAGTCAATAGAAGAATATCATAGATCTCTAACATCACAATCAGATTGACAGGCAAGTGTACTGAAAGAAAAATTTCTAGTGGCCAACAGTTGCAAACCCCTAATTCAGTTGAAAGGAGTAACAAGATCGATCACTGAGTTGGGGGGTGGACTGGCTTTAATGGGTGACTGAACATAACATTCTATTTTACAGCTTGACAAAGTTGACATAGCATCGTTTCCCTCCTTCCAAAACATGGTTTAGCTAATTCAAGTTCCCCCAATTTCCCCTCCCGCAGAACGACATTTTAAATGCATTGAAAACTAGAATCAAAGTAGCAGCCGCATGGCATTAATCTAGTAAACTTACTGATCTGTAAGATTAATTCATGGCCACAACCCCAACAAAATAATAGAAATTATGCATCCAATATGAAGACATGCAAAGGAAATAGGAAAAGATGGAAAGGAAATGCCTTTTCATTTGAATCTTTGTCACCATGCAGAAAATCAGGCATGAATTGAGCAGGCTATGAACAATTACAGGTCCAGAATTACATGCATTCAAACCAAAGAGTTCAAACTTTAAAGCATTCACATATCTGATTGACTGTCTACATGAGGTTGTATTTTGCTAAAAATTATGCAAGTGTCCCGTTAAAATTGATTGATCAATGGTATGTTCAACGCATAAAAAGAGAGCTTATGTGTCTCATTAACAGAAGTGATCATGTGACCATGTGCGCGCGCATGCGCGCACACACACACACACACACACACACAAAGGCAGGGTAAGAAAACAAAATGAGAACAATGAAAAAAGCAGACTTACCAAAGGACACCCGCCCTCACTAAGGCATCCTGCAATCCTGAGGACACAGAAACACGTGCAATAGTCAGTAAGGCAGCATCAACAGCTTCAGGGACCAGCTCAAGTTCAGTGCAGTGCACAACGTCATCTACAAATCCAGATAATTCAAGCATCTCTGCCCTGGCACTCTCAAACTGACTCAAAACAGAAAAGGTTCGCATCACATTGGTGACAATAATGGCAGATGGTTCACTTGCAGAAGTAGTTGGCTGCACCACACACATGCAACGAGAAAGAAGATTTGCAAGCAGTTGTATCCCTCCATCCCTCACAAGCTCCTCACCATTTAATGAAGAAGATGCACACCTAAATATTAGGAAGTAAAAAAAGTAAATCCTATTAAATCTCTGTCAAAATTCACTAGTAATTGTAATGGAAAAAAAAAGGAAACTTTGCAGAAAAGCTTATACGTCAGCCAAGTAAGCTCTGATGCTGCAACAAGCAAAGGTGCTCTTTCAGAAGAAAGAAAATTGCTGTCATCTTTGTTCACAGTAACTTCATTAAGCAACATAGGATAGCCAGCATATTTAAAAGGCTCCAGTATATCTCCATATCTTCTGTACAAGATGCACTGCCCTTTCAGTAGAAGTAATAACCTCCAAGGTTGAGGTCCTTGCAAGCCTTGCATGGTTGCCTATCAAAAAAATACGAGTTAAAATCAACTAGCAGGCAAATAAGTGAGATGGAATTGAATGGCACTCATCCACACAAATTAACAGGCACAATCAATGAGAAAAGGAAAGAGCTCAGGCACAATTGGGATTGCACTATCCAGAAAATGGATTGCTAGCAATTTAGAGAGTCAAACTTAACTTCCGACACCCGAACAATGATGAACAGCAAATCAAACAAGCTTCGAAACAAATTTTTCATATTTCATCTTCATTATGGTAGAAATTTTGGTCATCGGATGATACTTGATAGCATGAAAACTTATTAACTTATTGGATTTGAAAAATATGTTTGGTGATTTGACAGTAGTGACTATTCCAAATTATGATGCCAAATCTTGAACCAAAATTTATTTTTCATTCCAAATACCATGAGCATGAAATAAGCATGTATTCTATATAAGGACATAACAAACATAGAATTATCATAACTTGTACCATCCAAAAGATGCACACAAAAAAAAAAATTATATCAAATTTCATTTCATAAGTAAAAGCTATATAGACAACTTGGGTACAGTAGATCACACATGCACTCAACTGCTTTTACCGAGCATTTATATGCACATACAGTTTTGTCTTGCACGCCATTGTCTTTTTCATTGTGCATGCTTGGTTTGGACATAAAACTTATAAATAACGATGGTAAAGAAAGCAAAGAAAAACCAAAATGAAATGTATATCATGAATCAGGAGGAACAGAACCACAAAAAAGATTAAACAGGAATTTAAATCTCCAGTTGCTTAAGCTTCAATATCAAATAATTATGAACAGCCACATGTTAACAACTGAGTTCGTGGAGTATGACAAGCTTTATATATCTTTGTAGAATCTCTTATGTAAGAAATTTCAAATACCTGTAGGCGTTCATAGGCTTTCTGCACCGCAAGAAACTTCTCCCTTCCCTCAGGGTTCTTGTCAGGATGGTATTTCATTGCAAGTTTCCTATATTGCCGCTTTAACTTTTCTTCATCAATGTTCTCAATCTGCTTCGATATGCTAGTTGTCTCCTCAGAAGTCACAAAGGCATGCTTCTTTTTTGCATCATCACTTGAGACATCTTCTGGTGATATTTCTAATATTCTACAAGCTTCTTCTTCAGAAAGATCCATGGGTTTACGTGTAAGCTCTTCACGCCACATCACCAACAATGATTGCAGAAACTCAACATGTTCAACAACTGGCCAATTTGGAAAGCGAATCTCATCACATAAGTTTCGGAGATAATAACGGTGACACCACATTTCGTCTCGTAGCTCTGGGTATGTCACTGGTGGCATGGGAGCATACTCATAGAAAGAATGACAATGCTGTGACAATTTCTGGGGAAAATCACCAAGATGCTGCAAGACCTGGTGGAAAGTTTGGGAGACAAATAGCAGTTCATAAATATCTGTGCCATAATAAAACAAAGCCAGAAAAGAAATTAAAAACATATGGCATATGCATTATTTTAAATTTTTACTTGCCTGACGAATGAGATTTTCTGCTCGCATTTTGTGTGTCCAGATTATCTCTGGAGTATCAGAATCTGAAACCATTGCCGCTGAAAATGCAGCAGGACCACTACGCTCCAGTACATACAATAAGGACTCAGGGAGAAGCCCACCCAACACACTGCGTTTTGCAAGAGGCAAAGATGAGGAGACAGCAGCTTCTTCACCACCATGGAACGCTTGATGGACATGAGTCAAAGCAAATAGTTGTGCAATGGTAAGAAGATTGGATCCAGGGTATGCCAGGGCAAAGTAGAATGCCCCCGTGCTGTAAAGCCGTATCATAGCCTTAGGATTTCTGGTAACAACAGCCTTCAACAATGCTGCGGCAGCCTCCACTATACTTGGTTCTCCAGAAAGCATAGCCTATTTGAACAAGCAGTAAATGAATAAGCCAGCAAATTTGCCAATTAATGGCTAAATATTTAAAAAAGTTTGAAGGATAGCAGCTTCTTAAAAAGGAAATGAAATCATTTATTGCAGAAACGAGCAACCAACAAATCACATCTTGCAAAAAAGAAAAGATGGCAACACCTATCATTGTTGTTCATCATATGCAGACTTAAAAGGTATACCAAAATCAACCAAGGTCCAGTTTGGCAAAACTTATGAAAATAGTTTTTTTAATTGATAAAAGTTATATTTCAAAAAGCTATATCTCAAAAAATAGGTAATTATTTGGTAAATAAAAATTAAAATGACTTATAAATTGAAAAACAATTTATCAACTGTTTAGTTAATAATACGATTGAAAATGATTTTCTAGAATAAAAAGACAAAACATGTTGGCAACTTTTTAAATTATACTTTCATACACCACGTTAGCTTTTGTTTTCTATATATATATATATATATATACACACTGCAGATTGGCAAATTTCAGCATTATAATTTCATATTGCAGGTTGGAACTTTCTAATTATAATTCAAACTTCAAATATAAATCCAATCAAAATCAGCTGCTGCCACACAAATAAAAATAGAGTCATGAAAATAACAATCAAGCAATACCATGATTAGATGAGCTGCTGCCTCACAAGTAAAAACAGAGGCACAAGTAAAAATTGAGGCACCCAAAAATTCAAAACCCTACATTGCAGGTATCAAGCAAAATAAAATAAATTCAATCAAAATTGAAAACAAATTTTCATGGAAAATTAGTATAAGAATTAAGAAAGGAAAAATAGTAATTACTTTTATTTTGCCCAAATTGAAAAGAATTGTTTTTTTGATTTCCTTGGATGATAAAAGAAAGAGAAGAAGAAAAATAGAAGTGAAATTGTGTTTACGTTAGGTTTAGGGAAAGAGAAAAAGAAGGAAAAAAATATTTTTATATTAGATATGCTTGTAATTATGAAATAAAATAAGGAATATTTTTGTCTATAATAAATTTTCAATCGGTTTCCCTAAAAAGCTAAAAATCAGATTTCTTGAAAAACTTCAATTTTTAACTTTTTTCAATACAAGATTTTTTCACTTTTAACAAAATTGATTTTTCTAAAATTAACATTTACCAAACATTCATATTGATCCCATAATCAGCTTTTGACCTAATAATCAGCTTTTTATCTTCTGAAAAGCAATGCCAAACACACCATAAAAGTGAGGCAGTTGACAATCAAAATCTTATGAAGAATTAGGAAATAGCTGCAGCATCAAGGCCCATAGCTAAGGCACAGATGTACTCACAAGTCATATGCACACAGATGCACGCTTTCAATTTAATGGCGAGGTTTTATTGTTTGAGCATACTTTGCATGGATGTATGGATAGAATCATAACTCTTCCACAGCTCAGTGTCGTCATTAGTGTGTAATGTGTGTGTGCAAGTGAGCATGTCAACTAACTTAGCTACAAAAAGAATTAGTATTTAGGAATATGAAAATGTTACGGAAAAATACCTGCGCAATATGTGGAACGCAACGAGGACTTGACAAGATACGCTTTACCCTTGGCGTCGGGGTAACTATCTCTCCAGCATCATCTAAGTCTGAATGTGCAGATACCATGCTGTGTAAAATGGACAATGCTGCATCCCCTACCTAGATACAGTATTCAAGTATTAATTGATATCAGAAAAGTGACATACAAGGAAAGCATATACTAGATATATAATACAGAAGAATACACATAACACGGAGCATATGTATAGCCCACACACATTAAAGTAATTCCAAACCAACAAAAGACAACATCTAATTCCAGCAATGCAAATAACCAGTGGATGGCTGATTCTGAGGGTTAAATTTATGGACATATCAGAAATGAACAAATACTAGTAATAAATCAGAAAAATTCAAGTGCATTTGGGCATCACTGATATGTTCCTCTGGCTAGGGGGTAATGCAAGTGCCAGCAACCACAATTAAGACATTAAGGCCCAGGTTGGCATTTACCTGAGATGGAGTGAGGACTGGAACACGAAGAGCTAATGCCCAACGAAGTTCACGAATATCACGGAGTCTCTTCCATTCGACCATCCCAGATGCCCAACATTTTGTTGCCCATTCAATTTCTCTCTTTGACCAAAACCTTCTGATAGCATCCTTCTCAACAGGTCCAGCTTGTGCACCGTCCTTGTCAATAAACATCCATTCTTTTAGTGGTTCCATGAAAGCAGTAGCAGCTAATAAATTGGACTGCAAGGGGATTGCAGTTCTTTCTGAAGCTTCATGTACTGCAGTCAGCAAATCAACAGCCAACACACACCCACCAACCAAAACACATGCCTCCACATTCCATAGAACCTTCATCAAAGCCTGCATGTGGTGTATGTATTTGATAATCAAACCACCAGATTAACTTAATCCATAAGATTGAAGATTATTAGTTTAAAGACTCTAAGATGCAAAATTTGTCAGTTCATTTTTGGAATTGATTTGAGCACCAGTCTTTAATTCATTAGCCTGAAGTTTCTTGCAAGTAGTATATATAGCACAGATGAATAAGAGAAGAAGAACTTGGCTAGCTAATCTCTTTCTCCCCCTCCCTCTCTCACAAACAACACGGAGAACTCATATCATCCTCAAATCACATTAGTTAAAGAACATATTAGAGTAGTTGGAGAGCAATGGATAACCAAAAGAAAAAGATCACCACAATAACAATGGAGTTATTAAAAGTTTAATGCTTGTGTACCTTCAACAGGAGCAGGAGACGGTGCCTCAAAGCTCTATCGTCTGTCCTATCCAAAAGAACTGTAATATGTGCAGTGCCCTCAAAAGGGCCTATTGTATTGTAATGTTGCTCATAGACTATGGTCATTGCTCTTGCACAAAGCTCTCTTACTGAAGTGCCTCCCCCTCCCCCAAAACCATCTAGTCTTCCCATATCACACCAATCATCAGATGCACCCAGTTCATCAGGAACAGCACCATCTACTGTAAGTCCTATGTCAGCATCACATAAAAACCGATGATAAAGAGCCCTAAAGAAAGCTACTGGGTCACGGAGAGGAAAATCCTGTGCCCTGCCACTGCTGCCACTATCAAGCAGCAAGCGCAGATAATATTGACCGACACAAACTTCTTTGGATAGGCTAGGATAACTAACAGAGAACTCAGAATAGTTCCAAGATATCCGTATGACACTTTCTTGCCCAGTCATCATCTCTACTGTAACCCCTCCTGGCACAATATCTTCAGTACGCTCCTTCTCAACATCTAGTTTATGAACCTCAGCCTGCATAGCCTCCCTCAATTCTTGTCTCATGCGTTCATTCCAAATTAGATCCGCACGATTGTGGTCAAGGCTAAAAGCTCGCCAAAATTCATGCCAATTACAGAGGAGCCGTCCAGAACCCACCGGTGTATTCTCCACAACCACCTGTGCAGGAGCTGGGAGGCCTGTGTTCTGGAAACCAGACAAATGAGCATCAGAGTCAACTGAACTAGAAACATTAGTTACTGCAATGTCATGCACGCTGTTTGAAGGTGCATCAGCTGAAGCAAATGGTTGATCATTGCGTGAAACCCCTCCAGATGGAATATCAGTGGGCAAATTTTCAGCAGTGTGGACAGTATAAGTTTGTCCAGAATGTCGATCTACAACAGATCTTTGATAGTAATCTGATCCTTTAAGAGTACCAGCATTTGCATGTCTTACTTGATCACTGACATCGTAATTATTACCAGAGGGCAAGAGATGATCTTGAGATGCACTTCTTCTCCCTGCATGTCCTCTACGCTGCTGAAGTAAATGTCTCTGCCTCCTACTAATCAATGACAATTCTAGATTTGAATCTTCAAGTTGAATTCCATCTGAACGTGTGTGCAAATACGCAACAAGCCCAGGAGGCAGAACCCTAGACAATAGATCTAGAGCTGGTTGATAGGAATCAGCCCATAGAGCAACAAGCTGTCGACTAACCTCACGTCTCTCACCAGCAGGAAGGTAAAAAGCATGCAGTAAATGCCTTAGCAGGGCACCATCACGTAAAGCTGCATCACGCATGGATTCTGCTGCTATTGCATCTTCTTCCGCAATCGTACGCATGATCACAGCAACTGTTTCCCGTACACTTTCAGCAGGATGTGCAAACAAAGCAAATAATCGACGCCGCAAACCTGCCACTTGGCGTAACAGTTCAACAAAGACAGTGTTCTGGGTAGTCTCACCATGTGGTTCGCATATCATTGCCTCAAGAACTTCGACAACAGCCATTGACAATAAAGGTGATACAGACATGGGTCTCAACCTGTTGGCAAGAATAATATTATAACCATTATGAGGGAACAATACAGATTTTGTATGCATTATTGTGGCATGCCGTTCTCCTTTAGAATCTGCTAATAAGCTCGGATCTATTGGACCACCACCAATAAGTGCAGCAACAAGCCCTGCAGCTTCTGCAGCCACGCCCTCTGAACCATTTCTAAGCAAACCCATTATCCTCCCAACAGCAGCAGGAAAAGACATAACATGAGAAGCTGCAATCCTAGAAGCCAACAATCTACGCAAACATGCAATGAAACCCATCACAGTAGCAGCAGCTTTAGGAGAAGGAGGTGGCAACGGAGGAGCTTCTGGAGGAAGATTTGGTGTAGCTGGAAGCATGGTGATTAAGGCCATTAAAGTTACCTCAGGCACTTCAATATTAGGTGGAACTCCACTATATGGAATAGAGGCATTGAACTCCCTTATTCTGCGCCACAATTTAGCTCTTGAACCAGGAAGTGAACCACCTTCGGCAACAGCATCTTTAGCAGCTGCAGCTAAGTGTTTCAGATGCATAGATGCACTTTCCATGTCAGCAATAGGACGTTGCGGTCCTATTAATAGATGAACTCTGCCACAAGGTGGATCAATAAGGTGCCCAGGCATAGTCAACCTCGGTAATATAGGTACTGGGCAATGACCCTGCATAAGTAGACTCTACCAGTCAACAACATACCAACCATCCCCAGCAAATATCCCACTAATGAACAAACTGATAGGACAATAAATAAATTTCATGGAAAAATATGATCACTCAACATCACATTTCAAACTTTTACAAGGAACAAAACCTATCAATATCCAACAGAGAACAGATATACCTACTTCTGTTTGCAAAACATCCCGAACTGCTGCAAGTAAGCCATCACGAGAAGTGCTTGCATAAACCTACATTCATGCTCTAGATGTCATAAACTTTCACAAAACGTAATAATCTATATGTTGAAAATAAAGATGATATTGCTTACATGCATGGGGCAGCCATCATTGAATTCAATAGCAAACATTTGGGGCTCTTCCGCGAATCGAACAAGCGAGCTTACTGCAGATAAAGGCCGAAAAATAACAGCCTGCAGACATCTAATTAATATTCTCAGCAAGCGATATGGTAATACATATAAATATTACATATATCGAATACATACAACAAGAATTTTCTGTATGGTTTAAATTTTATTTATAGTCAATGCATAAGGCATACATCTCCAACTGAAGAAATGCAAAATAAAAGCAACTATTCCAGCATCTACATAAATCACCAAGCTGTAATTTTTCATTAACTTACTTCGTAGTTTTCTGGGCGTCTTTCAACAAGTGAAGCCTTTGTCAAAATGAGCTGGCGAGACACAGCATCACCATGCTCTCCAAGTCCACCTTTTGGGCCAACTCCCAAACTCAACCCAGGAACATTTAAAGTTCCATGAGCAGCAGAGCGTAACCGTGTAACTGACCAACCACCACAAGGGGTTTCTTCTGCTCCAACAGCCTCCTTTGCTACATTCAGTGAAGAAACATACAAAATCAAAACATAAACACTGAAGAAAATGTCAAGAAACCAAATGTAGTGTTTTATTAGTTACCCCTTTGCTTCATGTAATCAAGTACACTTGGAGTTTGAGAACTGTCCACAGATAGTGACACCCCAACCATTGACTTGGCAGCTTTAGTCTGCAGAAGCACATCCAAAATTACTATTAAGGTCAATTAAAAAATATTTTCAAAACAGCCAGACAATCAAATGGACATATGAAAACATCGCATCATTTTTTTTAATTCTAAAAACAGGGTCAATGGAGCAAAGAGTACCATGCATGAAAACTATAACAGTTCCAACACATCAGCATGAAATCTTGAATTAATCATTAAAGTGCAAGGGCTAATGGAGAAAAATTACCATCGATGAAAAACACAACAGTTCCAGCACTATCAGCATGAAATCATGAATTAATCATTAAAGTGCAATCCTCACCAAATTTGAGATAATTGCACTACTGGTGGTTCCTGAAGCAGCTTGGAAAGCCTTCGACTTTCTTCCATATAAAGGGCAAAGAACAAAACCTCCATTATCACTTGCTTTCTTTCCATAGGCATCAGATAGAAGAACAACGGCAGGGGAGTTCATGTCTCTAAAATCCAAGCACCAGCGCAGATCTCCCGATCTTAATTCAATCAGTTCAACCCCAACGTGAGTAATTTTTAATTTCTGTACAATTAGATAAGTTATTATATCACTAGCTTGTAAAAGGTTACTATAACACATAGTGACAGTAATGTAATTTTAATAGGAACAGGAAGAGCTGTTACAACTACACTACTTCACATCTGGTACAAGCAATTTCAAAAAAGTGTTTATGCTTCTCGAGGAACAGTGTGGCTAAATCTTTAGCCCGATTATCATAAAACAACATATGGTTCATAAAGTTCTTAGAAACTATTAGTAATTGGAGAACATCAGAAAGCAAGAAGTCTTCCACCATTGGTCCATTGCGCAAGGGAATGAGGAAATAAGAATGGTCAGTGCACTCATAAAAGCATACACTGTATCTGTGCCCATCTAGGTTAAACAAGCTAAAAGTAAGATCAATATGGAAAGGAAAAAGAGAAAAAAAGATATCCACCCTCATAGAAATTCTTCAACTTCAAATACACGCTCAAGTAACAAAATACAACCTCTACTACCTAAAATTTAAATCTTTATAGTAAAAACTACTGATAGGAAACATTCAAATTCCAGTACGTACCCAGGAGCTAATAGATTAACGAATAAAATGCAGAACAGAGCACAGGCCGAATCAATAGAAAGGCTAAGAAAACCGCAACTGAAATTGGAAAAATACTTACAAAAGGCACCCAGTCGCCATTCCTTCTCTTGAGATGCAACACCGGGAACTCAGCCACAGCACTAAGCCTATTCCACCGAACTCTATGCAGCTCAGTCAAAATACTGGCTCTATACCTAGACGAAAACTTAATCGCCTTAAATTTACCTTTACCATCAGCCCTCACACTTAAATTGAACTCGTTGGAATTCTCATCGCGGCCAATAATCGGAAACCCGCCATCAAAATCACTACTCACATCATAAGAATTAGTTATCGATAGTGTATTGGGGTCCAAAGTAACAATAGAAACGTTGGATATACAAAGAATTCGCTTGTAGCGGCCTCGCCACGAGTGTTTAATGACGAGGTATCGGCCAAGGTACTCGGGCTCTTCCTGAAGAGAAGGAGCAGAATTTGCAGAAGCAGCAGCAGAAGAAGAAGAATTGGAGGGTTCCATTGGAGCGCGTGGCGGGTGATCAGGTGGGTGCCGCGTGACAGATTGCTGGTGTTGTTGTTCTAAATAGTGAAGGGTATGGGTGCGAGGAGCATGGTTGGAGCGTATAAAGAACCAAAGTCCCACGCCGGGCTGGGAGTGAGACCGCGACTGATTCGCACCCAGTTTTCGGCCGTATTTACGGATTCGCCACTCGGATTTGATGGATCGCAGTTGAAACTATGATCAATCCAATTGGCATACATACATATGTGTATATATATATATATATATAAATATATATATATATATATAACTACACTTATTGAGAAGAAAAATAGAAAATTAAAGATCTTAATTAAATAATAGAAGAGGGAAAATCATGAAGTGGAAATAAAAAAGGAATTAGAGAGCGACAGCTGAGAGGAAGAAGAAAGAAGAAAAGAAGAAGACGAAGAAGAAGGGAGTCTCTCAGTTGATGTTGTTATTGACACCTTACTGTCAACAGAGTTATTTTTGCGGGAGAGAAAGGCAACAGATTGCGTCACAAGTCGGTGAATTTCGATTTGGTGTTTTTTTATGATCTGGAAGAATTGTTCTCTCTTTTATTTGAAAAAACACCACGTTGGACCCATTGCTCTAGTTTTTTACCCAAAATTTTTATTTTATTTGCAACATGATAGATTTTTAATTTTCTTTGAATTTATTTTCTTTTTTTGGTAAGTTTTTATGTTATTTCATTGGAGATAACGCTGACGATGCTCCATAGATGGATCATCTAAAGATATCAAGGGATTGCCAAGCATCCAATTTTTTTAATCAATTTTAAAATTTTAAATTATGAATTATTAATTAATTCATTAAATTTAATAGACTAATTCATCGATTTTAATTTTTTTTATTTGATTAATTGATATTTTTGGAATAACCGTTAGAATTTTTGACATAAAACCATAAAATAAAAATTAATTTTATTTCAAATGTTCAAAATAAAAATTATAAAATAAATATTATATAAGCTAAAATTTATGTCCCATCTTCATCATTTTCTATTTTTTATGGTTAATTATTTCAGCAAATCAATAGTGATAACATTATAAGATGAATTTAATATTTTTTGTAAATTATTATATTTAATTGTAGATCCAAACATAAAAAATTTGGATATAATTAAGTGTTAAAATATAAATTTTAAAATATAAAAGATATCATTAAAAATTATCAAGTAAGATATAAACGCCAAAATAGATAATAAGGGACAATTTACATCAAAGTTAACCGGCTCCTTTTATACAATTAAGAAAAAACATTTTTTAGGATATAAAAATAAAATATAAAATAAATGTAAACTGATTAGCTTATATTAATGTAACACCCTTATCCCTTCTTAAATTGTACCGGCATACCGAAGATCGGAAATTTTTTTTTTCCATACCTAAAAACCTTATCGATATTTATTTAATCAATAATTAAATTTCGCCGCTGACTTATAACTGTCCAATTTACTATGCACCTAATAAAAATTTTGCAATATAACGGCTGTATATAGTACTAGCCCCCTGAAAAGCAGACAATTTTCACAGCCTCTCAAAGGCACAACAATAAAAAAGACAGCCATATACATTCATTTCATCCATTCCATTTGTTCACAATCCAATACTCTTTAGTACAATAACTTCTGTTTACATTACATAACCATAAGTAAAACTTGTACTCATATATTTATATATATACATGCCAAAATTATACAACTAGAGCAATCTAAAAGAAATCCTGCAGTCTGAATTCTTGCTCCAGCTCCTATTTACCTGCGCGCAGTAAAACTACACGCTGAGCACTCAATATGCTCAGTGGTGACTAACAATCGATACATTTCCTAACATTTCCATTTTTATTCTTAAGTATTAGCATATAAATATGAACATAATTATAAAATCAATTATTATCACCTTTAAGCAACAACCTAACATTTTCTATAAGAATATTCAATTTAGTCACATAATTACAATTTTGCCATTATAGGCTCAATGATAATCTTTAAATTGATAACTGAAGCAATTTACGTTTCTTTATACTTAATTTGTCAATTATAAGCAAAATTACATTTTTGCCTTTATTGTCCAAAAAATTTACTTTTTACTTAATTTAACTATTATTTGACTGTTTTATCCTTAATTAGTCAATTCTCACTTAATTTACTATCTTTTTACACTTTTTGGAAAAATTATCATTTTGCCCCTAAACTTTCTTTTTCTTTCATTATGGTCCTTTTTCACTTTCTTTTCCTACTTTTTATTGTCTTTTCATTTTTTTTTCAATTTATTACCATTATGCCCCTAGTACAGATCCGGCAACAAATCTCAGACCGGATACACGGAACATGGACCCCACGGGCCCCACTAAAAAGAGAAATAATTCCCAAGGAACCATTCTCAGAACACTGCACTTTTCACTGTCACATTAACACTTAAGCTATGGAGATCAATGATCCTACCCATAGCAAAGCAAGTCGCCATGACCTGCACCGCGGTAAAAGATGTTCCTATGACTAGCCAACTATATCCAGAACTAGTTTTTACTGCCAGACTAATTCTAAGGGCACAGGAATAATTACGTTATTAATTCTTTTCAAGTCCGAAAAATTCAATAATTGACTTTTTATTTCTTTTTGTTAACATTAATTTAATTTCACATAACTTAACCAATTTCACTATTTTTATGCAATTATTAATCAATAATTCAATTATTTTCAATATACATAATAACATTAAATTCTAAATAAAATCACAATAATTTCAATAAATGCCAATAAAATTTATTTCTACATTATTTATTATTTATTATCATTTTTCATTAAAATAATCAATTAGTTCACTATAAATCACAACTTTTACTATATACATACACTATAAATAATCTTAAAAATTCCCAAATTAATTCCAAAAATTCTCTAAAAATTCATGGATATTAATTTTCATCTCTACTATTAATTTAAGCTAACAATTATTATTTTTATGCAATTTCTCACTATATACCCTAATTATAAAATTCGGCCAACCCACTTCACCTTCCTAAAAATTTTATTTCTTTCATTTACATCTTCCATTCATTATTTCTCTCACTTAATTACAATTATCCTAACATATTTGCATCAATTAACAACTTTAAACATTTTTGTCCTAATTACATAATTAAGAAAAAATTCATAAACTTAGAAAATGTAAAGATTTATTAGTCACTTACAATTTTCTCTTCAATTAGGGAGTCTAGGCTTCCTTTCCCTTGCCTTTGCTTTTGGAAAAACTCCCCCCAATTTGCTCACCTACATAGGCAGCCCATTTAAGCTTAGATTTCTTCATTTTCTTGTTCTCAAATGCAAAAACCAACCTCCTAATCATAATCTACACCCAAAAATCTATGGAAAACCACTAAGAAATCAATTTAAAACATTAAAATTATCAAGCTCCAACTTACCCCTCTTTCTTTCTTTCCTTGATTTCTTCACTTCCTTTGCCCAAATCAACTAAGTGAAGCTATTTTAGTGTATTAGAGGGATGGAACTACAATTCCTAACTTGGAATTTAAGAGAAATATTAAGTGGTTAAGAAGCAAAAGAGAGGGAGAGAAGAGTGAAGGGTATTCGGCCAAGGAGGAGGAAGAGGAGACACAGGAAAAATCTGGAGTTTTCTCCAGAAATTCAGCCTTTAAATACCTCCATATTGGGCCCAAAATTGGGCTAGAATAATGGGCTTTGTCCATTTAACTTAAAAGGCCCAATTTAGGCCCTTAAAGGCCCAATTAAAATTCTCTCTCCTCCAGCCATCAAATCACTCCAAAAATATTTTCATCACTCTTATCACATCAAAAATAGCTAACACGCAAATTTTTGGCTCAATCGGAGTTCGTTATCGGTCCGATTCAAACTTATCGGTCCGATTCGACAAGTACCGGTGTCACCGAAAAATTCCATTCTCATCACTAAAATATTCTACACAAAAATTCATGTAGGCATGCAAAATATGGCAATATTCGGAGTTTGTTTACTATTTTTAATCGTTTACACAAAATCAAGTCACCTTTCCTATCAGGAAAATTGACTCGCTAACTTTTTAGTATTTTTGACTTTTGGAGGCCCGTTTGACCTCAATTTCACTTCAAATTTCAACTCCGGACTCACTATGACCAATACTTTCCAATGGTCCAATAAAATATTTTTGAGTTTCGGATATCCTTTCGGGCCCGAAAAGCACTATTCACCATCGGAAAGTACTGTTCACGGCTGACCCGATGTTGAGGCCGTTACAATTAACCTTGAATCGATATTAAAAAATTAAAATTAAAATCAATAATAAAAAATATTAAAAATAAAAATTGAAATCAAATTCGTTGCATCAGTTAACAAAAGGAAATTTAATTCGATTTTCAACCTATTTTGCAATATTAAAATTTTTTATTTTTTTCTCATCTCGGCTACCTTTATATAATTATTAATTAATCCTAACCCGTTAATTCTAATTATAACAATCATATAAATACTTAGGATACTATTCTGATCATAACACAATTTCTAATAGCTTATTGATAATGATAACAATAATACAGAGCTAATTCCATCGTAAGTAGGGTTTTATTCCAACAGTAGAACTATACTTCTACAATTACCTTTGGTTAAAATTTGGCTCTAAAATTTTAGAAAAGTAAATATTTCTCCTTTATTTTTTTGAAAAAAAAATGTTCATTTAATTAACAAAAATAGGCTGTTTATTTTTTTCTCTAACAGAATGTCGACTTATCTAATGCACTCAGTAATTGTTAACATTTGGTTAAATTTTGCAACTTTCTAAAAAAAAATATGCAATTGTCTTTTTTTTTTTAAAAAAGACCCTGCAAATTGCTGGAGGTATAGTAGAATTTTAAATTAGTGGGATAAAATTTTAAGAATATTTTTTTTAAATCTTCTGCTATTATAATGGGATTAATTTTAACTTTTAATAAGATCAAACTAAAATAGAAATTAAAAAAATTATACTTAATTTTTTTTATTTATTACTTTTGAGTGGAGACATATTAACTCCACACTTTGGATTGATTAGCTCAGCACTCAGATTTTTTTATATATACTCCATCAATTCTTTTTTATCTGTCACTTTTGAACAAAATTTAAATTTTATTTATGTGTCACTTTTAAATTTTTAATATAATTTAATTTATTTTTTCAATTTATTTTTATTTTTCAATAAAATTAGAACTAATCAGATTTGATAATTTAATTTTAATCAATGAATTTAATATTAAATTTAAATATATTTATTATTTCTTAATTCTAGTAAAAATAACAAAAACGACAGATAAAAAAGAACAGATGGAGTAATATATTTTGAGAACAGTAGAAAGTAAAATTTGAATTTTGGTCAAATAAAAAATAATAAGATTTTTAACTATATATGCAGTAAATTTAATAAAATTGCGGTTCAAATATCTGCAACATGTAAAGTGGCTTAAAAAGGGTATAAAAACCAATGATAATGCCAAGTGGTATATTTTTTAACAAAAATCTAAATTAATAGATAAATGTGTAGCTTTTAAAAGAAAAAGTTTATGGATGGATTTGAAACAAATACGAACATTTGAACAAAAGAATAAAGGCAACCAGAAATCTGTTAAAGTCAGTCAATATATATATATAAAGACAATTTTGTTAACAGTGGTTGAAAGTTTGCTGACTAGTAAGGTAGTTCGCATTGTTAAGAAATTATTAGGTAACTAAATACAATAAAATTATCTATAAAAAAAAAAAGAAAAAGAAAATACATTAAAATCATAAAAAGAAAACCATATTTCCTTACCTCCAATCATAAAAAGAACTGAAAATTAGATTCTGAAACTCCATTTCATGCTGATATTTACTGCTTATCAGTATGGTTCTTCAAACTTGTTCGGCCAAGAAAAACTGGTATTTCAACAAGTGCTTGTATATGAATAATAAGTATATAAAATACCAAATATATCACCTTACTATGGCAGCTTTTTCTTGTTAACATATTCATCAGTTCAATCCAGAGAACACAAATACTCTGTAAATCTACTTGTAGCAGACTCAGGCAAGCAAATGCAGACCACCATTCTTCCGCCAGACTCAGCCTCTCCTTCTGGCAGGAATACAGAAACTTGTGGTGTTGGGGTCAGGTCTATAGGTCCGGCGTAAATTGGCCTGCCCCATCCAAAATCTGCAGACTCATACATCGAAAATCTTGTCCATTGAGTTATTGACAATTTTCCTCCAAATTCAAGCCTTTTTGGCCTCTCCACCTCCACATAATCTATGGTTGACCTCAGGTATTCCTCTGAGATGCCAATCCGAGCTTCTCGAACCAAGCGGGTAGTATCAGCAAGCCTTCCATTAACTAGCTCATACACAGAGCTGACTGCACATGCTACACAAACTACATTGCCATAGAAACCAGATTTTAATGGTGGGTTTATAAGCTTTTGGCGAGCATTGACAGAAAATGTTAGCCTAAGTTTATATTCTTGTGGTTTTACATCCAATGCTTTCACCCATGACCTCCAAATATGAGCTGCCATGGCATCGAAAGTACTACAAGCAAACTTCTCATTTGTCTGAGCTAAAGTTTTCAGTTGGGTTTGAAACTCTCGGTTAATTTGATAACACTTCTGAACAAGCTTTCCTTGCCATAAAGACATAGTTAAGCTCGAACCATCATATAATCTCATAAACTCAATATGTGGATATTTTACCACTGGGGGGTCGCGAGGCTGGAAAAATTCCCTGTCCCAACATGGTTCAGGGTTTGTCACCAAGATGCCCATCCTCCCATGCACCAAGAAACTGCATGGCACCAATGCCATCACAGATGCAATGGCAGAGTCTCAAACCTAGACTAAAGCCACCGCAGTTAAAGAGTGTTACCTGAGCTATAACCAATGGCATATCAAGAATTTTGTAAGGTTCCTCATTTGGGAACCTGTAAATCAAGGGTGACCACGCAGGGTTTGGCACAGTGAGATCTCCTAGGTCAGCTAAGGCCATCTCCGAGTATGCCTCAATCATACGAGCACCTTGTCCAGGTCCGAAAAACACTTCCAACTTCCCCTTCTTGGTCTCTTTGATCCTACCAGATAAAGGGTAGTATGGAACCAAAACACTAGCTAGAGCGTCATATAAAGTTTTCATGACAGATTTTTGAGGAGAATTCAAGTAACTTGATGGATAAAAGTATATTTTTGGGGTGAAAACACGAGCTCCTATCATGTCATCGAGATTAGAGAGGTAAAGACTATCACCTGACATAGCCGGTATAGGTCCAGCGGGCGTGACTGGAACCAAACGGCTGACTGTTATGGGGATGTTTAGGTGAGGGAAATGGAGCTCTTGAATGCAAGAAGCCATGAGAGTGGTGAGAGAGAACATACCAGCAGGCCACTGCATTTGTAGAAGAGAGAGTTTTCTGGGAAATGTAAAGATACCCGAACTATTTCGACTCCAGAGGCTTTCAAAGTTTTGTTGGTCTGGTGCAGTTGGCGGTGATATTATTCATGCTCTGTACAACTAGTAGATTTTAATTGGATCAATCATGCTAAGGCTTCTCTCTCGCAACAAAAATGTTCCCTTTGAAGCCTTCATTGCTCCTCGTTGTTCTCTGCTAAATAAAATAGTACTTCTGATGGTGCACAACAAACGCATGAATTGAAGGTTGTTGAGACTTAAGTCTTAATCCTAAATACTAATAAAGGCCATTTATATGGGTTACAGTAGCCCAATCAAAGCCCAGATTACATTATAGAAAGCTGAGAACGTCTGTCAAAAACGGTGAAAGAGTAACTAAGGTCGTGAGCAGCTACAGATCTTCCTAGACAGACCTCAAGTGTTGGCTCTTTTAAATACTTTCTATTGTCCAACAAGAAGCAAACCATTTAATCTAATAAACAATTTATCCCGTAAAGCAAAATCAACAAGCCTGTTGGAAGTCAATTTTAGAAGATAAGAATCTGATATCTTATTTGTTATTGACAAAATTAACCAGTACACCTCCAAGGAATAAAACAAAATTGTTCCCGGTTTACCGCACCGGCTGCTGATTATAATGATTCTTCTCTTTTTTCTTTGCAGCAGCAAGCTTTGCACGTCTTGCTGCAGCCTCACTAGCAGCAGCTCGGGCCACAGCATCTGTCTCTTTACTAGATTTCTTTTTCTTTGTGGACATCGCTTTCTTTAAACGCGATTTCACATCAATAGCAGGTATATCATCTGACTTCTGTGTCTCAGCCGCTTCATGAATCCCATTTTCAACATCTGCACCCTGGGGCTGCTCCTGAGATCCCTTTGCTTCCTTCAACGTTTTTTCCTTCTTTTTCTTCTTTTTTGAACTTTTACTCTCTCCAGGGACATTCTCCTTCTTCTCCACCTCATTATTTTCTGTTTTCACCCCTTGCACAGCACCAGCATCTATTTTAAAATCATTTCATGCTTGGAAAATTATATAACAAATCAATCAAGTATGATTAAAGTTTCACTTTCAACAAGTCAAACAAAAAATATTTTCCAGTAAAGACTGAAATCGAGTTTTTAAGTTGTAAACCAATGCAGTTTCTCATCATCTTTGACAAATTTCTTCTATAAAATAAGGAAAGCCATAGCATAGGTTCCAGAAACTAGTAAATCTGAGAGCATATATATGTGGCAAATAGAAAGGAAAGAACGGGACTTAAAAGGAAAGACATTAATAGAATAATTTTTAAGTAAATTGTTAATCATAACCAGAGCTATAGAGTGCTTGTAATTAATGATTTCAAAGAAAAGAAGATTCTAATACCTCATAATTTGAGCAAATTCCACTATTAAAGTAATGCCAAGTTTAGATGGGACAAGAAAAATAAGGCAATCCAACTACCCGATGATGGGACGCGAAAAAATTGTCTGATATATGAATGTTAGAATATTAATAAATCAGTGCCAAATTACCATTGGAATCATCCTGGCCACCTGTCCCCTGCTTGGTGTACCCTAACTCCGCCAGAACTGCATCGAGTTCCTCAAGCCCCTTCTTTTTCAGCTCCTTCTTGGAAAGCTGCCTTTCCGATTCTTTATGTCCTAAAGAAGCTTCAGGAAGTTTTGTGATAATCGCCTCCACTGCTGTGAGTGCCTCAGGTTCATGTTCATTCTCATGTTCTTCCTCAACATCATCATCAACTTCATCCAGACCTTCTTCCTCACTTTCACTTACCTGGAAGAAGGTATAGCATGGTTTAGAAACAAAGATTTATGAGATATGCTCAACCAGAAATTTCATACACAGTCAAGATATCTAACATCGTACGTTCCAATGTTAAGTGCTGATGAGAAAATTGATAAAAAATAATTACAACAAGGAAAAGAAAAAACAAAGAAAAAGCAAGAAAAGAACACTAGTGAAAACAATATATAGAGCTAATAGCACCAGTCTCAACTATTCATCGAACATTGCAGACAACATTATCGACAAAAATGCGATCAAGGGTACAAAAAGAACGACATGAAATAACAGCAACACCTGACTTGGATGGTAATACACGCAATGGCAAAGGATAGAATCCCTATAATTAATATTTATAAAAATGACAGAAGAAAAGGAAGAAACCCTATATTCACAACCCCTCTACTGCAAAAGTTGAGAGAACCAACATTTACACTACCACGTGTAATTGCGACCGTTAAATTCCATAGAACCAAACATTCATAATGATTACTGAAGCATAAAACCATAACACAACTGGAATAAACTTCCATATTCCATGATTTGCAAACATCAGCATTTACTGTTAAACTCCTTACTCCAAAATGATAATACAAATGTCACAACCTATCAACTAAGAAGCCTGAAGTTTTAACTAATAAGTCCATATCTCCTAAATCAACACCCATCAATGGTTATGTCGTGCAGAGAACACCTATACAGTGGTTATACTTTTTGGCTGTTTAACCAGCAAAAATTCCGTTCCGCAACTTACATACATAATTCAGCATTCACACAGCAAATGTGAACAGCATCCCTTGACATTCACCACAAATAGGGACATACAACCGTACCAGCAAATACCAATCAAAATCATTGTTCATCACCGTCAACATATAAAAATCAATATGGTGCCTTCCTTTTCACCATTAAAAAAGAAAAGAAAAAAACAAAAGGAATATCCATTAAAGAAATTCCTTTAGCAAATTCCGTAAATTAGACCACCACCATCACAAATCAAAATCCAAGATACTACCGAATTCAACAAAACCAATACATCATTGACCAAAAGTGCATAGCAAAAATGGGTAAAAAAAATAAAAAAGAAAAAATCTGAATTAAAAAAATTTAGAATCTTTACATAAGTCTCTTACCTCGAGAACCTCCTTTCCTTGATTCGGATCAGCGGAAGGGCCCCAGGAGGAAACCGCCGGTGCCGTGGTGGCGTAGTAATCGTCGTCGTCATCATCGTCAATATCAGCCCATGATTTGGCCGTGAGGGGAGCTGGGGCCCAGAAAATCTCCTTTTCAGGGTCTTTCTGTTTAGAGCTGGTTTTAGAAGAACCCTGCTGCTCTTTCTCTGAAGCAGAGGATTTCTTCTTCTTCCTCAAGGAACCAAGCGCAGCAAAAACATTGGTGCTATTCAAAGCCAAGGACTCATCTTTTCTGCTCCCTCCTCCTACCATTTTGAATCCAGGTTAACCAATGCAAGGTTCTGATTGCAGAAAGGGATAAAATTGGGGCATGAGATGAAATTGAAACTTTTAAGATTAGAAAATTGTGGGTGTGCTGAATTTATGTGTTTGATAGGACAGATAAGATGAAAGAATTGAATTTTTATTATTAAACAGTGATAAAAGATTTGGTATTTTGTGACCGGCCAAATTTTTTGCTATCATGTACAAAAAGAAATAAAGAATCGATAAATTTTTAATAATCAAATCAGAATTTTTATATAAAAAAATAAATTTTTAGTAAAAAATTTAATAAAAATTTTCATATCTTTTTTTCCTTTTTTTCCTTTTTTATAAGAGAGGTTAGCGTATTTGAAGGAGATAATGGAAAAAAATTTTCGTTTTTTTCGGCCACTAACTCATTTTCTATGATTTTCGAGAAAAATGTGAGTTAATGGTAACTGTTTATCTATCATAGTAGAGATATTTTTGAAACACGTTCTTAATCGAACTGTAGCCTGATTTGCAAGCCCGGTGATTCAGGTCTTTGGTTGGTTTGCGGAGGTCCGGATTAAGCGATATGCTCGGCTTCTGTAGATCGCTTAACCGAGCTTTGAGTTCAGTTGTTATCATAAGTCCTCCTCCAGTTGGTGACATTCATGTTGACGGTTGGCATGTACGTGCTGAATGAGTGCATTCAGCATCCTAAGACTGGAGCTCGTGGCGACTGGGCCTAATGAGCTGGTTATGGCAACTTCGAGATCGGAGGGCCTTTCGAACTCTTCTTAGCATTCGATATCAAAGGCCACATAGACTCGCATCGTTTTGGTGTAGGGGAGACGTGCCTTTAACTCTACCTGATCGCCTGCAAATTATCGGGATGACATCAGCTTTTATGTGAGCGCATTTATTAGAGGTCATTATGGTCTCTTATTTTACCATGCGTAATGGGTGTGAGCGCTTCGGTTATGGTACACCGCCTTAAATGAATTGTTCTAAGTCCGGATTTGCCGCCACATGTATGGTCTGAAGCCCCTCTGGTTTTTCTATATAAACCTTCTTCCAATTTCAATTAAGCTTTTGCTTTTCATTTTCTTGATTTTCATTCTGTTTCACTTTGTTTCTTTCTTTTCTCTACCTCAATAACCTCTGAATTCGTTGCTTGAGGCTCTAAGGTTTTCGTTCTTCACCTCATTTCCTTCTGCAACTGCTTCTTTCAACAGGTTTGTCAATCCTTCCTTCGCTTGTGCTTTATTTCTTTTTCGTTCTTAGTTTCCTGCTTACTTCCTTCGCCATGAGTTTGGCAACCGCTTCGAGTGAAAGAGTGGGAGATAGTGGAGATGCTCCCAATGGTAGTGTCCCTGACATGAGTACGGATTCGATGTCGGAAGAAGGAAGCCGGCCTTTTGACTTCTATCATTTTGTTGCTTCTTTCGCTCCTTAAAAGAAGGCTCTGTGTCGATTGCCTGGGGTCGGCAGTATAAGTTTAATGGTCAAGGAGGAGGAGCTCGGCTCCCTCCTAGCCCAACTAATGTCCAAACCAGACTATTTTACAAGCAGGCCTAGTTCGTCACAGAGGGAAAATATGGAGTTTGCCAATAAAAGGAAGACCATCATTTACGAAGCACAGTTGGAGGCTAGCGTTCGTTTGCCTCTAATGAGTTTCGAAGTGAGCATGCTATGATATTTTGACATGTTAATAGGGCAGCTCCACCCCAATGCTTAGTGGTCCTTCACGGCTCTTCAGGTTTGGGCTATGGAGTAGGGCATAAACTTGACCTTGAACCTGTTTCGAGCAACCCACGTGGTCGATCTTCGAGCTGGAACCGATGACTATAATTACATACAAGCTCGGTCTAGATATGGGGTGTTTACCGAAAATTCAAAGTCATTGAAGAAGTGGAAAGATCTATTTTTCTTGGTGGAAAGAGTGCGGGCTGACTTTCCAATATAAACAACTTGGGGGAGGCTTACAAATCGTAATGACAATAGCTTGTGACTCTTTGATGAAGAGGAGAAGATCTTCACTTGCTGGAGGAAACTGGCCAGAGACAAGTGGGACTTGAGGAATCTATTGGATCCCTATAGCTCAGCGCCGCTTTCTCGCCAAAGAAAAGGTAACATATAATATTCCTCTATTCAATGATATTGATGTACTGTTTTAAGTTGTTTTTTCCTTGCAGTCATAAGGAAAATAAATCGAGCAGCTGAGATCATGAGGGCGAAGAGGCAAAAGCTCGTCAAAGGTTCCTCCAGTGCACCCCCAGTTGCTGAGGAAATGGTGCTAGCGCCTCCTCCCGAGCATCAAGGCTCAGACGATAAGGACTGAGAGATCTCCATTCGCTACTTGCCGAGATTTATGAGTTCTGGGGGGCAAAGGGGGATAAGTATTCCTCCAATGACCCAAACTTCAGCACTTTCATGCACATTGCCTCATGTATGCCGAATGAAGTCGGTCCTCTCGCCTCTTTGAGCTGCGACAACCTAGCCTATCACTTAAAGAGGCATCAAGCTGAAGTAAATGGTTTGAACTAGTACTTAGTGTTTGTTTTTCCAAATGTTGCCTGACTTTTTGTGTTTGGCAGGGATCCTAATTGACCGGTGCCATAATTGCCAAGATGAATGATCTTATAGTGAAGCATCGATGTGCTGATTCAAGGAGCCAAATGGCTAGTGTAATAGAAGTAAGTGTTCAAACTGCAAAACAAACAGGGTTAGAGGCTTATTAGATCAATCAATGATTAAAATTTCGATGTTTAAATAAGAAATTGATGTATTTAGAGAATTAAGACAATAAAATTAATAATTCTATTAGTTAGTATGATAAGTTAGTTATTTTTGTCATTTTGTATATAGCCTTTATTTATATTATTTCCTTTATTTTTGGTAGGTGGTGTCATTATTTTTGTGTGTGTGTTGTATTATGTTATTATTTGCTGAGCCGTATAGAGGAGATTTTGTCATTCTCTCATGTATATAAGCTACCTCTTATATATACTTTGGTATGAGAATACACAGAAAAGATTTCTCATCTTCTCTCTAGTTTTTCTTTGCTATTTGCATAACTTATACATGGTATCAGAGCATTCCAGTGATCCAAGGAACCTCTAATTGAATAACTATGGCTGAATCAGCAACGTGAAATATTAAAATCGAGGAATCTACAACTAGCAATGCACTAACTCAGAGCAATACAAATCATTTTGTTCTTCATAGCTCTAATAATCCGGGTATGGCTCTTGTGACTACACCTTTGGATATAAATAATTTTCTCTTATGGAGTAGAGCTATTAAAGTAGCTTTAGGAGCCAAGGATAAGCTTGGTTTCATTGATGGAACTTTTGAGAAGCCTAGTGCTACCTCACCAGACTATGTGAAATGAAATATGATAGATTGTATGGTTATATCCTGGCTTTTCAATTCAATTTCGAAAGAAATTGATGAAGCCTTTATATACACTGCCTCTATTAAGCATTGGTGGGTGGATTTGGAAGAAAGGTTTAGGAAATCAAATGGGCTTTTGATCTACCAGCTGCAATGAGAAAAAAATTCAATATCTCAAGGGAATGCAAGTATAGCAAAATATTATACCAGGCTTAAGAAGTTATGGGATAAGCTGTCTTTTATTATGCCAACACCACAATATACCTGTGGTAAATGCATTTGTGGACTGTCTAAGAGAATTTCTAAGCAACATTCATCTATGCAGCTTGTTCAATTATTAATGGGTTTGAGTGATGGCTATGATCATGCGAGAAATCAATTGTTGGTTATAGACCCTTTACCAAGCACTAATGGGGCATATTTAATGTTGCAACAGGTAAAAAAATAGAATAAAGTTCAGATGGGATAGCCTGAAATGATTGAGAATAGTGTAATGGCAGTGAGAGTTCAAGATAGAAAAAAGATAAATAATTGAGAAAAGTTTAGAAAAGTTTAATAAAAAGAAAGGGAATGTGGATAAAAGTTTGTTGTATTGTGAACACTGTGACAAGAAAGGACACTTTAAAGATAGTTGTTTCAAAATCCATGATTACCCAAATTGGTACAAGGATATCTTGGAGCAAAAAAAAAAGAAGATTGGAGGACAAAATAAAGGAAACATGGCAAATGCCATTAAGGTTGATGGTGAAAAAGCAAAACCAGAGGCAAATCTCTCAGAAATGATCAAGTAGTAGATTTTAAAATTGATGAAAAAGGAAAGGACCAGCAGATCTCATGGTGAACTTTGCATACTTGCAAGTGTGACGCATGCCGGAGCCCGCTTGATATCCGGTTGGATTCTCGGAGGCCTATTTTTGGGGTCCAAGATCGGATTAGGCTCACTACAACTCACAAGTTGGCCACTTTGCAATAGAAAAGGTTTTAGACCCAATCTAGTATTGATGGCTAACCTATAAAGGCGTTTAGTGTAGGCTCAAAGAGGTAGGTGTCATGGAGACTCCATCCAACAGAATATTGAAAAATAAATCTCAACCTTTTGATGTCCAAACAGAGAACGATGTTTGAGACAACACTCTTACTTGGTACCTCAGTTAGGTATTTATTTTATAATTAAATTTTAAATATTAATCCACTATCTCCCTTCTCACACGATGTATTGCGATAATAAACATTCCAGTCACATAAAAAGTGATAAATAAATAAAAGGTCTTACTTAAATTATTATATAAGCAAATTGTCCCAATGAGAATAATACACAATGAAATATCATACATAAAACGGGATGTTAATTGAATTTTAGGAATATTGGTTCCCTCATGCTTTATTTTTATAAAAAAAATAAAGAACTTTTGCTTAATGTTAATAAAAACGCAGGATGAGTGATCCCATTTTGAAGAAAACGAGGCTTCTTTTTTATGGTGTGATTTTGGGTTAAAATTGGATATTGGTCTATTTTTATTCAAAAAAATCCAATTGATTACTGAAGTGTGATCACCCCTTGAGAATCTTCAAATGTACATTAAATCAATTGCTCACACAAAAAAAAAATTAGCATATTAAGAGAAAATGATCGTTAAAAAAATGAATTAAAATAATACACAGAATGATCGTAGCAAAATATAAACATGCATACAGAAGCGAAAATACTCACATAAAAACACAAACATGAATTGGATAACAAATATTAAGAAAATGACATGAATAAAGATAAAAAATATTTAAATAAGCATAAATCTAGCCAAGGATGCCCCTGGGAGTTGACAAACGCCCCTAGCTAGAGAAGGGATGGAACGAGAAGAAAGCATCGTGACATCCCATCTATAGCATTAATAGACGAGTGTCTATGATGCTTTCTTCTCGTCCAATCCCTAAAAATATCATATTCATATATCTAGTATCTAGATATCAATTATCTATATGGAATGTAAATAAGCTCCCAATTCTATTTCTTCATCTATTTGATTTTTGTTGATTCCAATTAATATTAAGAAATATAAATATTATATTCTAATTATTATTCTAATATAGTTACTTACTTTATATCGATTTTCTTTATAATCTTTTCTAATCTATTTTCATAGATCTATGTTATTCGCATAGCGGCTCATTTAGGAGGAATTAAACCAAATGGTCCCTTTTGACTCCATCAAACAAAACTTTTGTATCACAACAAATCCAAAAGAAACCCATTACTTGAATGAATAAACAAACCAAATCAATATATGGACTAGGTATATTATAAATTTTAAATTAGAATATTATAAAATAAAATATATTATAATATAAAATAATTATAAATTATAAATTAGAATATTATAAAATAAATCATTCTAATCTCTAATCTAATGTTAATTTAGAAAAAAAATTATTTACAATTATTTTCAACACCCCTTACCTTAGTAAATTAAGAACCTATATTTTCCTATTATTTATATTATTTATTAGTATTATTTAAATATTCTTTATTAATTTAATAGTAAATTCATAGTAATCAAATTATTAAATTATTAATATTAGAATATATTATAAATAATATAACAATATTACAGTATTTATAATATTAGTATATTTTATATAGTTTATGTATATTTTATATGGTTTTTATACATAGGCTTGTAAAGTAAAAGCACTTTACTAAGTTCAAATTTTATTAACTAGATTGAAAGCAACAAAAAGTCTATTTTATATAGTGATTTAGAATAATATTAGTCAATTATTTTATTTTAATTTTATATAATATATATAATACTATAATACTCAATCATAAACCAACCCATAAATGAAGTAAATAAATTTTATTTATTTTATGTTTTATGGAAAGCCAATGTATATTACTAAATTACTAAACTGAAGCAATTTGTATGGAACTTGTGACGCATCTATTTGTGTCAATAATGATTCTCTTCAAGTGAACCAGCCTATCCTCTGTAGTTCAAGATTCCTCTTACTAACTGGAATCAAATAATTAGTAGATCTGTTCTGCCCAATATGTGTAGACATGGCTAACATATATATATGGATTTTATAACATCTAGATATACAAGATTTTTTTATATGGTTCTCTTAGTATATTTTATTATATACTTAATTATACTTAATATACTCAGTATATATTACTTATTACTATAGACATTTTGATAGAGAAAAAAATAAACTAATTAAATTAAATTTTTTTCTCTATCAAAACGATTGAGTCCTCCCGCATGGCGACATGTTGCTAGCAACAACATAATGGAGGTAGTCAATCAATATGGATTGATCCGAAATCTGATTCAAATTCAATATAGTACCTATAAGTTATATATAAGTTAGAATATCTAATTAATATTACAATAATTATAATATATTTATTATATATAAATATATATAAATTATATATTTATATTCTAATTTAGAATATTTATTCTATTATTGTATATATTATTCTATTAATATAATAGAATATTATTATATATTGAATATTATATATTTCCATATTTTTTATATTTCTATTTTTTATAATTATATATAGAATTATATAATTAAATTTAAAAAAAATAATATACAAGATAATTTTTGAAATTAAGAAATTACATATTAATTTAATCATATTATTCTATCTATTAACTATTAATTATTCTATGAATGCCTATTAATTTTAATTAGTATCTATTAATAATTATTAATATATATTTTTCTATTTTATCTATATTTTATCTATTTATATATATTATATACTTATTTATTTATTTATTATTATTATTTTAATAATATAGAGATAGTAGATACAATATAGTCTATTTAACAGTAATAGAATAAATATTCTAAATTAGAATATAAATATATAAGTATAAGTTATATATAAGTTAGAATATATAATTAATATTACTATAATTATAATATATTTATTATATATAAATATATATATATAAATTATATAAATAAATAAAGTAAATATAAAATAAACAAGCAAAATCCTATTTCTTAACTGCTCGGGCATTTCGTGTCATTGCTTGTCGTCCTGCTTCTATTTGTCTAGATGTAATCCAAGCGGGCTCAAATGCCTGAATAGCATATTTTTTAAAACAAATATGATTACCTCGAAAAGCTATTCCTTTCATTCTTCCTCTATGTTGTTTACGGAATCGGGTTCTTTTTTCATTCCTGAGAAAGTGTATATTTTACCCGAATCTTCTTCCCTAATGGTACGGAACAATAGTATCATTGGAGTAGATACACAAATTGCTTTAAATACAAAAAGTCGAGTGGGTGGATTAGTCCGAGTGGAGAGAACAAGTATGGTCGCCCTCTTTAGGGGTTATTACAAAAATGAAATTAAAATGACCCCTCCCCCGAACTCTTTCGGTTTGCGAAACACATTAAAATTTAATATAAGTATAAGTTCCCAAAATACAAATAAAGAAAACAAAAAATTAGAGGGAGGGGTCAAACTTTTTTTTTTTAATTTGTAAATCGAATTAACTGTAAAATGGAGTTTAATGGGATATAAAAAATAAAAATTCTTAGAATTCGAAATGAATCTATTAATTAAAATCTATTAGATGGAAATAGAATATTAGATAGAAATAAAAAATGTTATAGTTATAAAAAATATATAATCTAATAATTAGAATTTATTATTAGATAAAATAATTAGGATATCAGATTACTAAAATTTAGCAATAAAAAATAATATAAAAAGTTTCATGGGTGAATATTTTCTCTTTTATATTTATTCCTTGAATATTTATTTTATTTGTAGAGGTAACCCATGATCTCTCAGAATAAATGGATTGTTTTCTGATTTCTTTTCGCTCCGCTTAGCCCTATCCTCCTCTAGGGGTATTTTAGTGATAGATTATATAGGAATTGGATGATCCTATTTGGTTAAATACCTAGCGACATGGCCAATGGGAAGGATGTACGGGTAAGGGTTATTTTAGAATCTACCGGTTGTGTTCGAAACAGTATTAATAAGAAATCAAAAGGCATTTTCAGATATATTACTCAAAAGAATCAACACAATACGCCTAGTCGGTTGGAATTGAGAAAATTTTGTCCTTATTGTTACAAATATGCAATTCATAGAGAGATAAATAAATAGATGGAATCGATCGCTTGCGTGTTACCGGAGATATATATATTTAAGTTTTACATATATATTTTCATTTAGGACTTAAGAAAAAGTCGTTTGGATTTATCCATGGTTAGTTTATTCTTTAGTTCGAAAATCTTATTTCGTTCAATTGGATAAAAAAAATGACTGTATAAATAAGAAATAGGATTTTGCTTGTTTATTTTATATTTACTTTATTTATTTATATAATTTATATATATTTATATATAATAAATATATTATAATTATAGTAATATTAATTATATATTCTAACTTATATATATAACTTATACTTATATATTTATATTATAATTTAAAATATTTATTCTATTATTGTATATATTATTCTATTAATATAATAGAATATTATTATATATTGAATATTATATTTTTCCATATTTTTTTATATTTCTATTTTTTTATAATTATATACAGAATTATATAATTAAATTTTAATATAGAATATATAATTGAATTTTAATATTCAAGGAATAAATATAAAAGAGAAAATATTCACCCTTGAAACTTTTTATATTATTTTTTATTACTAAATTTTAGCAATCTGATATCCTAATTATTTTATAAAAATAAAAAAAATTGTTATAACCGTATAACAAAAAAACAAAAATAAGAATATCTAGAGATTATCTATAACTAGAATAGAAAAATAAAAAAAACACATAGTTATAGTTAAAATAAAAAATATATATAATATATATATATACTCTATACAAATTTCTATTCTAATACGAATAAATAAATTACTAATAAATAAATAGATCTAATATCTAATAACTAAGCTAATAAACTCTATAATTTAGGCCTTATTCACACAAATAATGGAGAACACACAAAAGCTTTGGAATATTATTTTCGGGCACTAGAACGAAACTCCTTCTTAGCACAAGAATTGTAAATGAACATGGTAAAGAACTAGAGAATAGATGGAATACTGCAGAAAAATTTTGTTTTGTTTTTATAAATTGTTCATGCAATTAATTTCAATGAATAATAATGAAAGGGCTTCTTTTATTTTTTGGAAGAACACATATCAAATTGATGATAATGCAAAAAAATATGACGCATTGGGCTTGCTTCTATTGGACCTGGGGTTGGTCAAGGTACTACCGCGGGCCAAGCTGTGTCTGCGATGCTTTCTTCCTGTCCATCACTCAAAAGACACAAATTTTTATGCAAAATATGCAAAGATCTTAAGTAAACGCTAAATACATAATTCTATGGTCCTAAAGCATGCCAGATCTAAATACTATCCCTAAATCACATTTTTAATTAAATAATAGCAATAAACGACATGCAAATATATAATTTTAACATAAGAAATAATACATGCATCCATGGAGGAAAGTAAACCTTAATACATTATCCCAACATAATAGGCATCTCTAAATCATCATGGCATCTATAAAAACATGCATATTTAAATAAATAACACAAAAACATGTATTATAAAACCATTAAACAACATGTTTATTCACATGGTCATGAGAATGGACTGGAGAGAGAGAAAATCTAGAATATTACCCTTAGGATATTATGTTCTATAGGTTTTAGGAACATAAATCTCTGCTTCGATCCTCAATTTTCGTATTCAAGAAAATGAAGAGATTTTTTATTTATCTTTTTCGATGAAAAGATCTGTATTGAAATTTATTGTTTCAAAAAGAAAAGAATCAATTTCATTTCTGTCCAAAACTCTTTGTTCTTTTCCAAAAAACCCCTCCTCCAAAAAAACCCTAATTTTGGCCTTTTGTACCTAGAGGAGAGTTGGAGATTCACTCCAACTCCAACTCTTCAGGTAAGTAAGATAAAATCCCCCTAAATTCGAAAAATAGATCTAATCTCTTCCTATTTTGGATTTTAAAAGCTAAAAATGTAAAAAATTTAGAAATAACCCCATAAATGGGCATCCATTAGGGACAGACGACCGTCCCTCATACGATTCCCCATAAATTATAAAAATATCCTTGATCTGACCTAAATTAAAGGAAAATAGCCTATAGAAGACCGTTCTTCACATGACAGATGACCATCTATCATGGCTAATGGCCAAATTCAAGGTTTTTGTTCAAAACCTTTAAAAAACACTTAGAAAACCACAAAGTTTATATGAAAATGTAAAAAATATAAAGGTTAAAGCTTCAAGTTTCATATTCTCTATTAAAAATATATTATTTTTTCATCATCGGGTAACCTTGATCTAGGTTGTCTCGGATCACGGTATCTACAGTTGCCTTCAATTTTAGGAAACTGGTGTGCTAGTGTCAAAGTAAGCTAAAATTCAGAGTAAAATAAAAAGATGCATACCTAAGGCAAAGAATCTCTGGTTGATTGTCTTAAAAAGAATACGTACCATCTGAGGCATTGAGTCTTTTGGTTAAGTAGTTACCTTCAGCTAGTCGACGTGTTAACCCATAGTTGGGTAGTTACCATCAATTTGTCGATGTATTAACCCTTAATTGGGTAGTTACTATCAGTTTATCGATGTGTTAACCCTCAGTTGATTATTTGATTAACATCAGCTTATCAGCATGCAAAATTGACACGAGTTGATTGTATCTGACTAGCACTAGTTTATCAGCATGGAAAATTATATAAGATTTTTGTATTTGATTAGTGCCAGCTTATCAGCATAAATAATCAAATAAGACTATAGATTGGTTGGTGCTATATGTAGGCATACCTAACCTTACAGTTATGATGGTTAATGCCGTTTTTAGGCATATCTGCCCCCTTTGAAATAATATTCTTATTGGGGAATTTCTAGTAAATATACATTTATGAAAAGTCACTGATAGCACATATTCATAGGCTTGCTCCATATGTGTAGGTTTACGTTAAAGACACTACAACATAATTCTTTCCCTCACATTTGAAGTTAAAATAACCTTTTGGATTAGTAGGTCTATCTGGAAGACGCTACAACATAATTATTTCCCTTATCATTGAAAGTTAAAACAACCTTCTGGATTATCCCTCTTTTCGTGTGTTTTAATTTTATACTGTGATCTTGGCTTTGGCCATGTGGATCAATTATTACTAGAGTGTTTTACTTTATCTTTAGCCATATGGATCAATCACTGGTGAAGTGTTCCCTCAGTTCAATAATTCCTTTATCCAAGGGAGGTAAGGATAGTGCTTGACCATCTGCCTTAAATCCTTTTAAAATTAGAAAATATCCACACTTCTCTTTGCTATGCATCTCTTTTAATTTCAACTGATTCAGGTGACTTCTTATGGTTTTGTGGGTGTCTCAGAGCCAAAACTAAGGACCATCATAGGTTTTTATCCATTTTCCATTTATAAATACTTTATCCTTCTGATCTAGTTTAGTGTGGGTGTTGTTCCATTTTGCCTTGTAATAAGGAAGTATACCTCCTTTAAATTCTATGGTCTATGGAATGTGGGGTTTGTACCTTTTTGATAAGGTTTTGATTACCTGTGAAAAAGGTGTGATATTAGTGCTTTGTTCATTAAGCTTAATTGATTTTGTTTCTTTTCTCTTTTCTCTTTTCTTCTTCTTTTTTGTTGATTTATTATTCCTATCATTCATTCTGCTTTGTTATTTTATCTTTTAATTGTCATGCTATTACCTTGGTCATACATTTTATTGCTAATTTTATAATGTCTTTTTACTATTTTCAGGTATGTCAAATGATCGGTGTCTAACAAGTGTATTAGATCGGCTAGTAATATAGAAAAATAAGATTAAGATCTTGAATATCATACCCAAGGGAATATAGATTGCTAAGCAAAATATCTATGTGTGAATTAAATTAATCTGAGATTATTTTTCAAGTTTTTGATTTAAAGGCAAGAACTAAACTAAAATAAAATAAAATAAAATAAAATAAAAACTAAAATTAAACTAACATGAATAAAAAATAAAGTAATAACTAAAACACTTTTGCTAAAGAAACTATCAACTTCAACTTCCATTGTAATGACTTAATTCAAAAGCAATACAAGTGATTATGAAAAAATTAAATAAATAAAGCCAGATATCTTAATTAAGAATATCATTCTAAACATTAAACCTTCTTGTTATGAATAATTCAATACTTAACATAAAAATTAAGTTTTAAACTTTTTAGAGATTTATTAAATCCTCTTTCAAGTAAATTTAACTCAAACCTATTCTTAGTTTAACTTTTTTTAGTATTCACTCACTTTTACCAATACAGAATTATATCTAAATTAGAAAATAATCATAAATCAATGCTAGTAAATCAATCCAAGATCATGCATATCATATATCATACTTAAATCAATCATTAATTATTAATCAAATAAATTAATAATCAATCTTAATACAATTAAAGATAAGAATTTATTCAAAAATAAGAAATAATCAAATTTGCATTGAATTAAAGCACAAACTAAGTCATTATAATAAAAGTAGAAGGGTTCAAATTTCCCTTAGCAAAAGAAAGAAAACTACTTACCAAATATGTTGAAAATAAAAGAACAACTAAAATAAAAAGTATTGCAGACTGATAGAAAAACCAAGTTAAAAATATTGTAAAACTACTATACAATAACTAAAGAAAACTAAATTAAAAATTAAAACTGATGAAAATTAATGTCTAATTGTCTCTCCCAAGTTTGGTGCTTTATCTTGATTTTATAGCTGAATTTTACTGTCTAAAGAAGAAGTTTTATGCCTTAGAACTTTCTAATCCAAAGAGGAATTGAGTTTGTGTTGAAATAGAAAGTTTTGAATCATTATTCTTCTTGAAACACTCAGAAGAGTGGCTTTGGCACTCAAAAGAGTGACTTATAAGCTCAAGAGAGTGAAATGCTCTTTGGGTGAGTAAATTTGGCCTTAGGGTAAGTGCTGAAAACACTCAGGAGAGTGATAAAATTACTCAGCTGAGTGACTCTCTACTGGCCCTTAGGAGATTCAATCTTCCTTTCTAAAATTACAAATTTATCCCTTTAACTTCTTCTTTCTTCAATTAACTCATTTTTTCTTCAATTAAGCCCTAGAAAACACCAAAATATATAATTAAATATAAAAATACTTAAATAAACTATTTAAACTTAAATCAACTAAATTAAAACAAAATTGACTAATTTAAACACTTAAAAACACAATAAAAATATAGTATAATTTTTAACTATCAAATACCCCACACCTAGTCTTTGCTCGCCTTCGAGAAAATTTAAACAAACCAACTTCTCAAAATAATCAAACTCTAACCAAGAATTATACATTTCAAAACTATGCTTAACAATTAACAAGAGTACTTAACACAATTCTAACTAGAATATATTCAAGCAAGATAATATGAGTTAGTTTCTTTGTGTGTGTGCAAGACAAAAATATTTTAAGCAGTTTTCAAAATCAAAACACCAATTCAAATTCATAATCAAGCTTAGAATGAATTTAAACCTAAGTGTACAAGTGGTTTCATACTTGAAACTCTAGAAATACCATAATCATCTCCTTTAGTATCAGAACCCAAAGGTCATCTCCGCTGAACAACTCAAAAGCAAAACTTAGAATCACTTAGGTCTTTAAAGGTTGTAATGGGGTTAGGGTATTGGTTATCAAAAAATTTTGCTATCCTCAGCAAAGTAGCAAAAGTATCAGCTTACTACATAAGTTTTGATGAACAAATAAGTGTCCAAAAGGAATGTAAACTAAATCACACCACACTTGAATCAATGTAATACTAGCATAAACAAAAAAACCATAATTAAGCCAAGATGAGACATAAAATAAATTGAATTGAGTGAACAAGCAAACATGCCTTTAAAACCAAAATAGTACAAAAATCGAGGTTTAAAATTCATGGTAACCAAGTGAAGAAATGCACCTAGGCCACCTTGTTTTACTGCTTAAAGTACAATATCAAATGTTGCATTATTGACAGCAAGTGTGTGAATGAATGATCTTAAATCTAAGGGTAATTGGTGATGGTTAGGTATAATAAGATAAAAAAAAGATTTTAATTGGTCATGGTAAGCACAAAATAACTAAGCCAATTTAAAAACAATCTCAACCTATATCAAGCCAATAATTTAAATAAAGGTTCAATCTCAAACCATAGGTAGCTAAGAGTAAATGGAATGCAAATAAAACATAACTTAACTTAAGATTAAGCTCTAAGAAAATCTATGCTCAAGAACAATAAAGCCACACTAATTCATGCAACTTAATCGTAGTAAGTAAATCACAGAATTAAGCAATGCAAAAACTAATGAAAGATGCCCGTAAAACTTTAAACTAAAAAATGAAAGCCTAAATGTCATTTTTAGGGCCCAAAACAGGCAGTTATGAAGGGTAAAGCCTTGTAGAAATCATCCATCTTGAAACAAACTTTTTGGAAATATATTATTATAAAACATCAGACAAATATAGCAAAAGTTATAAGAAAAACAGTTCATGTTGTAATAAAGAACAAAAAACTAGAGCTCTTTGAGTGAGGGAGTGCATATTAAGTGAAGGAGTGTATATAAAGGACATACATATGAGTGAGTGGGGATTTAAAGTAAGGAAGTGGATGATTAGAGTGAGTGAGATGTGCGAATTAATGAGTGGGCAAGTGAGTGAATGAGAGAGTGATTAGTGTGAGTGAGATGTGTGATTTAAAGCTAAAACTAAAGGCTTGGGTGAGTGAAAGAAAGAACTTGAGTGAGTGTGTGCAAGAGTGAGGGAGAATTTTGGGTGAGTGAGTGTTAAAACTAGACACTCGGCTGATTAAAAGGATTTGGGTGGGAGAGTGACTGATTGGGTAAGGAAGAATAGAGCTACGTAGGATGGATTTGGGTCACTTGGTTGAGTGCTTCAAGGCTAGAACTAAAGGAGCAACAAATCACAAATTATGCAAGAGATAAAAATTGACACTCAGGAGAGTGGTCAGTGCCACTCAGCCAAGTGGTATGAGGTTGTCCCTATTTTCTCTTTATTTTGTCTGATTTTTCTACCTTAATTCCTTCATTAAAGTTTGTTTCCAATATTTGCTTAATTCCTACCTTATTTTAACCTTTCAATCTCTAAACCAAACCTCACAAAACAACATGAAAACCATGATTAACAACTCACTTGAATTAATCAAATATCTATTAAAGTTGTTCTAAAACTATGTATGATAGTATGAAAAACCAAAAACCAGTTAAAGAACATATCAAGAATAACATGAATCATACTCACTCTAATAAATCTCATTCTTGAACAATCAATCGTCTTTCACTCAAAACTCCATTAAAATCATGCCAAAACAATATGCAAACCTACAAACTAGTTGAATTACATATCAAATCCATTGTTTAACTCAACAAATGAAGAATTCTTTCTTTAGTTTATGAAGCATCAGGCAAATAAGATCAAATTCACACTTAAATAATGAAAACAACTCAAGAATCATAAATCTATATTAAGTTCAACTAAGTTGTAATTCCCTTACCTCAAAAACCATATGAGCTCTTTAATTATCCTAGAAGCACTTACTAATTCAAATACAATCATTAAGCACAAAAATTATTAGAAGTAGTTTCTTTTTAACCCTAAATCTTAAACTCATGAAATGAATGATAATAAATATAAGAAAACATGAACTAAACTATAAAAACCTATGAAATAAAACTAAAAACAAGATAGTAACTTATTGAAAATAACAAACAAAACACAAATCATAAAAAAATTGATAAAAATTTAAAGATAAGAGTTAGAGAAGTTCTGGTTTATTGAGTCCTAGATCGACTCATATTACTCTTCAGAGGCCGAGCTTATGATCTAAATATGGGTCTCTTTGGACTTTGCTCCTCATTGTCTCCCCATCAATAGAAAAAACTTGTCAGTTTACCAAAGCTAAAAATTTTATATCTTCAATAAAATACGACTCCTCCTTTGGCTTTTCAAATACAAACTCTATCGGCTCTTCTAGCCTAAATAAATTCTTCAGTGCTTCCACTTGAGAATTTAACGCTTCTTGTTCCTTTGATGATAAATCCTTCACAAGAGGTTTAAACACACCTTTCAAATAAACACATGACTTATCTTCAAATATGAATTATTCATTTTCTTCTTCATGAACCTCAAAACTACATATTTCCTTATCCACCATTAATGAATGATTTATTTCCTCTTCTTTACCACCATCACCTTGAAATTACATTGAAACACTAAAGAGTTCTAATTTGATTCCAACTTTTCAATGCCCTTTTCTTGATCCCTTAGTAAACTCTCTTGACTGTTTCATCTTGATCTCTTAACTTATCTTTTTAACTCTAAACTTTTCCTCTTGAGTCATTGATTTCTCCTCTTGAACTCTAAAATTTTCCTTTTGAATTTTTAATATAGCCTCCCACTCTTCTTTTTCAGCATAAAATTTATTCTTTTTACTCATAAGCAATTCAAGAAGAACTTGATATTTAGAGATATTAACCCTTAACGAATATTGTAGTGCTTGCTTTTCTTTTCTCAAATCTTTCATCCGTGCTGTCAAAACCCATGGAGAACAAGACTCTTTAAAAGATGGTGGTGGATCAACTATTGAAAGTTTATACGAATATTTTAGTTTTTGCAACTCTCTACTCAAATCTTACGGTTTTTGCATCTATCTCCTTAAAAGAACCAATTCATCATCTTAAAAATAATCTTGCATCATCTTGAAGAATGTCTCAAAATTTTTCCATAAAGAATGATCACCAAATCAAAACAAATAAAATTCTCAGAATAACTCAATCAAAGATATTAAAAAAACAACACCATTATTTCCCGGCAATGCCAAAAATTTGATCAGTATCTAACAAATATATTAGATCGTCTAGTAATATAGGGAAATAAGATTAAGATTCTGAATATTGTATTTAATAGAACATGAATTACTAAGCAAAATATCCATGTGTGAATTAAATTAATCTGAAATTATTTTTCAAGTTTTTGATTTAAAGGAAAGAACTAAACTAAACTAAAATAAAG
The DNA here is from genome assembly GCA_037975025.1 of Excoecaria agallocha. Classification (NCBI taxonomy): domain Eukaryota; kingdom Viridiplantae; phylum Streptophyta; class Magnoliopsida; order Malpighiales; family Euphorbiaceae; genus Excoecaria; species Excoecaria agallocha. The sequence goes on along the minus strand of CM075817.1, from coordinate 11,323,014 downwards.
CAAAAGAAAAATTAAAATTAAACTAACATGAATTAAAAATAAAGAAATAACTAAAATACTTATGCTAAATGAACTATACACTTCAACATCCATTGTAATAACTCAATTCAAAAGAAACATTAGTGATTATGGAAAAATCATATATCTTAATCAAGAATACCATTCTAAGTATTAAACTTTCTTGTTAGGAATAATTCAATACTTAGCATAAAAATCCAGTTTTAAACTTCTTAGAGATTCATTAAATCCTCTTTCAAGTAAATTTAACTCCAACCTACTCTTAGTTAAACTTTTCTTAGTATTCACTCACTTTTACCAATACATAATTATATCTAAATTAGAAAATAATCATACATCAACACTAGCAAACCAATCCAAGAATATGCGTATCATTCGATAATACTTAAATCAATCATTAACTATTAATCAAATAAATTAATAATTAATCTTAATACAATCAAAGATAAGAATTTACTCAAAACTAAAAAATAATCAAACTTGTATTGAATTAAAGCCCAAACTAAGTTATTATAATAAAAGTAGAAGGGTTCAAGTTTCCCTTAGCAAAATAAAGAAAATTACTTACCAAACATGATGAAAATGAAAAAACAACTAAAATAAAAAGAACAACTAAAATAAAAAGTACTGTAGACTACTAGAAAAACTAAGTTAAAACTATTGTAAAACTACTATACAATAACTAAAGAAAACTAAATTAAAAACTAAAACTAATGAAAATTCGTGTCTAATTGTCTCTCTTAAGTTTGGTGCTTTGTCTTGATTTTATAGCTGAATTCTACTTCCCAAAGAAGAAATTTTATGCCTTAAAACTTTCTGATCCAAAGAGAAATTGAGTTTGAGTTGAAATATGAAGTTTTGAATCATTATTCTTCTTGAAACACTCAGAAGAGTGGCTTTGGCAATCATGAGAGTGACTTATAAGCTCAGAAGAGTGAAATGCTCTTTGGGTGAATGAATTTGGCCTTGGGTGAGTACTGAAAACACTCAAAAGAGTGTTTGGTCACTCAGAAGAGTGATAAAATCACTCAACCGAGCGACTCTCTATTGTCCACATGAGATTCAATCTTTCTTTCCAAAATTACAAATTTGCCTTTTTAACTTCTCTTTTTTTCAATTAATTTCTTTTTTTCTTCAATTAAGCCTTGAAAAATACCAAAACATATAATTAAATCTAAAAACACATAAATTAACTATTTAAACATAAACCAACTAAATTAAAACCAAATTAGTTAATCTAAACACTTAAAAATACATTAAAAATATATCATAATTTACAATTATCATCAAACATAAATACAAAAAAAAAACATAAGGAAAATGCATAAATAAATACATGCCATAATTTTAAATACACCAAAATGTCCAAAATTTTTGAAACTCCCTAAATACAAAATGAAACTACTGAAAAGGTCCCGATCTTCTACAGTAGGTTGGCCTAGATGGAGGATGAAAAGCTAAATGTTTGAGAGGTTTAGGTGGTGCTACTGCCTGCAGTAATGCCAGCAGCTGCTCCTTATGCTACCTGAACCTAAACTCAAACCTGAGTAATGTAGGGATAGTGGCTGCAAAATCTATGCTATCACCTTAGCCAAGTGCTCTAAATTCTGGCCTACCCTTGAGATTACTTCGGAATGCTATTTTAGGTATCTCATCAAGTCATTCCATAGGTTTCTGATGTATCTCTTGAGCTGCTCATCAGTCTCAACTACAATCTGCCTCCCTTTGTGGACTTCTGTCTCAATACGGCTCCCTTGTTCTCTAAGCTGAATGAGTGACTTATCAACCACCTGTAGGGTCACATTAAATCTCTATCCTATAGCCATCAAATCAAATTTGATACCCTGTGTGTTGGATTGCAAGGACTGTACCAAAGTCAGCACTGACTATAAGATCTGATCCTATCTCCTAACAGCTTTATTCACAACAGATAGCCTTTTCGAGATATCACCAATTATTAGGGCTGATTTTGGCTACACTGGTGGCAAAGCAATGGATGTGGATGCCCCAAGATATTTGTATGGTGGAGGAGCAGTGAAAGTGGAGGCTTTTGGGTGGTTATATTGTAATGACCTCAACATCGGATTGATCATGAATAGTACTTTTCAATAGTGAATAGTATCTTCGGGCTGAAAATGACACCCGAAAGTAAAAAATATTTTATTGGACCATTGGAAAGTACTAGTCACGGGTAGTTTGGGGTTGAAATTTGAAGTAAATTTGAGGTCAAATAGGCCTCCGAAAGCCAAAAGAACGAAAACTGAGAAAATTAGGGTTTAGGGTTTTTAATTGAATTTTTGGTCATTTTGGCTATTAAAAATATCTAATGAAGTCTAAAAATTATCAAAAATTATATATGTGCCTAAAATAATATTTAGAATATTTTGGTAGCAAAAAGTAAATTTTTCAGTAACACCGATATTTTTGAATCGGACCGATAAAATTGAATCAAACTTGAAACGAACTCCGATTGGGTTAAAATTTTAAGTATAGCCTATTTTTAATGTGATATAAATAATGGAATCAAATTTGAAGAGAATTGAAGTTGAAAAGTGGGAGAAATTAATTAAGGCTATTTATCGGGTAATTAGTGGGCCTAAACAATTAAATTGTTCAAGCCCACTTAAAAGACAGCCCAAGCCCATTAAAAAGACCTATAAAATGCCAGAAACTCCAGAACTCTCTAGCAACAAATCTTTCTCCTTCAGCTCCTTGGTGGCCGAACACTTCACATCCATTTTCTTCACTTTTTTCTTCCATTTTTCTCTCAATTCTCACCAAATCAAAGCCTAATAAATTGATTTCAGCCTCTCTAGAGTACCCTAGCAAGATCTAATCTTTGATTCAAGGAAGAGAATCAAGAGAAATCAAGGATTAAAATTTAGGTGTCAAAGTTAGGTAAGTGAATTAATTGATTTTAATTTGGTTTTTAGGTGCCTACTACTAGTTTTGGGTGCCTAGAGTTTATTTTTGCTGTTAATTTTAGCATTTGGGGTCAAAATAATTGAGTTTACTTTGATGGGAATTTCGGTTTGTGAAGGAATCCAAGAAGAGGAGCAAATTTCTCAAGCCAAAGGAAAAGGAAAGGAAGTCTAGGCAAGGCTAATCAATAGAAAAAGTTGTGTGACTAATTAATCCTTTTATTTCCCTATTAATTAAGTGAATTTCCTTTAGGTTTCTTAAGAAAAATTGCATATATTTTGGTATAATTGAAAGTAATGCTATATTCATTCATTTAAGAGTTATATATGCTTATTAGAAACCTTAAATGAAGTTAAAGGAAATTGTATGATGGAGTTATAGTGTAGGCCGAATGATGATTCATAAGAAACTAATGTAAATTTGGGTGATTTTAGTGATTTTAAGCTTTCTAATGTTAATATTAATGTAAATAAATAGTTATGAATTTTTATAGAATTTATGGAAATTAAATGAATATTTTTGGAATAAATGTTAATTAGGTATTAGTTGAAAAATGTGACATTTGAATGAATTATGGCATAATTTATAGATTAAATGGTGAACTACTATGAAATGATTCATAGATTGTGTAAAGAAGACTGACTGTAATTATAAGGCACTGATACTGTATTGATAAGAAATGAAAAGTAAGGAAAAGGATGAAAGATTAATTAATAAAGGAAAAATTAAGAAAATTGTGCCCTTAGAAAGAGTCAGGCAGTAAAACCTAGTTCATGATATAATTGGCTGGCTATAGGAATACATATACCGCGGTGCAAGTTATGGCGACTTGCTTTACTATAGTTGGATCGTTGATCACCATAGTATATATATCATACGTACTGTCATATGTTCATGTGTTATATGAGGGATGATTCTTGGAGGTCATTTCTCATTCTGTTGTGGTCCTGTGGGGTCCACGTCCCGCATATCTGGTCTGAGAGTTTTCTGTCGGGTCTGTACTAGGGGCATATTGATAAAAAATGTTAAAAGTATAAAAAGAAAAGCTAAAACAGAAGTTTATATGAAAAATGACTAAAATGAAAAGGGGTTAAAAGTTTAGGGGTAAAACGGTAATTTTTCCAAAAGATGAAATTAATAAGTAAAAGTGAAAAAGGAAATAAGTAATAAGGGTAAAATGGTAATTTGGTCAATTAATTGGGTAAAAAGTCAACCTTATAAAGTTAAAAGACTAAAATATAATTTTACATGAAAAAGGTTAAAATAAGGATTATTCAGTAATTTATAAGCTAATTAATAAGGTAAAATAAGAAAATAAGGAATAAAAGGACAAACTAGTAATTAATAGTATTAAATGGCATTTTTGAAATAAAAAAGAAGTTTAAGGACTAAATTGAGAATATAAGAAAGTTTATAAATTAAATGGAAAGTTAGTCGTTAATAAAATAAATATTGTTTTTAAATAAGAAAAATCGATAATAAATAACTTAAATCAACATTATTAAAGATATATATATTTTAGGAAAATGCTATAATTTTTAGTCACCACTAGGCATATTCCCTCAGGGGCACAATAATTCATAAATAGAATACATGTAATGGTCTCAACATTGGATCAACCATAATATTATTTCCCGATAATGAATAGTGCTTCTGAGCTGAAAAGTACATCTGGTGGTGAAAAATATTTTATTTAACTATAAAAAAATGTTGATTACGAGATAGTTCGGGATTCAAATTTGAAGTGAAATTGAGGTCAAATAAGCCTCCAAAAGGTAAAAATACGAAAAATAAAGCGGTTCGATTCGAATAGTAACTAGATTGACCAGAGCTTGATCAAACCGTTAAAAATAACAATTGAAGTCTAAAAATTGTGAAAAATTAAAGATGTGCCTAAAATGATGTGTAAAATATTTTGATGGTAAAAATTAAATTTTTTGATAACATCGGTAATGATTGAATCGGACCGATCTGATTGAATGAGATCAAAAGTTGACTCCGATTGGGATAAAATTTTGTGTATAGTCTATTTTTAATATGATAAGAATAATGAAATCAATTTTGAAATGATTTGGAGTTGAAGAGTGGGAGAATTATAAGAGAATTGCATAATGGGCTTAATTTTGACTTTTGGGCCTTAAATAAATGGGTCTTGGTTGAACCAAAGTCCAACCCACTTTAGCCCACATATAAAAGGAAGGAGGCAGATATTTTGGTGAGTCATCTTCATCTCCATCAGCCCCTTTCCTCTTCTCTCTTCGCCGAACTCCTTATGCTTTTCTTCTTTCAAAATTTCTTCAATTTTCTCTATTTTTCTCTCTAAATCCAAGCACCTTAACTAAAATTCTGCATCTCTAGTAGTTTATTCAAGCCTCTATCATTTGATTAGAGAAAGATAAGACAAAAAAATTAAGTGGGAAAGCTTTAGGTGTCAAAGTGAGGTAAGTGAAATTCATAGGTTTAAATTGGTTTTAAGGTTCCTACAAGTATTTTAGGATGTCTAAAGTTTATTTATGATGTTATTTTAAGCATTTGAGATCAAAAAATTAATGCTTGTTATGATGATAATTTCGGCCATGGTAGGTTCCATAGGCGAGGGACAAGCTTCCAAGACCAAAAGAAAGAAAAATGAAGTCTAGGCAAGCTTAAGCCAAGCAAAAAGGTTAGTTACTAATAAATCCTTATATTTTCCTTAATTTTGTATGATTTTCCTTTATGTAACTTAGGAAAAATTTAGAAAAAATGTGCATAATTGCAATTGACCTTAGAATATTGAAATTGGACCTTGAATAAGCCTATTAAGAAGCTTAATTGAATTTAAAAGCATGTCTAAGTTTGAACTCCTTTGATGGCTGAATGGTATTCCAAAGAGAATTAATGTATATTTTATGTATTTGTGTTAAATTAAGCTATAAAATGATTACAAAAATGAAATAAAATATCCATGAATTTTTGTAGAATTTATGAAAATTAATTGAATATTTTTTAGAAGAAATTCGGTTATGTACAAAATAAAATTATTGAATTATTGTGAAATAATTCATTAAATAAGTGAAAAATAGTGAATTATTGTAAAATAATTCACAAACTGTGCAAAAAGTACTGAAAAAGTTTACTGACAATGTACTTAATTGAAAAAGTAATTGAAATTGTTAAAAATCTAAAAAATAATTTGAAATTAAGTAATTTTTACCCTTAGCAATAGTCAGACAGTCATTTCTCAGTATGTATGTGATCTTGTGGGATCCACGTCCTATATATCCGATTTAAAAATTTATGTCGGGATTGTACTAGGGGTATAATGATAAGAATAAGTTAAAAGTACAAAAAAAAGCTAAAAGTGAAGTTTAAAGTGAAAAATAACCTATTTGAAAAGTTTAGGAGTAAAACGGTAATTTTCTCAAAAATTGTAATTAATGAGCAAAAATAATTAAGAAATGAATTGAAAGGGTAAAATGATAATTTAATGACCAAACAGTCCAAAAATGAACTTTTATAAAGTATAGGGACTAAAATATAATTTTACATAAAAAGTTAAAAAAGAACCAATTTGAAGTTTTGAATGCCCAAACTCAAATTTGAAGTGAAAATAAGAAAACTAATGGCAATTTTATAATTAAAGTGTAAAAAAGGTATTTTTTAATAAAATGAAAAATAAAGGACTAAAATGAAAAGTTTACCAAAGTATTAGTATTGAATTGAAGAGATTGTTAAAAATTATGAAAATTGTATTTAGATAAGAAAAATTGGTAATTTTGCATAATTAGTGTAATTATGCATGTTGGAAAATACCATGATTTTTAGTGACCACTAGGCATACTTAATACTCAGCACGTAGAATTTACTGCTTGTAGGTAATGAAGAGGATCTGGAGCAATAGTACACTGGGATGAGGAATTTTGAAGGAATAAAAGTTATTTATTTTGTATGAGCATGTATAATTTTATAATAGTTGAAGTAAAAGAATTGATCTATATTGGTGCAATGACTATATATATAAATATGTGGTTGGTTAGTGTGGAAGTCTGTTTATTGTTGAAATTAAATTGAGCATTTGAATGAGATGTTTATATTATTATTTGAACTATTGTACTCCTGAAGGGCTGTGAAAATTATCTATGTTTTAGGGGGCTAGTTAAGTTCATAGTCGTTATATTGCCGAATTTTTATAAAATAAATAGTAAAATTTGATAGTTATAGGTCAGCGGCAAGCTGGACTTATAACATGAATAATGGTTAAGTATTAACGAAGTAAGGATTTGTGTGGTTAAGAATATGATGTTTAAATTAAAAAAGGAAAAAAAATTCGACCAATCACTTAAATCAGTAAGACCGTTGTAGTAAAGGTAAAACATTTTATGATTTCAGAGCAATAGTTTAAGCGATTCTAAGATCAAAGTGGGAATAAGTGATTGATTTATCTGTATATACATACCAAATGTCAGTAAAAAGGTGTTATGTAATCTAATGTGTACGTGCTCTTTTTTATTTTATAGTGAAAAGATGTCTTCTGATCAAGATAGATGGGATGGGGATGGAGAGAGTAAGGCATCTATAGGTACTGGACAGCAGGAGGCCCCACAGCAGCAAGCTTCTTCTCCAACAGTGCCACCTCCACCCCCACAGTTGGACTTCTTTAATTTAATGGTCGATTATATTCAGCAGCGACTACAGAAAGGTCAGACTTAATCCTCACAAGCAGTTGCACAGGTTCAGCTAGCTCCACCCAGAAGGAAGCCTATTCTAAAGCACTTAAAAAGACTAAAAGTTGAGGACTTTTTCGGATGAGACCCTTTGACACCATCACAGGCAGAAGATTGGCTGTTTAAAATAAAAAGATTATTTGAAATTACAAATAGCTAAGCAGAAGAGAAACTGGAGGGCATAGTGGCATTGCTTCAGGGATCAGCCTTTATCTGTTGGGACTTTATTAGGAGAATACCCCAGTAGATCATTTGAGTTGAGAATTTTTTATGTCCTAGTTTGAGCAGAAATACATTGGGTCTGAATATAAAGTAGCGATACATGATGCATTCTGGAGGCTTAAACAGGGAAACAAAATAGTAGTTGAATATGAGCATGAGTTTGAGCACCTTAGTGCCTACTTAGATGAGAGCTAGTCCACATTTGTAAAGCTATGTCAGAGATTTGAGATTGATCTACATACAGAGCTCAAACAGATCATAGGGACCTAGAAGTACCCCAATTTGAGAGCTATGGTTAAGGCAACAATCAAGTTAGAGACTATTCGGGCAAATCAAACAGACAGAAAATCCCAGTTCCAACAAAAGAGGAAATATGGGCAAAATTTAGTGGTAAGGGAGGGCAGGGTACGAAGACTAAAGGATCTCCAGCATCTCAGGGCCGTTCACCAGTTGCTGTAGGCCGAGATCAGGGTAGTGCACCCCGTGGTAGAGCTTTAGTTGCTTCAGCAGTTAGTACACCTCAGGACAAAGATAGTGGAATAGTTATAGCCCGTGGACACTGTGGCAGGGTTCATCCTGAGGGGTGCAGGTATTTGACTGGAGCATGCTTTAGGTATGGGTCTTGAGATCACTAGATCAGAGACTGTCCAGTAGTACAGACTGCTTCAGCCATTTCTCCAATGATAGTTACTGGGTTTTCAGCACCGAAAGATCGTGGTAGGGAAGGTGCCCCCATCACTTTTGCTTTTAGACAAGTTGGGTAGTCATCCCAAGGTCAGAGGCGAGCTGTAGGCCAGACTTATGCTACCAGAGCTAGAGAAAGGAGGATGTTCTAAATGGGATAATAGGTAAATTTCTCTTGTTATCTAATTCAGTACATACTTCGATATATCCTGGTTCTACACATTCCTACATTAGCACTGCTTTAGCATGGGATAAAGGGATGAAAGAAGCATGCTTGGACTAGGATATCTTGGTGAGTAATTCTCTGGGGCATATTGTAGTGGTGAATAAAGTGTATAAGTAGTGTCCGATCAGTGCTTAGGATCATGTATTCCTGGCAAATTTGATTGAGTTTCCTTTTCGTGAGTTTGATGTGATTTTGGGGATGGATTGGTTATTCACTCACCAAGCGACTGTTGATTGTAAAAGAAAAAGAATCACTTTAAAGCTTGAAGATGGTCGAGAGATCATAGTGGTAGGTGTGAGAACTAACTTTTTATCTGATGTGATATCTGCTACTGCTGCTAAAAGATTGACCAGGAAAGGGCACATAGCTTACATGTATTATACAGTGGAGGCAAAGAGAGATAGTCCAAAGGTATCAGAAGTGCCTACTGTCAGAGATTTTCTTGAAGTATTTTCTGAGGAGTTACCAGGCTTACCACCTGACAGGGAAGTGGAATTCTCCATTGATGTTGCTCCAGACACTTTTCCTATCTCTATTGCTCTTTACTGAATAACACCTGCAAAATTCAAAGAATTGAAAATTTAGCTACAGGAATTGCTTGACAAGGGATTTATAGACCCAGTATTTCTCCCTGAGGAACACCAGTCCTATTTGTGAAGAAGAAAGATGGGATACTTAAGCTGTGTATTGATTATAGACAGCTAAACAAGGTGACCATAAAGAATAAATACCCTCTTTCATACATTGAAGACTTGTTTGATCAGTTGAAGGGGGTTGGAGTGTTCTCAAAGATTGACTTAAGGTTGGGTTACTATCAGATGGGAGTGAAAGAATCAGATGTGCCTAAAACTGCTTTTCGCACTAGGTATGGCCATTTTGAGTTATTGGTCATACCATTTGGTCTTACAAATGCACTGGCCACTTTCATGGACTTGATGAACAAGGTCTTTCACCCTTATTTGCATCAGTTTGTAGTGGTCTTCATCGATGACATTCTGGTGTATTCCAAGATACCGAAAGAGCATGATAAGTACTTGAAAATTGTTCTGCAGGCTCTGAGAAAAAAACAACTGTATGCTAAGTTCAGTAAATATGACTTCTTACAGAATGAAGTATCCTTCTTGGGTCATGTTATATCTACAGAGGGTATAAAGGTGGATCCTTCAAAGATTGATGCAATTCTTCTGTGGAAGCCACCTAAAAATATTACAGAAGTGAGGAGTTTTTTTTTGGTTCAGCTAGGTACTATAAAAAATTCATAAAGGGCTTCTCCACCATTACAGTTCATATGACTCGATTGCTACAGAAGCATACTAAGTTTGTATGGACTGATAGATGTCAAGGGTGTTTTGCAAAGCTTAAAAGTATGCTGACAGAAGCTCCTATTCTTATTAAACCCAAGTCAGGCAAAGACTTTGTGATCTATAGTTATGCCTCCATAAATGGTTTAGGCTATGTACTGATACAAGAAGGTAAGGTTATTGCTTATGCCTTCTGAAAGCTTAAGACTCACTAGAAGAACTATCCTATGCATGATTTTGAGCTAGCAGCTATTGTTTTTGCATTGAAGATTTGGAGGCACTATTTGTATGGAGAAATATGCTATATTTATTCAGATCATAAAAGCTTTAAGTATTTGCTTGCTTAGAGAGAACTCAACCTCAGACAGAGGCATTAGTTGGAGTTGATTAAAGACTATGATTGCTTTATCGACTACCATCCAGGAAAAGCTAATGTAGTAGCATATGCACTTAACAGGAAATTCATGTTAGGTAATGTAACTGCTTTCAAATGAATTTGTATAAGTGATTGATAAGTGGTATTGACTGATAAAAGTGTTTACAGCTCTTCGGACAATGAATGCCAGTTTGAATTTGGTATTGGACGGAGCTTTATCAGCTGAAATGCAAGTGAAGCCTGACTTTATGCATTAGGTAAAAGTAACCCAAAAGAAAGATGATTGACTGATGACTTTCATGAATAAGCTGAAAGATAGTAGTGAAGAAGATTACTCTTTGAATGTTGATGGAAGCCTTTGCTATAAGAAAAGATTATGTGTTCTGGATTAGAAGGAACTGAAGAAAAATATCCTTATCGAAGCACACCATAACAGTTATGCCATGCATCATGGAGGTAACAAGATGTACCAGGATTTAAAAGTTTATTATTGGTAACTAGGTATGAAGCGGGATGTAACAAAGTTTGTAAGCAAATGTTTGATATGTCAGCAAGTGAAGGCAGAGCACCAAATTCCTTCGGGATTGCTTTATCCTATTTTGATACTAGAGTGAAAATGAGATAGGGTAACTATAGATTTTGTCACAGGACTTTCTATCACTCAAAGGAAGCATGATGCTATATAGGTGATCATTGACAGACTTACCAAATTTGCTCATTTCTTGCCAGTACTGATGGATTATCCTTTGACTAAGCTGGCAGAAATCTACATTAATGAAATAGTGAGGTTGTATAGAGTGCAATCATCCAACATTTTTGACAGGGATCCTAGATTTACTTCTTGTTTTTGGAAAAGTATGCAAGAAGATCTGGGTATACAAGGCTTCATTTTAGCATAGCATTTCACCCTTAGACAGATGGCAAGTTAAAGCGAATGATTCAAAATTTGGAAGACATGTTGCAATGTTGTGTGTTAGAGTTTAGTAGCAGTTGGAAAAAATACTTGTCTCTTACAGAATTTGCCTATAACAATAACTACCAGTCTATCATAAAAATGGCTCATTTTGAAGCTTTATATGGAAGAAAATGCAGAATTTCCTTGTGTTGGATGGAACTGGGCAAAAAAATGGTAGGATCTGACTTGATTCATGATTCAAAAGAAAAGGTACGGATCATCAAGGGTAGATTGAAAGAAGCCATAGATCGCCACAAATCCTATACAGATCTGAAGAGAAAAGATATAGAGTTTCAGGTTGGAGATAGTCTTTTTGAAAGTATCTCCATGGAAGAAGGTTTTGAGATTTGGCAAGAAGGGCAAGCTAAGTTCGATATCCATTAGCCCTTATGAGATACTTCAACGAGTGGGTCCCGTAGCTTATCAATTAAAGCTGCCACCAAAGTTGGAGAAGATGCATGATGTATTCCACGTGTCCATGCTCCGTAAGTATAAGTTTGATCCTAGTCATGTGATCACACTAGAAGAAATTCAAGTACAGATCGATATGACCTATGAAGAAAGACCGATGAGGATCCTAGATAGGGAGATTAGATAGCTCAGAAATAAGCAGGTTCTACTACTAAAGATTTTATGGCACAATCACAATGTGAAAAAAGCTATATGGGAACCAGAAGTGGCTGTGAGACAACAATATCCTATGCTTTTTGATACAGGTAAATTTTGAGAATGAAATTTCTTTTACTAGGTGAGAATTGTAATGCCTCAATACCGGATCAGTTGTGAATAATATTTTTTTTAGTGAATAATGCTTTCGAGCTGAAAAGTACATCCGATTGTGAAAAATATTTTATTTGACTATCAAAAACATTGGTCATGGATAGTCCGAGATTGAAATTTAAAGTGAAATTGAGGTCAAATAGGCATCCAAAAGGTAAAAATATGAAAAATAAAGTTGTTATATTTGAATAATAACTAGGTTGATTTATGTTTGATCAAATCGTTAAAAATAGCAAATAAAGTCTAAAAATTATCAGAAATTATAGATGTGACTAAAATAATGTGTAGAATATTTTGGTTGCAAAATGTAAATTTTTCGATAACATCGGTAATGGTTGAATCGGACCAATCTGATTGAACCGGATTAAAATTGACTTCGATTGGGATGAAATTTTGTGTACAGCCTATTTTTGATATGATAAGAATGATGAAATCAATTTTGAAGTGATTTGGAGTTAGAGAGTGAGAGAATTACAGAATAATGACATAATTGGCTTAATTTTGGCTTTTGGGCCTTAAGTGAGTGGGCTTTGGTTGAACCAAAGTCCAACCTACTTTGGCCCACATATAAAAGGAAGGAGGCAGATATTTTGATGAGTTATCTTTATCTCCATCAGCCCCTTTCCTCTTCTTTTTTGGTTGAACTCTTTATGCTTTCTTTCTCTCAAAATTTCTTCAATTCTCTCTCTTTTTCTCTCTAAATCCAAGCACCTTAGCTGAAATTCTGCATCTCTAGTTGTTTATTCAAGCCTCTATCCTTTTATTAAAGGAAGATAATCTAGAAAAATTAAGTGGGAAAGCTTTAGGTGTCAAAGTGAGGTAAGTGAAATTCATAGGTTTAAATTAGTTTTAAGGTGCCTACAAGTATTTTAGGATACCTAGAGTTTATTTATAGTGTTATTTTTAGCATTTGAGTTCAAAAAATTAGTGTTTCTTATGATGGGAATTTCGACCGTGGTAGGTTCCATAGGTGAGGGATAAGTTTCCAAGGCCAAAGGAAAGGAAAAGGAAGTCTAAGCAAGTTTAAGCTAAGAAAAAAGGTAAGTGACTAATAAATTCTCCTATTTTCTTTAATTTTGTGTGATTTTCCTTTATGTAACTTTGGAAAAATTTAGGAAAAATGTGTATAATTGCAATTAACCTTAGAATATTGAAACTGAACCTTGAATAAGCCTATTAGAAAGTTTAATTGAATTTAAAATCATGTGTAAGGTTGAACTCTTTTGATAGCCAAATGGTATTCCAAAGACAATTAATGTGTATTTTGTATATTTGTGGTAAATTAAGCCATAAAATGATTATAGAAATAAAATAAAATATCCATGAATATTTGTAGAATTTATAAAAATTAATTGATTATTTTTTTAGAATAAATTCGGTTATGTACAAAATGAAATTGTTGAATTATTATGAAATAATTCATTAAATAAGTAAAAAATGATGAATTATTGTGAAATCATTCATAAATTGTGCAAAAAGTAATGAAAAAGTTGACTAACAATGTACCGAATTGAAAAAGTAATTGAAATTATTAAAAATCAGAAAAATAATTTGAAACTAAGTAATTTTTGCCCCTAGCAATAGTCAGACAGTCAAAATCTAGCTCGAAATATAATTGGCTGGCCATAGGATACCTATACCGTAATGTAAGTCATGATGACTTGCTTTGCTATGGTAAGATCACTGATCTTCATAGTATCTATTATGTTCTGATATTTATTTTGTGAGAAATGATCCTTAGAGGTCATTTCTTAGTCTGTATGTGGCCCTATTTGGTCGACATCCCATATATCCGGTTTGAGAATTTATGTCGAGATTATACTAGGGGTATAATGATAATAATAAGTTAAAAGTACAAAAAGAAAGCTAAGAGTGAAGTTTAAAGTGAAAAAGGACCTATTTAAAAAGAAATAAAAAGTTTTGGGACAAAACGGTAATTTTTCTAAAAGTTATACTTAATGAGCAAAAATGATTAAGAAATGAATAGAAAGGGTGGTAAAATGGTAATTTAATGACCAAATAGTCCAAAAATAAACTTTTGTAAAGTATAGGGACTAAAATATAATTTTACATAAAAAGCTAAAATAAGGACTAATTGAAAATTTTGAATGCCAAAACTCAAATGTGAAGTGAAAATAAGAAAGCTAATGGCAATTTTGTAATTAAAGTGTAAAAAAGGTATTTTTGTAATAAAATAAAAAATAAAGGACTAAAATGAAAAATTTATCAAAGTATTAGTATTGAATTAAAAAGACTGTTAAAATGATGAAAATTGTATTTTGATAAGAAAATTGGTAATTTTGCATAATTAGTGTAATTATGCATGTTGGAAAATACTATAATTTTTAATCACCACTAGATATATTTAATGCTCAGCACGTAGAATTTACTGTGTGCAGGTAATGAAGAGGATCTGGAGCAATAATACACTGGGATGAGGAATAGAAGTTATTTATTTTGTATTGGTATGTATAATTTTGTAATAGTTGAAGTAAAAGGATTGATCTGTATTGTTACAATGACTATATATATGCAAATATGTAGTTGGCTAGTGTGGATGGTCTGTGTATGATTGAAATGAAATTGAACATATGGATGAGATGTTTATATTATTATTTGAACTGTTTTGCCCCTAAAGGGTTGTGAGAATTATCTGTACTTCAGGGGGCTGGTTAAATTTATAACCGTTATATTGCCGGATTTTTGTAAAATGAGTTGTAAAATTTGACAGTTATAGGTCAGCGGCAAGTCAAACTTGATAATGAATAATTGTTAAGTATTAATAAGTAAGAATTTGTGTGGTTAAGAATATGATATTTAAGTTAAGAAAGAAAAAAAGAATTTTCGGCCGATCGCTTAAATCAGTAAGACCATTGCGGTAAGGGAGTTATAATATACATACATCCATACATTCAATCTCATATCAAATTTCACCCATTCAGTTCCACTTTCTGTCAATATACATATTTATATATATACAAATACAGTTTCATTACAAACCAATTCTTTACTTCAAAAGTTTAACTAAATATATACATGCCAATACAAAAATAATTCTTAACTATCTCATTTCCTTCAAAATTTGCTCATCTATGTACTATTGCTCCAGACATTCTTCAGAATTTACACACAACAAATACTATGTGCTTAGTATTAAATATGCTCAGTGATGACTATAAATCGAAAAATTTTCCAGACAAGCATAATTGCATTAATTATGCAAAATCCATTAAATTTTCTATTAAACATACAATTGTCAATATTCTTTCATTCAATGTCAATTTGTACTATTACTTTGGTAAAATTTTCAATTTAATCCTTAATTTTACATTTAATTATAAAATTACCACTATTTTACTTATTTTTCACTCTATATTCAATTATTAGCTTACAAAATTGCCAATTGATCCTTATTTTAACCTTTTCATGCATAATTATATTTTAGTCCTTCCATTTCACAAAAATTCATTTTTAGGCTGTTTGTTTACTAAATTATCATTTTACCCTTTCTGATCATTACTTTATCATTTTTACTCATTAGTCTAACATTTGAAAAAATTATCATTTTACCCTAAACTTTTTATTTTTTTTTTTCAATTTGATCCTTTTTCATTCTAAACTTTATTATTACCCTTCTTTTTGCATTTTTCACTCATTTTTACCATTATGTCCCTAGTATAATCTCGACATAAATCTTTAGATCGGATATACGGAATGTGGACCCCACAAGTCCACAGTACAGACTGAGAAATGATCCCAAAAGACCATTTTTCAGAGAATAGATCAGATACTATGGGAGATCAGTACGATCCTACCATAGCAAAACAAGTTGCCATGACTTGTACTATGATATAGGTGTCCCTATGGCTCGCCAATTATATCCTAAGCTAGATTTTGACCGCCTAACCATTACTAAGGGCAACATTCACTTAATTTTAATTTATTTTTCAGATTTCTGACAGTTTCATTTGCTTTTTCATTACAGTACATCAGTAAGTCAATTCTTTCATTACTTTTATATAATTTATGAAGTATATTACTATAATTCATTATTTTCACTTAATTTATGAATGATTTCTCAATAATTCAACAAATACACTTTATATATAAGCTAATTCTCTTTTCAAAAACTATTCAAATAATTTTCATAAATTCTAGAAAAATTCATGGGTATAATATTTCATCTCTATGTTTATTTTATGGCATTAATCATCAAAAAATACATAAAATATACTTTAATTTTTACTAAGGAACCATTCGGCCATAAGGGGTTACCTACCTTACCATCACTTTTAATTCCAATTAAACATTCTAATGGCCATATTCAAGGTCTTAAATCATTATTCTAAGTTCAATTTCAATTATACAAGCATTTTTCATAGGTTTGCTTAAGTTCCATAAAGTAAAATCATGCCAAATTAAGGAAAATATATGTATTTCATTGTCACTAACCTTACACCCTTGCTTAAGCTCCTCTAAGCATTCTTTTCATTATCTTTGGTCTTAAAAGCTTATCCCTTACTTGGACAACCTACCATGGTCAAAAATTCCATTAAGCAAAGCTCTAATTTTTGATCTTTTTTGCTCAAATTAATACCATAAATGGACTCTAGGCACCTAAAAATACTTATAGGCACCCTTACACAAAATTAAAGTCTTGATTTTTCCTTTCATCAATTTAACCCTTCTCACTTTCACACTTATTTTCCCCACATTTCTTACTTTAATCAAAGAATAGAGGTCTTGTGAGTTTTCTAAGGAGATAGAACTCCACCTAGGATGCTTAGATTTGAGTAGAAACTAAGATGAGAATTGAAGAAATTTGAGGGAGAGGAGGAAGATGGAGTTCGGCCAAAGAAAGGTAGAGAGGAAGAGCTAAAGTGATAGGGATCACACCAAAAATTCTTTTTTTTTTTTATAGTGGTTTTGATGGGTTGGGCCTTGGTCCAACCAAAAGCCTATCTCACAAGCCCAAATTCCATTTTTTTGCCCCGATAAGCTATTTTTTTTTATAATTCTCTTACTTTCCAAATCCAAATCAATTCAAATTTTATTCTATCATTCTTATCATGTCTAAAATAGGTTGTAAATAAAATTTTAGCCCAATTGGAGTTCGTTACTGGTTCAATTCAATCAGATCGATCCGATTCAACAATTACCGGTGTAATAAAAAAATTAATTTTTTAAAGCCAAAATACTCTACATATTATTTTAGGTACATCTGTAATTTTTGATAATTTTTAAAACTCACTTGCTATTTTTAAAGTTTTGATCAAATTTTGGTCAATCTAGTTAATATTTGAACTAAACCTTTTTGTTTTTCGTATTTTTTTACTTTTGAAAACCTGTTTGATCTCGATTTTGCTTCAAATTTCAATCTCAGACTAAGCGTGATCAATATTTTTTGATAGTTAAATAAAATATTTTTTACCTTCAGGTGTACTTTTTACTCCGAAAATACTGTTCACTATTGAAAATACTATTTATGGTTGACCTGATGTTGAGCTCATTATAAAAAACACTTGAAAAACCATAAAGTTCACATGAAAATTTATGAAAAATCAAGGTAAAAGCTTCGAGATCCGTGTTATTTATCAGAAATATATTATTTTCTCATCATTGGATAATCTTGATCTAAGTTGCCTCAGATTGGTAATTTTATGAGTAAATCCATTTTTAATAATAGATCAGGTAGTCATGCAACTGTTAGGGATTTTGTTGATCCATTTGGTCTGAGGCAAGTCAAAGTACATATTAGAACCATTAATGACGATCAATTACCTAGAGGCTAGATTCAATTCCTAGTGAATCGAGGCAGTGTGTTACTCAATGGGATGGTGATTTACTTCATCATTCCACATCCATTTGATACTTTAAATGCGCCCATAAATGAAGGGCCTTTTAATAATCCAACAATTGCAGATTATAGAAATGAAAGTTTAATTAATTTAGGATTCATTGACGATTTTGAAGATGTGGTTTTAAACAATGATTATTTGTCACCTAATGATGATGTTGAAGCTGAAACTACAAATATGTGGAGAAACTGATGAGTTTAAATTTGGTGAAGGCAATGAGTCTGATCATATGGAATATGTTAGCCCATTAGCATCAATGCATGATACTAAAGAGATAGGTAATGCCATCTTTAACTTTCCATCGGAGCATTACATACAAATTGACTTTAATGCATCACAAGTTAATCTATCAGAATGTGTTCACTTTCAAACTTGAAATAGTAGCTCGGAGTTATCGAAAGGTTTGGTGTTCACATTTTATATTAATGATATGATAAACATATCGCTGCTTTTATTGCAGCTACCGTATGGATTATTCACTATCTCGTTCTTACTATAAACCACTGCATATATAGTGATCTTATATGCAATGGTGTTGTGATTATAGAAGTACCGATGATGCAATTTAGTCTATTATTTCACTCATAAGTAGAAAATGTAGTTTTCCAATTTTGTTTATTGTGCCCTCTCAAATAGACAGAATGAACCCTATCATCAATCAATGATTTACCAAGAATGGGTTAGTCCATTCCAAATTTTCGAATACAATGATTCAGTTGGTGCCACTCAATGATATGGAAACATATCAAAGGCACAACTAATCTCTAGATGCATTGTCCCTTTGTGCAAAAAGATGGCAAAAAATGCATCACACCACTGTACGAATGCCACACCATTTAATTAAAAAAAAAGAAGCAAAATGGTCAAATTTTTGTATCAATGTTTAAATTTTTAAAAAACACTACATTTTCAGTATAAATTAAAACATTTCATATAATTACCTAATCATCGCATTGTGTGTCTAAATTGACTCGATAATCATTCATATATCTAATATTATTATTTTTCAAATCAATAGGGATCGCCACCTGCTTCACAATCATAGATTGTGTATAAAGAATATTGTATAATTGATTATAAAAAAAATCTTAATTTTATAATAAATAAATAAAAATTACCTATATCCATAAGGCATACTTTGATCCAATACATATCTGTGAATAAAAGGAGGTCGAAATAGAGTGAATCTTTTCCATGCGTACATTTGTAATAACTATTGATAAGCATCAATTCTTTGAACATTTGGATGTGTAGCACGACAAAACACCCTATAAAGTTATGCCAAGCAAGCTGAACCCTAACTGCAATTTCCAACCTCATCTAAATGCTCCAATAAGAAAAGCTGCATCAAATGGATATAATTGTTTGAGGCTAAAGGACACAACAACCCACAAATACAATGTGAAATTCATGCACGGGTGAAGCATTGGATTTGAAACTCGATAGCATTGTCAGTAAAGAATTAAAAGTTCTCAATAATCAAGTCATTTTTATTGAATGTCCTTTTATAACATTTTCAGGGGGCATTTGTCCTAAAAGTTGGTGAGAGACAATTTGCAAATTATATTGCAAATTACCGCACACCCTTCGATGGGTAAACCAGTCAATACCTCAAAATCTTGCAATGTAATGGTTGCTTTGCACGTGTGTTTCCAGTTTCCATCTTTCTACAAGTGAATTAGTTAAATTGGCATTGACATACATTGCCCCAATTTAAGATACTCCATAAAATCCTATCAATCTCAAATATAGTATAATTCTATCATCTATAATTATGTAGTGAGCCTCCATACTACCTCTTTGGGCAAATAATATATCATGTAAAATATGCAAATGTAAAAAAATGTCATACAAATGTGCATGTGTGTCTATGTGTGCATATACATAGGCACATACATATAAATATAAAATTAATTAAATAATGAAATATAATTACATTATTTGACCAAACTGTATCTGCTCGATGTTTTTCTTTTGATGTTAGCAGATTATCTATGTATGGTCCTAGATTAATGTGTGCTTGATTCTGAAGGTGATCCACTTTTTAATAACCTATATTTAAATACAATAACAAACATTTAATCAATAAAATTTCATTTTTTCATTAATAATGCAATAAAGTCAATAAATTAAAAAAAATATAATGTATTTAAACTAAATATTACATTAACTGTTGCTAATTTAAATGTGATATCAAACAATTAATAAATCTAATTATATAATTAATTTTAATAGTTATATTATATGAGTAAATTCTAATATTTTCTTACAATTTAAAAATTTAACCATGTATATCAAATAAATTATTAAAAAAATCAATACAAATTTTGCTCCAAAAAAAAATTAACTATACTTTTATTATTTAAAAAGAAATTTAATATCTTAATTCATATTATAACTACTAATCAATTATGCAAACTTTTTTTTTTACCATCAATATATCACATTGCATTCATATGTATATGAATATAAGTTATAATTTTTTTTATTAATTAAATTTATCATTTTAATATTTTATGTTACTTCACTATAAAAATATATGTTGTATTCAAAATAAATCTTACATATCTATATGAAAATTGTAATTAAAAATTTATCTTATTTTATTCGAGTTACCAAATGGCCGAACAAAATAAACTTACAATTTTATAATAATATATTCAAATATTATATCCAATTATTGTTTTTAAAATCTTACTATAACTCAAATATAAAATTTGTCAAATAAATAAATAAATTTAATAATTCATGTATATTATTTTTTTACATATGTTTAACTTTAGAAGTTGAAGAAATGTAAATACACATCAATAATAAGGATGGTGGGAGAGTGGAAGAAGCTTGTGAATAATGGGAGAGTTGAAGAAGTGAAGTTGGGTACACGCGTGAAGGAGCAACATTTGAGGTGTGCAGGGGCAGTAGAGACTGTCTGATTCCGCAACCACCGCCTACGTGATCAGACATCTGATTTCACAAGTGTCAGCTACAGGATCATACGCTAATCTTGAAAGCATATCCATTCGGAGCTTGTTGTCTTCTGTTGCAGAATTGACCTTGACTACCCCATCCCCGTAAATTCTTTTCAAAACACACCATTTTTATAAATAATGTTTCAAAACACAGTATTGATAAAAAAGCCCCATATTGACTATATTCACCAAGCTATATGGGCTTGGGTCTCTGTTAAATCTCATATCAAACCCAAATAATAATAAAAGTGTTATCAGTAAATAAAAATTTAATAATAGATAAATTTAAATGAACAAATTATTAAAGTAATAAATTTAGATATCTTCTAAATTTTAGTCTATAAAATGAGTTTAGATATTAAAATTTCAATGTGCTATTAAAAATATTTTGTTGAATATAAAAAAAAAAATCTGCTTGGTAAAGTAAAAAGGACGAAAATAAACATGGTGGAAAAAGGCAAGAAAAATAGGGAAAGGAGGAGATCACTCGTTCTTGTAAAATCTGAAGCGGATCAAGTGAACCGATTTATGGTTCAATAAGTTTTACAGTTTCATTATGATTTTTTTCCAAAAAAATTTATGGCAAGCCTGGACCGAACCAAGATTTGGTTCTCAATATTCCGACTTAGACCGACCAATTTGATTAGCTTTTTACAATATAGCTAAAATTTTTTGTGATAATTTTAATATTTAGTAATTAATAACAAAATGTAATATAACATATATATTACGTAACTAATTGCATATTGCAATTTTAATGCCTCAAAGGTGAATCATCTTCTCTTTATTTTTCTCGAATTTTGTTAATATATAATTTCACTATAATCACCTATTATAGAAAAGTTTTTTTTAATCACTATAGAAGATTTTTCTAAACACCGAATCATAGGATAAACATACAACTATTAAAACTCTTAAAATAAAATTTTTATAGATTTTATTTGAAAAATGATATAAAATTTTGAATGATAATTCATTGATTATAGGTAATTCACAAATTAAATGTAAATAGTAAGTAAATTATATTTTAAGATTAAAAAGGAGGGGTGGGTGAGTAATTGTTACTTCCTTTGTTCCACTTTAAAAACTAATTTTTTATTTTTTACAAAAATTAAAGAAATTGTTAAAATATTTTAATTTCATAAAAAATATAGTTGTTGATAAAAATATATTTTTATAGTTTTAAGAATTTTATTTAATTTTATTTAAAAATAAAAAGTAATAAAATATATGTAATAAAATATATAATAAGTAGAAATATATATGTATAAATTTATTTTTTAAATTTAAAAAAATATTTAAAATATGATAAAATAAAATTGAGAAAATAATTTTTTAAAATGAAAGGGTAACTTCTTTCCACCACATTAACTTGCAGGACTCCATGTATTTATTTACACTTATAATCCTCTCATGCATTTCGTGACTTATTTATTAGGTAAAAGCCAAAAAAGAATAATAAAAGTAATAAATACTTTTTGGATTAATGAATATTTATTTTTCATTATTTCCGGAAGTTATGAGTCCACGAAATTGAATGTTTAAAATTTAAATAATGGTAAATGCCTAAATGGAAGGGTCTTTTGGCAAAGATTAAAGGAAGTTAATTACATTTGTGATCATCAAATTTTTGGAATTATAATTAAATAATCATAATAAAATAATTTGTAATACAAAAGTCATTAAAATTCTATTTTATTTCAATTGAAATAAAAATTACCTAAAAATTAATTTTTTGTATCATTAAAATGACAATTAAACATGCCACGTATGATGACAACATCATTTTAGGATCAATAATATTTATAAGTTGATCTATCAGATGAAAAAAAGTTTCACATCATCATATAAATATAAGAAAATGATGCGTGCAAAAAATAAAAAAAAATCCAAATAACTAATCATGAATTATTTGTAGAGTTAATTGGTGTTAAAATGACATGACAATCATATATGATCTACTTAATTGTCACTTTGGTAACATAAAAAATTAATTTTCAGATTATTTTTATTTTAATTGAAATAAAATAGAATTTTGATGATTTTTGTGTTATAAATTATTTTATTATGATCATTTGGTTATAAGTTGCAAAATTCGATTATCACAGATGTAATTAACCCAGATTAAAGGACATTTTTCTGCCATGCAATTCATCTTCTCCACCTTAGTAAAAAAATAAATAATTAATTAAATTAAAAAAATCCTTTTATAATTAATTAATTTTTCACTAATACTCATTTTAAGAATTTATTTTTTTATTTTACTTAAAATATTCTTTTCGAAATTTAAAAAAAAAATTTACATATATATACCTATTTATTATATACCTTATTAAATATTTTTATTTTTACCACTCTTTACTTTTAACTAAAATTAAATAAAATTTTTAAAAATATAAAAGATATTTTTGTCAATAAATATAATTTCTTTATAAAATTAAAATATTTTAATCATTTATTAATTTTCATAAAAAATAAAAAATAAATTTTAAAATGGGATGCGGTAAGTATTAAAAAACCATTAACTAACATCAAATACCATTAATAGTCATCGCAATTTATTAAAATATCCTTTCATTAATTATTTAAAGGTATAATTGCAATATATATATATATATATATATATATATATATATATATATATATATATATATATATATATATATATATATATATATATATATATATATATATATATATATATATATATATATATATATATATATATGTTTGGTAAGGTGGAGCAGACGAATTGCATGGCAGACAAATGTCCTATTATTAATTCTGCTTCTTATTTTGCCTTCTTGTCCACATTCTTCTGTCCCAATACTTGTTCCTAGCGTACGTGTTCTCCTCAAAATGGAGGATGTATTAGTCCAAATAGCTAACATTCCATAAAGAGGTAGAAAATAGATAGGAAAATTGAAATTAATAAATCTTTGCAGAACTCGAATTTCACAATCTTTTCCTTTCTTACATAAGATAACGAAATAGTTTTGACAAGCATATCTTGTTTAATAAATCTAAACAAGGGAGAATTTCTGAAACTGAAGTGTAAAAAAAAAAAAAAAAAATAGAAAGAACAAAAATGATATAAGCATATATCAAGAAGAAGCAACCCTTGAGTAGTTATCAAAGGTGGTTCCCACATGCTGAATGACAAATCCATAGATCTTTCGCTTCAACTTCTCAATCTTTTCCATGAGTAGTTGATCATCTTTTGACACCACTGAATCCAACCAATCATTTACTCTCTTCAATTGTGATAAGATGGCTGCAACTGAGCTGGAGGTAAGGGGCAATGTCTTAGCTCCATCACTGCTATGCTCTCCTAGTGCTCGAAAACTTGCATCCAGAGACTCCTCAACAAATCTTACAAACCATTTTTGCATTTCAGACTGCAATTTCCTTGCAAGTTCCACCGTTTCCTTCATTCCATTCCCCCTTGTCCAAACTCCAATAATAGGATCATATGCTGCTGATGCACTAGCCTTCAGAGATTGTCGTTTGGATAAACTTTTTGGCAAAGTAGTTAACGGATCATTGTTTTTACTGTTCAGCACAGAAACAATCTCAAGATCAGTAGCTAAAGCGGCTTCAACCCATAGAGAAGCTGATTTCGATTGCTCAGTTGGGATCATAGCGTGATCAGAAGAGTGGCTAGCAGCCACTGATTCAGCGATTGCAGTATATTTCACAACATCATCATAAATTGAGAAAAATCGATCTATGGTTGGTAAAGGATTCCCAGCCTTCGATGCAGAAGAGAGCTCTGAAAATAAGCTGCAATTGACAGAGGTGACATATAGTTGTACTGACATTTATCATCAAGGATGATCTAATATAAGCATAATGCACAAGACTGCTTTAGAGTTAATTTTCGAGTTTTAAGTTATTATCGACACCAAAGAATTAGTTACTTCCTGCAATTATGAGCAAGTGCAAATGAGAGAGAGAGAAATGTGCATTGCAATACCTTAAACTCCTTACAATAGATTCCGTAGCAATGGCCTCTTCCAATGCTTCAGCTGCAGCAGTAGAAGCAAGAGCCCTTCTTTGCATTGCTTCCTGCATTTAGACAACATGTGAGGGATCTGTCTCCCAATTCCTAATGCAAGTGACTTCCCTTAAATTGGTCATACTCAATTCCCAGATATTTTTTCCTCAAATATGCAATCGCCATCACTAAGATTGCCTCTGGCATAGGCAGTTGCATATGCATTTAATGACTATAAAATGAAGCTAACCCATACCAAATTCATTCTTACCTTTCCAAGCTTTGCAAGGTCTGCAGAGACTGTATCCAATGGGATACTTCCATCTGTCCATTTCTTCTCATGGACAGTGAATCCCAGAGCTGCACCGGTTGGCTTCTCCTTGTCTGGACAACCTTCTGGTGTACTGCACTTTGTTGAACCGTTGCTTGAAGTATCATCATCCTGACTTGGTTGTCGACAATTCGCATCACTTAGACGCCTTGATAGCGCAGCCTGGAACAGTTATCAAAAGATCAGAGTCTGTAAACTACATGAAAAACATCAGGGTAACTCTACAAAGCAAACAAACAACAGAACAGATAGTAGAATATATGTGTGTGTGTGTGTGTGTAGTTTTGAAGGATCAGAATGTTGAATGCAGTCACGCACAGTAAAATTTATAATCTGGCCAGAATCCAGCGGTTCTGTGTAATTCAACATTGATTGGAATTATAAAAGGAAGCAATATCTACAAGTTGAACTATTTTTACCTCAACTTTCCGGAGGACAAAGCCTAAGCAAGCCACAAACAATAGCTTGGTCATTGGCATTAAACAGTGCTGTTAGGTCATTAATCCAAGTTCGAATTGCAAGGTATCAATAATAATAATTCAGAAGTTTCATAAAACTTTCTTAAACCGCTGGAGAAAGTCTTAGTCTAAGCCTAACTGAATGGACAGGAAAATCATAACTCGTAAACAAACAAGACAGAAGTTAAAAAATTAGATATAATTACTTTCCAAATGAATTTCTTCTACAAAAGCTTGTTATAAACATATGAACCGAATAAAATAACAAAGCAACTGACCTGAGTTCGCAAAATTGCTTGCACATCTGGTTTCTTCTTCGCATCACCCTTCTCTTTGTGCTCCACATGTGGCGTCTCATCCCAACTCTTCCTACTACTTTTCGCAGACCCAGCAAGCGACTCAGAAGCTTTTGAAATGCCAGCAGCAATTGTTGCCATCTTTTTCTTGCCAGCAGAATCGGCAATAACAGGCGACACCTTCACTCCCCCTGATAGTCTCCTCCCAGGAGAGAGCGAAGCCCTTCGCGGATTCGGGGAAGCTTGCTTCCTGATCGGAGATGGTTGCCTGTACCTTGACGGAACTACTATCGCAGGTTCCCGTGCCACTTTTCTGTTCTCCTCCCGGGCCGCTACCAAGCTTGGAACCGTGCATTTGGAAGGCACGGGAGATGCCGATCTCTTCCCTTTACCTGCAGGGGAAGGATCCCTTTCAGCCACAGCCCCAGCCCCATGTTTCTTTCCTGTAGATACAGATCTCTTTCCTCCAGCAGGTGAAGAAAACCTCCGCGGCAACTTCTCTGAGCCCTTATTTTCATCTGAATTGGAAGCCATTATGTTATCTCGAGGAGCAAGAGGTTGCCTAGTGACTCGGCTGCTTTTTTCAATTTTATTATCACTCTTCATTTCCTTGCTTTCGCTTCGAGGCAATTCCTCGCATTTCTTATTCGCCAAATAAACCGCAATCGGATCCACAGAGTACTCGGAGTCAGCCACAGGTTGAATTACAAACTCTTTCTTCGACGCAGATATACGAGCAATTAGCGGTTCTGGAGTCCCAACAAAGGGGTGGCGGCCAGCAATTGGACGGATGCCGCAAACCCTAGGGACGGGAGAATCAAATTCGAAGCGATCAACGTAAACAAACTGGCCGAGCTGGAGACGATTGGAGAGAATGAGGTCAGTGTCACGTTCGGAGAGGGAGATGTAGGTGGAATTGAGAGAATCGGAGAGCTGAACGTAGAAGCCATGGTTAGTCCAGAGATCAAATCCGGCTAGAGCAGGCACTATTCCGATAACTTGCAGAAGAGCAGAGCGGTGGTCGCCAGTGACTCGGACGGTGGAGGTCATGGACTGGAGAAGCTTGAGGAGGATTCCTGGGGTTGGAGAAGCCATTGTTGTGTGTGGGTGTGTGAGAGAGAGTACAAAAAATGAATGAGTAGAGAAGTAGGCCGTTACTCATTCAAATTCAAATTCAAATGGCCGCTAACGGATTGGTTTGAATTGGGGGTGGGGACAGCAGCACATACTCCATGGATGCCTTAACAGTCAATTTTTACCCAGCCGTTAGATTACGCGAATTACGATCCAGCTTTCATGACCTGGAAATTAAAAAAAAAACCCTCGACCAAAGGTTAAAAAATCGATTTTACGGTCATATAATCTTGACTCTTTTTTAACGCTGTGTTTATATCAAATCCATTTATATCAATAAAATTAGCAGAGCTAAAAAAAAAAAAAACTCTGTACGTTTTCTACAATTGCAAAAATATTTTTGAGTCAGCTTCGAATGAGACAGAAGA
Organism: Excoecaria agallocha; assembly: GCA_037975025.1. Taxonomy (NCBI): domain Eukaryota; kingdom Viridiplantae; phylum Streptophyta; class Magnoliopsida; order Malpighiales; family Euphorbiaceae; genus Excoecaria; species Excoecaria agallocha. Next base: position 11,295,416 of record CM075817.1, on the reverse strand, counting down.
AATGTGTATATAAAGGCAAAGAAAATCGATTCATGAAAGGCTAAAGTTGGTTTATCAAAATATATTTGCATGAAACCAGTCCCCTAGCAAAGTAGCAATGGCATCTACTGTAACTACCAAAACACTCAGAGCCGTTATTAACAAAAGCCAGATAGAGGAAGAAGCTAACCAAGGGTTAGTGGAGCATTTTCCAGAAAACCCAAGCACCATGCTAGAGGATATCAAATTGGCTTGATTTCAGAATCCACCGTTCCAAACAAGCATGATCTGAAGGCCTGTGACTTTATAATTAAGCTTCTATCAGAGGTTCTAATTTTCGCCGATTATACCTTTGATTAATTTAATTATTTTCTGCTCACCATATTTTATTACAAGCTTTCCTTTTGGGATAAACATTTATTGCTTTGCTTGGATTGCATCTTACACATCATCCTTAATATCGGATAGTAATTCTGCTATGTATGCATGTGTGATACAAGCAAATTTGAACCATAGATCGTGTATGTTCTGACGATCGAATAATCTAAATGCATGTGTATACCAAATCACATCCCTTAAAATTATAAAATAAAGGTTAAAAATAATCAATAATAAAAGTTTTGGAAATATCCAACATATGCTAGGCATGGTCGGGGATAATGTTATTAAAATCCAAAAGATTATTGGTTTGGTTGGTTCAATAGAATTCAACCGAATTTTTAATTTTTTCTTTTTTCAAAATAATATTATTTAAAATTTATATATATATATATATATATATATAAACAAAAAAAGTTTAAAAAAACACATTTATTATCAAACATTAATCATAAAACAATATTTTTAAATTATTCAATATTATAATAAATATTTAAGATAAATATAGTAAAAAATTACAAATGTTCAAAAATATTCATCAATTATAAATTATAATTTTTATTTTATTTATAAAAAATTTAATAAAATTACCTAAATTTCAATTATTTTATATTTATATTTATATTTTATTTTTTTTTAGCAAAAATAATATTGTATAGATATTTTAAATAAAAATTAGTTTCTCTTATTCAAATCAGTTTTTCTGGTTCCATCTGGTTTAGCCAGTTTTTAAGCGGATCATGACTGTCATTTACGGTTTTTTACCAATCCGATTTTTATGTACTAAACCGATCAGATCAGCTGCTAGTTAGCAATTAAACCGTTCTGACCGATCAATCCGATTTTAATAACATTGGTCAAGGACAAGTTCGATACTGAGCTAGACTGCGATCCTAGACTAGTCAAAATCGAACCTAAATTAGTCAAATCTTATAGTGATTAAGTATTTTGTGGTCATAAAAATATAAGAGTTATAAAAATTTTCATAACCTTAAAATCATAAAAAAGTTTCTATCAATATCTTTAGTTAAGTAGTTTTGGGAAAAATGTATTTTTTTTTATTTTTAATGTAACTACCTCTATTACATATAAAAAGAGTTGTAAGAATACAACTCTTAACGTTGTTTTCTATAATGTAAAGAGAGAGAAAAGAAAAAAAAAATTAATTAGTAATTTTGGACAAAAAAAAATCTTTTAAAATGAAATAATGTGCAAAAAAAAGGTACTATATATATTGTGAATTTGTGATTTAATGAAAATAATTTTTTATTGTTAAGATATTATTTGTATTTAATGTTGAGAATTTTGAAAATTATTATAAATTGTCCATTGCCTTATGAAGTGAGATAGTCATAACACTATTAATGAAAAGTTAATACTCTTTTTTTAAAAAAATAATAATAATGAAAAAAACTTCGATTCAGAACTAACCATCCAATTGATTTTTATTTTATTCCGATCGGATGATATGTAAACGTGCGCATTAGAGGTGATAAATAGGCGGGTTGAACGGGTTTGCATTGGATCATTAATGAATGGATCATTAATGGGTTGGATCATTAATGGATCAAAAAATATGAGTTATTAATGGGTTGGGTTGATTTTGATCGATCCATGGATGATTGAATAGGAATTATGAAAGAAATAATTTTTTAAACCGCCAAAACATTTGCAATTTTTCCAACAGCAACATTAATTTTATTTCAGGTTTAAAGAAATAAACTTCAATTCAATAAAATAAATAAAGAAATAGTCAAAACTAAAAGAATAAAGTGATTTTCATTTACTTAAATTGTCTCACAGTTGGATTTAATTATAATAACCATATCTTGAAAATACCTATTAGGTTAATATCTAATGGACATAATTTATTTAAGAAGGCATAGGCTCTGCAACCTACGATTCTGGGGATCCCCCTTCTTTCAATAATTTCCATTTTCAAGTTTTTGAATTCTTCTAACTTTCCATAATTTTGCCCTCTGGTCCTGAAATCTCAAAGTTTGCCAAATCTCAAAATGGTAATCTCTCAATTCATAAGAAAATAAATATTGAATGGAGGCTGATTCCATGTGAAATGAGTCTTGGCAGGCCAATATCTCTTCGCCAACCCCAACTGCCATGCCAAAATCAAACCGAGCGTCCGGGAGATCCGACAGCTTAATCGGATCACAGGCGCAAACCCGTTTCAAGATTCGATCTTGGTGACCAGTACGGTGTACACCCATATCAAAATAGGCATGGAAGACAGTAGTTTTTGAATCATGGATCCAAATAAGAGGGTGTTTAACTCGATATTTAAAATCATGCCCAACAACGAAAATCAAATTACAAGAATTGACAATCCATTGAGGATAGTGGCTATAAAAGCAGAAGCGTCGTCAAGAGAGTCACCCACAATGGTGCCATCTTGGATCAAGACGTCGTGGCAATAGTTGCCTACGATTAAAACACAGGGGGAGGGAGTTTGCTGCTAGGTCACCGTTGTAGGAAGTGTAATGTAAATGGATCATGAGTAAGAAAAGCTAATAAAATTCAAAGATTGGAGCTTTACGAAGAGAGATAACCATTATAAGAAAAGAGATATAAATTTCGAGGAAATGGAGAGTGTGAGCAGAGTGTATGAAAAGTGGAGAAAGAAGAAAAGGAAAGCGTATGTGTCGAAACAAACGGAGGACGCGTGCTAAAGAGGGACGTAAGATATTTGTTTCTCTCTTATTAGAATCTTCCACATGATGCTTACCAGCTGCTTGCAGCACCATCTCCAATTGGTGGCATTCTTGTGATATGTACAAACACTATCCATTATCATAGTGAGGTTGGCCACCTTCCATTGCACACCAAATGGGTCAAGATCTTTGAATCTTGAAAATACCTATTGGGTTAATATCCAATGAATTGGAAAGTAAAATTGGTTAATTTTGGGTTGACCTATCCAGTATTGGGTTGGGTTGGATTGGGTTAAAAAATAAAATGAATTAATTTTGGATTGACCCAATGGATACTTATATGGATTGGGTTGGATTTGGATCAATTTTCTTTTTTGTGAATTTGGATCGACCCATAAATTTGGATCAATTTTGCCAGGTCTAGTGCGCATTAAACAAAGCGTATACTGAAACACATTCGTATATGATTGTTAAAACAAAACAAGAGCATTTTAACAACATGAAAGTATTCTTTTATATGAAAAAATAATAATTATCATAATTTATGAGATTGGAGATCTAATTGCCAAATTAGGAAAAATTCCATGCCTAAGCCCGAATTGCCGACTTATTAAAAGTAGCAATTAGAGCATATATTTCTATTTTCTACAAGTAGCAATATGGGTGTGCAGAACCAAATGGAGTTTGATATGTTTGATTCAGTTAATTCAATTTTTGGTTCGTTCGGTTTTGAATAGAAATATAAAATCGATTTAATCGATTCGGTTTGATTTTAGAAATTAAAAAATCGATAAAATCAAACCGACCGAAGTTTTTAAACATATATATTTTATAGTATTATAATATCAAATTAGACATCCTAACTTAGTGGTGGCGTGAAATTCTATCGAGACCTGATGGTTTTAAGTTCAAATCCTGGTAGGCACATATTTTTGGTTTCTCAATTTTGTTACTTAATTTTTCTTACAAGTAAAGTAAAATTAAAATTTAGAGGTGAATTAAAATATAGATTTAAATTTTTAATTTATTAAATTGAGTAGTAGAGTATTAGTGTTCTCAATTTTTTTCTTTCATTTTTTTACAAGTGAATTAAAATTAAATTTAGAAGTGAATTAAAATATAAATTTAAATTCTTAATTTATTAAATTGAGCATTAGAGTATTGTTTTAGAAGTGAATTAAAATATAAATTTAAATCTTTAATTTATTAAATTGAGTAGTAGAGTGTAATGGCTTCAACATCGAGTTAGCTGTGAACAATATTTTTCTATAGTAAATAGTATTTTTCGGGCCGAAAAGTACATCCGGAAGTTAAAAATATTTTATTGTACTATCGAAAAGTATTGGTCATGGTGAGTTTGGTGTTGAAATTTGAAGTGAAACCGATGTCAAATTAGCCTCAAAAAGTCAAAAACACAAAAAAAAAGGTAGCGAGCCAATTTTCCTAGTAGACAATGTGACTTAATTTTGTGTAATTTTTTAAAAAATAGTCAATGAACTCCGAATATTGCCAAATTTTACAGGTTTATCTTAAATTTCGTATAGAATATTTTTGTAATGAGAATTGAATTTTTCGGTGACATTGGCAATTACCAAACCGGACTGATAATGAACTCCAATTGAGTTAAAAATTTATGTCCCACCTATTTTTGATATGATAAAAATTATGGAATTGATTTTAAAATGAACAGGAGCTTCGAAAGTGAGAAGAAAAGTTTTGGAAGCCAAAGTGGTAAAATTATGGATAAATAAATAAATAAATATATATATATATATATATATATATATATATATATATATATATATATATATATATAAGGAAAAGGCTTAGAAATTTCAGGACAACATATCTTTGGGCCACAAAACAATTGTAAAAAGAAAAAGGAGAGAAGGGATAAAAGAAAAGAAAGAAGAGATAAAGAAAGAAAAAAAAAAGAAAAAGAAGAGAAAGGAGGGATCAGTGACCATTGGCCACCATTGCGATGGCAACGAGTGGCGTGCCATCTCCCTCTCATTGGCATTCGGTCCCGCGGTGGCGGTCCGATCGTCCAATTTCTCTTCTTTCTTTCCGATCAGTTTTTTCCAATTTTTTCGGCGATCCACGACGGCGACGGTAATTCTATTACCACTAGCTGACTTCAAGCAGTGAGGTGAGTCTTCCGGTATACTCTATCGTCCCTCAAATGTCGGCGATCGACCGATCGGAGATAGGTTTGGCGGGTTATTCAAGTACAGATTTCGGCCAACCATGATAGCATTTGAGCGCGTGACCATCGAAAAAAGAATCAGGGGATCCCGATCTATAAGATGGCAGTGTTGGATTGTCACCGGTGAGATTCCGGCGAGCCTCCGACGATCGGTCTGGCGAGCGAATTATTAAGCAAATTGAAGCGAATTCGACTGTTAAGGTATGTGACTATGAAATCCTTTAATTTTTCCTTAATTTGTTGAATTTTTTCCTTTAAAATTATTAAGGAAAAATATTGAATTATTGAGTCAAATTTAAAATTAATGTTATGATTGTTCAATTAAATTTTAATTAAGCCTAATATAATGTATAAATTGAATTAAAGAAATTTATTAAGAAATTTCTTTCATGAATCAAAAATTTCCTTTTAAAGAAGATGAATTATTGTATTGTAAATTATTGAAATTAAGTCCTAATTTGATAGAGAAAATGAAATAATATGTCTATAAATTGTTACGAAAATTATAAAGATTTATATGAATATGTTTAGATTATTTATTGAATAATATATTTGATAAGAATAGTGAATTTTTGTTAATTATATTATAAAATAATAATAAGCATAAAATGAATAGCACATACATTTTTATGAAAATTTTAGAGAATTTTTAAGTGAATGTATATACGTATATGATGAATTATTGTAAAATAATTCATAAAATATACAAAAATAACCATAATTAAAGAACAATATTCACATAAATTTTTATGAAATTTATGTGATTTATGGGAATAATTTAGAAAGTAAATATGAAACATGCTTAATTGAAATATTGAATTATTGAGAAATAATTCAATAAACAATTAAAAGTTGGTAAATTAATGTAATTTAATTTGTAGTTCATATAAAGAAAATGAAAAGATTAAATGATAAATTTTTAGAAAATAAAAAGTATAGTGAATAAATTAACCGTATTGAATTATTACTAAATAATTCATAATTTGAATAAAAATGACGAATTATTATAAATAATTCACAGTACATATAAAGTATTTCGAATTCCGACCAATTGCCAAATTTAAATTGATAAAGTAGGAAATTATTTTAAAGTAAAAAAGGATAAAATAAATTTAAAAGTAAATTATTGAATTATAAGTAATAATTCATAAAGTGTAAAGTATTAGAGAAAATGTAAAAATGGTAAATTATAATAATATAATTCACCAAGGGTATAAAAGTATGAAAAATATATTTGGCTAAAAGTAAGGGATTTGAAAAGTTATATGTACGAAAAGTATTAAACGTTCAGATTAAATTATTGTAAAATAATTCACAAAAATTGATCGACAATACAAAGTGATAACTATAAAAAAAACATCTTCAAAGGTCCAATCAGGTTGGCCCAACAACACTTGACACGGTCCAAGCCCAATAATAAAAGGCAAAACATGAGCTAGAATACAAAATAAGGTGTGATGTCCGATCGGACTGATGGGACAATACGTCCTATCAGCCCACTGACACAAGCCAATGCCCATACTCTCCACCTACTCCCTATCACATCGCCACTCACCTGCTCCAACTGTCGGTTATCGCATCCTAGGGTACTCGAGTACCTCTTCAAAGAACTCCTATAAATAGCCTGAAATACAATGGCTTCAAGTATTGACTATCTGAGATTCTCTCTCTAAACACTCTCTCTCTAAAAGCTACTGACTTGAGCTTTGAAGTGCTAACGTCCGGGTCCGATCGGATACTCCTTTTTGCAGGTTCTGTCACCCGAATGGATCATCAATTGTCAACTCTCCTTCTTACAGATAAAGTCAAATCTTGCTTTATTATTTGGTGCTTTCGTTAAGAGACATGGCAGATTCAAGATCCAACAAGCGTGTAGCTCGTAGGGAGTATAATCGCAGCAACCATGATAAATCTGAACCCTCAGAGCTAAGAGAGAGATCTTTCAGATCACCAGTCATGGGTAATCCCCTTTCGAATCTCGATGATGTGGTTACACGATAGCAGGAGGATGCTCCTGTTACTATCTAAGGTATGCGTGCTGCTCTCAGTGACCTCACTGAGAGCATAGTCCAAGCCCTGGGAAGAGGGAGGATGACCAGAACTTTCAAAAGAGGTCAGGAGATGGTTTTCCTAACCAAAGAATTTAGAAGAAAGAGGAATAAGGGGATTTCCTTCAATGAGCCAAGCACTCATGATGGAGAGAGAGCAGATGTCAGAATCACAAACAGATACAGTAAGGGGAAGAAGATAATGTCCTCGAGCAGAGATGCTCCTTATATCCCTAGTAGATCATATACCTTATTCTTTAGTGATGACTTGACCCACATGCACGCACCAAATCGCAGTTGCTTCCAAAGAACTAAAGAGGAGTTCACTTATGTGGCGATGAGCATGAAGGACGAATGGTTTAAGCAAAAACTCAAAAGGTTTGGCTTGATAGAGACAATAAAAGGGATGTCTGAGAGGAACACTTGAAATAACACTTCCTCACCCTTCTGTAGAGAAATTTTAGAGTCTGAGCTGCCCCCTAGGTGGAGGGATGTGGTGATGGACAAATATACAAGTAAAACTAATCCCGCCACTCAGCTTGTGGAGTATCTGGCAAAAGTGTAGGTCTACACCTATGATGAAAGGATCACCTGCAGAGTCTTCCCAACCACATTAGGAGGGAATGCTTTGAAATGGTTCATCGGACTCCCTGAAGAATCAATCGCCTCATTTGGGCAACTCAAGAAGTTGTTCACCGCTCAATTTACTATGCAAAAATGTGCATCAAAATTGGTCAGTGGCTTATGTAATCTCTATCAGAGAACTGATGAAAGTCTCAGAAATTACATCGATCACTTTCAGGCTGCAATGTCGAAAGTAGGGGATTTAAGTGTGGAAGTGGCATCAAATGCTTTGGCGAGAGGCATCACGGATTGCCCATTTTCTAAATCATTGACAACAAGGCCACCAATTAGCTTCTCCAACTTAATGGATAGGGTCAGGCAGCACATCCAACTGGATTATGCTTTCAGATCCACTAGGGTAAAGAAGACTAATGTCTTGGACAGATTACAATATCCAGATGGTTGGCTCTTCAATAGCACCTCCCCTTCCAATCGGTTAGAAAAGAAACTTAACCGATCAGTCTTCTTAAGGATCACGAAAAGGGGAAAGGAGACCAAACGGAGCAAATCTGATCGCCACAATGGTCATCCGGCTAGAACTTTCACTCCACTTGACGTCGTTCCCGCACAAACATTGATGAGCACCAAGAGAAAACACATGAAAGCTCACCAACCCAAGATGTCTAAATAAGATGCAAAACAATGGAGGTCGCGGCAAAGGTCGTGAGTTACACAAAATTCTCGAGTGCTCAAACCAGAGAGTGGGAAAGCCCTTATAAGTGGCACGGTGGTGAGAGCGATGCGTTCAACTCAGATAAATACGGCAAGCATGAAAATTGAACTGAAACGGGCAAATTGTGAAAGCCAGCAAACAATGGCAAAATCAAATGCAATTGTTATAATTTGAGTCTCTACGAATGCATTGTATTAAAATTTTAATGCTCTTTCGGTGTCCTGTAATAAGCGCTGGATTGACAGTGCATTTTGATATTATTTGTTTACTATTAGACAACGGAAAAATCTTTAAGTTTTTAAAGATACAGCAATAAAAAAGCTGCAACATGTAAAAAGCTATTGAAAATTCTAGCACTCTGATGAGCAAAAAATAGGTATCTTCATGAAACAAAAGGCAGCTTAAAAACAGGTATGCGTCTAAACTCGTGAATTTTCCACTTGTTGTTTAAAACAAGATTTCGTATTTGTTTCTCCAGCAAAAGGACCTTCGAATTTATACCACTCTTAATATCGGGAATGAGATAAGGGCCATCACGCCTGTAGACCTCGTATCCCCGATCGGTATCCATATCGAGTCGCCTCCCCAAGAATCGAAAAGATACTTCCTAACATCGGGAATTTGAGATGAGGGCCTTAAAGCCTGTGGACCTTTTCCCAATTGGCCAGAACAACTCCACTGCTTTATCTTCGATAGGTTTTCTGGAATTCTGATCGATGAAATTTTCGGTCGAAGTAATTATTCCTAACTGACTATAATTCTGATCGACAATCATTACTCTAGATCCCAAGCAGATGCGATCACCATAAAGCTTAATTTCGATTGATGCTTCATCCCAATCGATGTATCAAACTTATTAAAGCTTAATCATTAGGCTCGATGCTTATCCCGAGCCCAAAATGTGAAAGCTGGAAACACAATTTAACTCCAGGCCAATTATCGACTAGCATAGCTCCCTCGCTAGGCTCGATGTCCATCCCGGGCCTAAAGTGCGAAAGCTTTTCTCTAACGTAAGTCAACCTGCTAGGTTCAGTGTTATTCTCGAACCAAAAATGTAGGATGTCTCCATTCGATCTCCACCAACTCATTTGCTAGGTTTGATGTCTATCCTGAACCCAAAATGTAAAAATTTGTAAGTAAGAAAGACACCATCTTAATCTCGATCAGTCGCTACAAACATCCTGATCGAGGTTCTCCATATGGGTAGCTCTCCGAAAATGGATAACTCCCTAAAACCTTTTAAGGCCAAAACTCCTCGTTGGGCATAACTTATCTGCTAGGCTTTATACAACTGAAGATGCGAAAGGTGGAGTCCATGCGTTAACAGGATAAGAATACCTTCACTAGGCTCGATGTTTATCCCGAGCCCAAGATGAGAAGTATGCTCATTTAATCTCCGTCGATTCATTTGCTAGATTCAATGTCCATCCCGAATCCAAGATGCGAATGAATACAGTTAAATTAATTATCTCTTTTAAAAAAATATCCGATCGGATAATACTTCCATCAAGTTAAAGACTGAAAAGTTGCCTATTATGCTTGACGCAATAAGTCTAAGCCGCAACTCTAGCAATGCTTGAAAAACATATTAAATCTGATCAGACTAAATGACCATCGATCCAAAATGGTCGTGCACTGCAATGCTTGAAAAATACATCAAAATTCAGAAAGTATTCTCCTTAGTCAATTTTACGGATACTTCATGTCTAATTTCATACACCCTCCACGGTTCATAATGTTTATTCTCCTTAGCTATTTTCATGATAAAATTTTATCTAACATGAGAATTGCAGTATGAAATCACAATTGAAAGGCAAATTAACTTTTATATAAAGAATTCTTATAAATTATAAAGCAAAGATAAAATCGTTACAAGAACAACTATACTTCTATGTCTACTATATCTACAGTAGAAGAAGGCCCCGTAATCGCCTCGTTGGGAGGACGGGAAGACATCGCCTCATTTGGGCAGCATCATCCATTGGGGGCACATTTGCTTGAATTGACCCCCTCCGGTGATAAGCTGGTTGCTCTTCCTCGGAATCAGTTTTATCCCTCAAAAGCAAATGCTTAAAGAGACGCTGACCCCTCGAAGGTCAATCAACAGCGAATGATAAAAGGGCTTGAGAAGGACGAGCAACAGGAGCCGCCATAACATCACAAGAAGAAGCTAGAGTAGCCACAGAATGATCAAAAGCTTGAGCTTCTGAGGAAAATATGAGTCTTATCTTTTTAGATCTCCTCTCCTCCTTAGCAACACGTTTTGCCTCAATTCTAGCCTTAGCCCGATCTGCTAATTATTTAGCAATATTGTATCCCTTAGCCATCGCGATCGTAGCTGCACCACAAAAATAAAAGATAAGTATCCTCTCCAATTGATATATATTTTGTGAACATGTAATGCATGATTATCTATATAAGCACTTCTCCCCCTTCACTAATTATGGTGCTCACGTTCTGCGCCAAAGGCAACATCAGGGTTTAAGGGCCTGACCGGAGTCCCCAAAAGATAATTAGACTCATAGGGTCTCCCTTACCTTGCCACAACACTCAACAACTTTTCAATGTCGGCCTTATAAATAAACTAACCGGCAGCTTGATCTTTCAAAGCCACAATTACATCTAACCGGGTCAATGACACTCCAAATTCACCAGCCATCCTCGCTAAAAAAAATTCTTTAAAACCTCTCAGGGATGATGGTATATTGAATAGCTTCCTCTATGGTCGCCTGGTAAAAAAATATTCTGTGCCATCACTCCGGCCTGAGATATATAAAAAATGAGTGAACAAATTCAAAGTTGGTATCACTCCCTCCATCTGGCAGAGAATTTTAAAACAGACCACTATCTTTCACCCATTCGGATGCAGCTGGTTAGGAGCAATCCTATAGCCTTCCAGAATCGCTAGTTTAAAGGCTCCAAAAGGAAGCCTCAACCCAGCATCCAAGCTCCACAGATGAAAAATAAACCACTCATTATACTCATGCCCAAAAGGTCTTTCATTCATCGCCATGGAATTCAGGCAAGCCATCACATAAATTTCTTCAGAAAGGTTGTATCGCTAAGGGATATCATCCACTTCCTTCTTTGTGAGTTTGGAAGGGTGAGCCACGGGCTCATGATCTTTATAAACTTTAAGAAAACTTCTATCGATAGAATAACTGCTGCTTGAAGCTATCTTTGATGGAGGAGGAGAAGTAAAAAATGGTATTATGAACGAGGAGAAAAATGGTTCACTTACTTGGGTAATTTTACAAATCTATCTCTGAAGTCGCTAAAATGACAAAATTCACAAAGAAAATTTGGCAGAGCTTTATTAAGTTTCATTAAAAAGTGAGAAAAAATCGCTTAAAAATCATCTATTTATAGGCAAAGAGCTTCCAGAATATTTTAAAGCCTTCCCATTGGATGGATGCCATCTGTCCTCAATCTATTACTGCAGTTACGAAGAACGAAGCGCCATTCTAGAAAGTGGTTACGAAGAACGAAGCGCCATTCTAGAAATATGAACGACATTAAATGTAAAATAGATTTTTGAACTGAACGAATGTGTCTCTTAAAATGCACGCCTCCTAAAATTTCAAAAATCCTGCCAAAAGGCTTAAATCACACGATCGGACCTTTTGGGGGGAGGATAAGTGATAACTATGGAAAATACATCTTTAAAGGCCCAATCAGGTTGGCCCAACAACACTTGGCATGGTCCAAGCTCAATAACAAAAGGCAAAACGTGAGCTGGAAGACAAGACAGAAAGGCGTGATGTCTGATCGGACTAATGGGACAACACGTCCTGTCAGCCCACTAACACAAGCTAACGCCCATACTCTCCACCTGTTTCCTATCACATTGCCACTCACCTGCTTCAACTGTCGGTTATCGCACCCCAAGGTACTCGAGTACCCCTCCAAAGAACTCCAATAAATAGCCTGAAATACAATGGCTTCAAGTATTGACTATCTGAGATTCTCTCTCTAAACACTCTCTCTAAAAGCTACTGACTTATGCTTCGAAGTGCTAACGCTAGGGGTCCGACCGGGTACTCCTTCTTGTAGGTTTTGTCACCCGAACGAATCGTCAGCTGTCAACTCTCCTTCTTACAGATAAAATCAAATCTTGCTTTATCATAAAGTAATTGAAAAGAGAAAGTAAACAAAAAGAAAAAGTTACTGTATAGTCAAAAGCACTAAAAAGAGTGCGATTGACAAAATATTTTGTGATAAGAAAAAGGAAAAAAATTAAAATTATTGAAAATTTGAAAACCATTCCAAAAGTTTTTGACTATTTTTGCCCTTAGCAATAGTCAGGTAGTGATATTCTTATTCAGGATATAATTGGCTAGCCATAGAAAAATCTTATACCGCAGTGCAAGTCATGGTGACTTACTTTGCTATGGGTAGGATCTTTGATCTCTATAGCTTCAGTATAAAGTGGAAGTGAAAGTAAAAGTGCATTTATTTTCTGCTCTGTGAGATTTGATCTTTCGGGATTATTTCTCTATCTGTTTAGTGGGTCCTTTGGGTTCATGTTTCGCATATCTTATCTGAGAGCCTGTCTTATTGCACTAGGGGCATCTTGATGGGAATAAATAAAAAATGTAAGTTTTGATTGGGATTAAAACTGTAATTTTTCCAAAAAAAAAACCAAGGGTGAAATTAATGAGTGAAAAGAAAAGAACTATTTTATAATGATAAAACAGTAAATATTGATTGAAAATATTTAAAAATAAGTTCTGTAAGGAAAAGAGAGAAATGAATGTTACTTGAAAACATCAATAAGATTTTAATTGGCATTTTATTTACCAATTATTGTTAAAAACTGAAAAGTTTTGAAAATGATATTGATTATGTAATGAAAGTAAAAAAGAAATCGACCATATCATAGTTAAATTTGAAATTATACTTAATAGTAAAATTTTGAAGGTAAAAGCTAAATAAAAAGTAAAAAGATCCAAAGAAAAGTGATCTTCCAGTTTAAAGTAAAACAGTTAGAAATTCTAAACTAAAAATGAAAAAAAAAACTATTGTAAAAGAAAGAAAATAAAATGTATTGGCAAAGTGTTTCGAAAGATTTGTATCATTTTGCATAAGTGTTATAAGATTTAATTAGTCATTGTAAAATGTTATGTAGTGAAAAAAAAGGTAAGTAAAATGGAAAGGATAAAATATATGTCTAAAATGGAATTTATAGCACTTAAAAAGTAACTTTGAAATCAAGAAAGGAATTGAATAATGAACCGAGTACTGCCTTCTAAAGGGGCAACTAATAATGTAAAGTGTTAACGAACTGATTATTGTAATGAAATGTTCAGGCAAAGAAAATTGTTAAAAAGGTTTAATGTGAACTGCTAAAAGAAAGTGTATGATAAAGTTAAGCAAGGATAATGTTGTGATTGAACTGTAAAAGAAAAAAACATTGGAAAGTAAAAGATAAAGTATAAAATTAAAGCAAAAGATTATCAAATTGTTGGAAAATAATGAAAATAGTGATAAAGAAATTAAAAGTAAATTTATTTGCGATAAGAATAAAAGTTTGCATAATTTATGTAATTATATTTTATTTGAAAAAATTCTAGAATTAATAGTCAGCACTGAGTATTTCTAGTGCTTAGTACGTAGTATTTCCTGTGAGCAAATTTTGAAGTATTGCGGGAGCTTGATACACGGAGAAGTAGAATTCGAAGATGAAAAAAGTTAGTTGTAATTTTATTTTTAGTATTTGTGGCATGTATATACTTAGATAGTGAGAATATAGAATTGAACTGTATTGAAATTAATGTTTGTAAAATGATAAATATTGTTACGTCTGAATAATATCAGTAAGTGATTTGTAAATGACTATCATTGGTATATGATTGATTGTCTAAAATATATATTGTTATTTGATATGATTTGTTATGCCTCTAAGAGGTTGTGTGTATTGTTTGAATTTTTCGGAAGGCTAATAAGTTCTAGCCATTGTTCTGCCAAAATTTTGTAAATTGAATAGTAATATTAAATTATATCAAAGTTGTTTGGCAGTGATTGAAATTTGAAAACAATTTTTATCGTTTACTGCTAAATTTCGCATCAGAAAATACTGTTCTGATAAGGGTGTTACATAGAGTATTAGTGTTCTCAATTTTTTTAATTTAATTTTTTTACAAGTGAATTAAAATTAAAATTTATAAGTGAATTAAAATATAAATTTAAATCCTTAATTTATTAAATTGAGTAGTAGAATATTAGTGTTCTTAATTTTTTTACTTTAATTTTTTTTACAAGTGAATTAAAATTAAAATTTAGAAGTGAATTAAAATATAAATTTAAATCCTTAATTTATTAAATTAAGTAGTAAAATATTAGTGATTAAATTAAAAATTAAATTTGCTATATAATTGATAAATCAATTTGTTGTGTATAAAATTAAAATTTAAAAGTGAATTAAAATATAAATTTAAATGCTTAATTTATTAAATTGAGTAGTAGAGTATTAGTGATTAAATTAAAAATTAAATTTGCTGTATATTTGATAATTGACAATAAATATTCATTTGTTACAAATATGAATATTTAGATTAAAATATAAATTTTTATTTTTATTTAATAATTTATATTTAATATATTTAATGCTAATAAAAAATAAATAAATATTTATTTGATATTACTTTTTTTTTGCTTTAATCTTTTTTACCGTAGAAACTCGATGATCCCACCAAATCAAATCATAGGCGGGCCTGGTTTGTCTCTCCTAAACAACCCATATTAATTCAGAATTGGTTGGACCGAATCGAACTAATCAAAATTATTTCACTTCATTCGGTTTTCGATTCTATAAATTTCGATTTCGAATTTTATATTTTTTAAATTTCAATTTTCGATTATTTTGGTTCGGTTCAAAATCGAATTGAACTGATTATTTGCGCACCCTTAAGTAGCAGTCAGAGAGTAATTTAAAATTTTCAACTTAAAAATTCAATACAGCCCCCCCAAAGGGACATGGTTTTAGAAGCTTCAAAGACTTTAATCTAGCTCTGTTGGGAAAACAATGTTGGAGATTATTATTGGACGAAACTTCTCTTATGGCAAAGGCCCTTAAAGCTAAGTATTTTCACGACACTAGTTTTTTTGAGGTTGAGATGGGTAACAACCCAAGTTTCACTAAACAGATATAAATAAGAGATAAAGATCAACTTTATATAAATAAGAGATAAAGATCAATTTTATCCCAATTCTAAATTAAAAATAATTTAATTATATCCCTAAATAATTTGATAGTAGAAGATTGCTTTCAAATTGATAGAGTTGGCTTTTTTTTTTTTTAAATGTTCATATAGGTCCATTTACAGTTTTTTTAATTATTTATTTCATTCCTAAACAGGTGATTTAGATCAACATTACCAAAGAAGACCAATTCAAACCATTTTTACAATGTAAAGAAAATTTTTTACTAGTTTCTTGGGTTTGATTTTTTTTTTAAATATTTATTTGAATGTAAAATTAAACTTTAATGAAAAAGTTAGGGCGTTGAATTTGATATCTACCCTATTAGCAATATAATTATGAAATTTTCAATCAATTCAGGGTAACGATCATCAGGATTTCAGAATTGACAACGTCAAACTGTTTTATTTTTTTTCCATAATTTATATATTTGAAGTCATCAAAGAAATTAAAAATTGTGATGAGACCCAGACAATAGTTGAAAGATGCAAATGAAATGAAATATATTATTTGAGTAGCAGTATGATGCGCGCGGAAACTCATCCCAACCTATTATTTGAATATCTTTTTTTTTTCAAAAAAAAGTAAAATTTTTCAATTTATTATATTTAGAATTTTTATACTAATTTTGCTCAGATATGACTAATTTTTATAAAAATTTTGTGCTCAGCCATATAAGCATCTTAAAAAACACAATTTTTTTTTTATAAGTAATCATTAATCATAATTCTGAATATTGAATTTGAAACATCCTATATTTTTTAATATACTAACCTCTAAATCAACCCTTAATAATTAAATGTAAAGAAAACAATTTGGCAAGCTTAAGTACTTTTATTATTTAAAAAAAACAATTAAAGTGTCAAAGTGATTAAACATAGAGGTGGCAAAATTGATCAAAATCCAAGATCCAATTCAAATTTTCCAAAAAAATAATTCAAATACAATTCAATCCGAACAAATATCTATTTTATCAACTTAAAACTGATACATTTCATTATCCAACCCTTGAATCTGTATTGAATGAATTTTTTTTCAAAATCACTATTTCTTCCTTCTTTTCGTCTCTTCCATCATAATTATTCATTTTCACCAATAATAATATTTATTACCACACTTGCACATATTTTTCATCACCTTTGTCTCTTCCACTGTGAATAATTTTGGTTTTATTTTATTAGCGCACATATCATAAAATTGGTTAAGTAGACAATGCTTATTTTCTCTCCGGACTGCAAACAAAATGGTTTATTCATTATTAGGCATTGCCAAATTCAGGTAGGATACCAGTGTATAAAATAAATCGACAGGTTTATTTCCAGCAAGGATAGAAACAGAATCAGACCGCCAGATGAAACAACAGAACTATTGAGTAATTCTTTTGATTGGATTACGTCTTAAAATCATAGTCAAACAAACGTTATAATAATAAATAAAAGAAAAATGCTTGGAAATGTTTTCTTAATATCTGTAAAAACTCCAAATTTTAGAATAAAAGTATGTTTATGTTTTTGAGAGAATACAAACAGTGAGAAGATCCAAAAATGAGGACTAATAGATGAAAATAATGATTAAGGCAAATGAAAAACCTCATATTCTTAAAGTTGTCATATTCTAGACTTAGTACCTCTATAAAGTGTGAAAAATTCAAGTTGAAAATAACAGAGTGAAAAAGAAAACAAGAAGAAAGTGAACAATTAAGAATGGCAGCAGCAGCTGGTAATGGTAAGCCTCATGTTGTATGTGTTCCATTCCCATTACAAGGACACATAATTCCAATGCTGAAATTGGCAAAACTCCTCCATCACAAAGGCTTTCATGTCACCTTTGTAAACACTGAATTTAATCACAATCGAATTCTCGACTCAAGAGGCCCTAACGCCTTGGATGGTTGGCCTGACTTCCATTTCGCCACCTTACCTCTTCAACACCCTTCTTCCACTTCTCACACTACTTTAGCCTTAACTTTCCTTGCCCTACGCGAGCTTTGCAGAAAGGACTTTCTGCCTTTGTTTCGGACTCTTATTACCAAACTTAACCACCATACTTCTCCAAATCCTCCAGTAACTTGCATACTTTCTGATGCTATTTTGAGTTACACTTTAACTCTCTCTGAACAACTCAACATTCCTAATGTCTTACTTTGGAATATGGGAGCTTCCGGTTTTATGAGTTTTAAGCATTCTCGCGATCAAATCAAACACTGTCTTGCTTACTTGAAAGGTAAAATATTTACAGTACTTTCTTTGGTTTCTGGTTTCTTAATAACTAACTAAGCTAGTTTCCAGATCCGAGCAATCAAACGAGTGCAGATCATAACAAGAATTTGGACAGCATGATGGAATGGATTCCAGGAATGAAAGGAGCTCAAGTAAGGGATCTCGCCAAGTTCTTCAAATCCAAAGATCAGTTCAATTCCATGTCTGATTCTGGGGAAGGAGATTTGATAAGAGCATCCAAAGCATCGGCTGTTATTTTTCACACTTTTGAAGCCCTGGAAAGTGAAGTCTTGAATAGTCTCTCCCCTATGTTTAAAAGGATATATAGCATTGGCCCTCTGCAATTGCTTCTTGACCAAATTTCTGACGATAATAATTATGATTCCATCGAATGCAATCTATGGAATGAAGAGACAGAATGCATCAAATGGCTTGATTCCAAAGAACCCAACTCTGTGATTTATATAAATTTTGGAAGCACTACTGTCATAACTGTGGAACAACTCGTGGAACTAGCATGGGGACTGGCTAACAGTAAGCACAACTTCTTGTGGATAACAAGACCAGATTTGATCATGGGAGACACGGCTGTTCTGCCACCAGAATTTCTGCTTGAAACCAAAGATAGAGGCTTTATAGCAAGTTGGTGTCCTCAAGAACAAGTGCTCGGTCACCCATCAACTGCGGGATTCCTAACTCATTGTGGATGGAATTCCATAGTGGAAACTATTTCTTCAGGAATACCCATGATTTGCTGGCCATTCTTTGGGGAACATTTTGTCAACTGCAGAAAGAGCTGCAATGAATGGGGCGTGGGCGTTGAATTGAGTAACAATTTCCAAAGAGATGAAGTAGAGAAGCTTGTCAAGGAATTGGTGAGTGGAGATATGGGTAGAAATATGAAGACAAAAGCCATAGAATGGAAGAAACTAGCAGAAGTGGCTGTTAGTGCAAATGGGTCGTCCTCCTCCAACTTGAACAGTCTGGTGGATGAAATTCTGCCATCAAACAATTGATTCTATTTCTCTCCATTTTTTCCACAGTTTCTGATGTTTTTTGTCCAGACACTTGAATTGATAATTCAGGTTGGATGTTGGTTTTCATGCGCTACTTTGTTAAATTTATCTTTCCGAAAAATAAAATATAATTTTTGTTTTTATAATATGATGCTATGTTATGGAATTAATAAAAATGATATTAAGTAAAGGTGGCAAATGGGCGGGTTGAAGAGTTTGAATTGGATTATTAATGGATAAATCACTAATGGATTGAATTATAAATAGGTAAAAAAATATGGATCATAAATGAATTTATATCCAAATGGATTGGATGAATTTGAATTGATGCATGAATTTAATATAAATCATTATAAAATTTTTTATTACTTAATTAATGGATCCGATAATAATAATATTCTATTAAAAATATAATATAAATAATAAGTTAAAATATAAAGAAAAATAAAATAAGTTTAAGCAAAAGATATGAAAAAAGAAATATAAATGTAATTCCCATATGCACATCAGGGAGTTTGCAGCCCTCAACTTCAATAATACTCAAACCCAATTTATTGTGATTAATTTTTTTTTTTTCAAAAAAGTGAGCTCACGAGAAAAATAAACTAGCGCCCGTTAAATCAATATATAGAGCCATGATTTTCTTTTTTATTTTTTTTAAACCAAGGAAAATGATTGTATGGATGTTGACATTTTGTTTTACGCTACTTTACTCACATTTCATTTCTTACCGTCAAATTTTCTTATATGTAGTAAGCTAATAATTTATCACTTAATCTTTTGTGGCTGGTCGGTATCACTAACCTGTAACTTGTATTTTCAGGTAGCGTATACAATTGGTAAAATTTTTAGTCCGCCTGTTTGTGTAATTGATCAAAATAAAAGTAGGTGAATACATTTATGCTTGTAGTATATGCTAATGGCGAAACTATTTCACTGTATTTGCACTCTTTAAACACTTGATTCAACCCAATCCAAGAGCTATATATATACAAGGAGAAGAGAGGCAAAGAAGAGGAAGAAAGGTTAGGATTTTGAAAAGTGAGGAAAAGGAGAAAGAAAGAGCAATTTTGGAAAAATCCATTGGGTACAAATCCAATAGGTTGAAAAATGAAATTGATAAATTTTGGGTTGATCCAATGGGTTGGATTGGGTTGGGTTGAAAAATGAAATTAATTAATTTTGGATTGACCCAATAGGTATTTATTTGGATTGGGTTGGGTTTGGATCTTTTTTTTTTTTAGCTGGTTTGGGTTGAATTTTTGGTTTGGGTAAATTTTGTCGCCTCTAATATTAAGGGCATTGTCGTTGATTGGAAGAAAATAACTAGGAAGACAAATACAAATACAAAGTCAACACAAATTCACACTCAAATGTCTAGAGTCTACCCTGTATACGTATTGGATTAAAAAAATAATAATTTTATATTTAACAGTTCATAGGTGTCTTCCAACATAATTATGTCATAGTTAATTACATTCGTAGTTATCAAACTTTAGAGCTTACTCTATAAAATAAATAAATTTAGAGTTTATAATAAAATAGTTACAATAAAATAATTTATAATATAAAAATTATTAAAATTTTATTTTATTTCAATTAAAGTAAAAATAACTTCAAAACTAATTTTATATAATACTAAAATTATAGTTAAACACACCAGGTCTGATTGCCATATCATTTTAAAACCAATCAAATATATATAAACATGTCATTTTAAAACTAATCAAATATATATAAACACACCACAAGTTGGAATTTTTATATACATTCTCCCAAAATCTTATATATAATTTTTTTCGTATGTCATTTTATGCGCATATCTTAGTTGTTAGAAAAATGTATTTTTTCTATTTACAATTAGTTATTATACGGTATTACATTATGACATTACTTGGATAAAAAGCAATATAAACATATCCCTCGTTCGTTATCATTTTTTCATATGTACTTTCAGCTAGTTGGATTGAGGAGAGACAGACCATCAGATAAAGGCTAAAAGTCGTGTCACGATCTCACCTGATAGAGAGTTGGACCCTAAAGCAGTGAAGGATGACCCAAGGCCCAAAGTATGGAGGGTATATTTGAGAAGATAGAGGAAAAAGGCAGATGACCTGGCAAATGTTAGTTATGCATGGAAAGAGAGAGAGAAAGAAAGAGAGAGAGAGAGAGAAAGAGAGATAAAAAAGGCAAGCAGCAGAGAAGAGAGGAAATGAAAAAGAATTTGGTTATTTTTTTGTTGTAGGCTGTGCAGTGGGGAGACGAGTTACTGTTTGGTGCTTTTTCTCTTGAAGGTTTTTTCATATTTATTGCTTACTGTTGTTTTTCATTTCTTGGTTGTAAAGCCTATGCAGTAGAGTAGCAATGAACTCATATTGTAACCAAATTTTCTAAATTTATACAAGTTCATTTTCATTCACTTACTTGTTCATTTCTCTATTTCTACTCTATCTTATTGCTTGTTCTCATCATTGGTCCGACCTATCAGATCTAAAGTGACCAGAGCAAATAGAGACTTGACAAAAGGTGCTAGTGACTCAATTGGATGAAATGGAGAATCGAGTGGGGGAACTAGCAGATTGTGTAAGGGAGTTAACCAAGTCAGTGATAGAAATACAAACCTATTTGGCTACATCTCAACAAGGTTACCAATCTGATAAAAAGAAGAAGAGTTTAGGGGACTGGTTCTCAACTAGATTAGCGGATGGAAAAACAACCCACCAACTTAGAAGAATATATCTTTCAAGGAGAAACAACTATGGATGGACAAGGGTATCAACAGGGTCAAAATTTTGTTCAGAGGATGGATTACCAAATGAAACCCAACCATTTTGCAGACCCATATTCTTCCTTAAAGAAAGTAAAACTCCCAGGTTTTAATGGATTAGATCCTCATGGATGGGTTGTGAAAGCAGAGACTTATTTTTGCATTAACCAAATTTCTCCTGCAATGAAACTTAGCTTAGTGAAAATATGTATAGAAGGTCCTACTATCAATTGGTTTTCTATGCTTTTAAGCATATACCTAGATCTAACATGTGAACAATTTAAGAAGGAGATTATGAGGAGGTATAGTGGGATTCAATCATCAAGTTATTTTGAAGAGTTGGCTAGCTTGCAGCAAAAGGGAAGTGTAGATGAATACATCAAGCTTTTTGAAATAGTGACGGCAGCAGCACCAGGATTACCTGAGCAACAATATATCGGCTATTTCATCAGCGGGTTAAAGAAGGAGATTAAGGGATGGATAAAGGTGCATAACCTAAAGGATTGTATCGAAGCCATACGATTGGTGCGATCCATTAAAGCTTCATTACAGATTGGGAGAGCAGGGACTGGCTCTTCCAAAATTTTACACCATTTAACAAAAGATAAAGAAATCCCCATTAAAAATCATATGACACAAGCTGGATGGAGTGGGTCAAACTCAATGGGTCCACCATCCCCATTACCCATCCATGCCTTTAGGGAAAATTTACCTAGAAATTCCTAAGGTCTCGTTACTGCCTAAATGAACAATAGAGACCATTAACATGATGCAAATCGAATGGGCATAAAGAGAATTGAAATCCTCCAATTGTTAAGGTCGGAGTGGGAGGAAAGGCATCGTAAGGGTTTATGCTTCCAGTGTGGGCAAACTTATTCTCAGCAACACCAGTATCCATAAGCACAACTAAAGGTGATGTTGTTAGGAGAGGGAGATGAGATTGAAGAAGAAGAAGAATTCTTTAAAAATGAGATGAGGGATGGGGAGGAGCACGTGGATGGGGAATGTCAAGTTTTGGAACTGTGTGTGTTTGGCAAGAATTTTGGCGAGTGTATGGTAAACAGATTGAGCATGCACACAATCAAATTGTTGGGAACTGTAAATAAAATTTCAGCTTTGATGCTTGTCGACAGTAGGGCTACTCATAACTTTATATCTTGACAGACTCGACATACGACTTGGAGATGGGAATTTGTTAGGCATATATAAGAAATATACAGGGATACACCTTCAATTGGGTAGTTATCGGTGCACTATAGATGCCTTGGTCATTGGGGGGATTGGATTTGATTTTAGGGGTAGAATGGCTAAGTACCTTAGGGGATGTTATGGCAAATTGGGCATTGGCCCATTTGAAGTTTTGTGTGCAAGGTCAATAGGTGGAAATGAGACGTGTGACAGTTGAACATGAGTTTTTCACTCCGTATAATCTTAGATTGAGGGACAATTATAACAACTAGTTGCTAAAGAAGATGACATTGTTGCCACTCAATGGGATAAATTAAGCCATTTGAATCATTTTTAGCAAAAGTAGCTGGCTCAATTGTTTACTAAATACAAGTTAGCATTTTCTGAAATTGAAGGACTTCCCCTACAATGGACAGTGGAACATGCTATACCTCTTTACCCTTGACAAGGGTCAGTTTGTGTCTGACCCTATCAATACCCTCATCATCATAACGCTAAAATCCAGTGATAAGTGGAGGAGATGTTGGCCAAGGGGATTATCATGCCCTATCAGAGTTCTTATTCCAACCCTGTTCACCTTGTTAAAAAGAAAGATGATTCCTGAAGGATGTGTGTCAATTATTGGGCATTGAACAAAGCTACTGTTCCCAATAAATATCCCATTTGATTGAATACCTTTTTAATGAGCTAAATGGAGCAAAATTCTTCACCAAGCTGGACCTCAAATTGGGATACCATTAGATTCGGGTTCGTGACTCAGATGTGGAAAAGATCGGTTTTCGAACTCACGAATGATCATTACGAATATCTGGTGATGCCCTTCGAATTAACAAATGCTCAAGCCACTTTCCATTCAACGATGAATGATATATTTCATCCCATGTTGCTCTGATATGTATTAGTATTTTTTTATGACATTTTAATTTATAGCAAATCATGGAGTGAGCATGTGAACCATGTAAAATCAGTCCTTCGATTACTGGTTGGTCACCAGCATGTCATCAATTGTAAAAAAATATGCTTTTGGCCAGCAATCTATTGAATACGTAGGGATTGTGATTAATAGGAGTGGGGTGATGGTCGATCCAAGCAAAACTAAGACAATCATGGAATGGCCTACGCCAACAAGCGTGAGAGGATTTCTAGGCCTTACTGGATATTACCGAAAATTTATTGAAGGGTATGATAAGTTGGCTAAATCACTGACTGAACTCACCAAGAAGAATAATTTCAAGTAGAATTAGGAAGCATAACATGCTTTTGACCTCCTTAAACTTAAGCTTACTTCAGCCCCTCAGCTGGCATTACCAGATTTCTCTAAACCTTTTAAGATTGAATGCGATGCTTCGAGTTATAGGTTAGGGGTTATACTTGTGCAAAATCTATGACCTATAGCTTATTTCAGTAAAGCTCTGTCCAACAGGAACTTGCTTAAATCAACTTATAAGAAGGAAGTGATGGCCATAGTTTTGCTTATACTACATTGGCATCCTTATCTGTTAGGTCAACCTTTTATTGTCTTCACGGACCAGCAAATCATTCGACAATTACTCCATCAACGTATTACCACCATGGACCAACAAAACTGGTTAGCTAAGTTAATGGGGTATAAATTTGAAGTCCGCTACAAACAAGGCAAGGAAAATAGGGTGGCTGATGCTTTATCTAGGCTTTCCAGTGGTACAGACGAATTGCAAACCATGGTCTTTAACCCACAGTGGCTGAGTGGACAAGAATTACTATAGGGGGTTAAGGCTGATGCTCAAATCCAGTAGGTTCTCCATGATTTACAGAACAATCCCAATAGTAGGTCGGGTTTTGTTGAACGCTATGGTAAATTATTCTTCAATAATAGGCTTGTGCTCCCAGCGAATCTCTCTTGGATTCCCAAACTGCTTGAGGAGTTTCATGCTAGCTCCACTAGGAGGCACTCCGATTACTACAGAACCTATAAAAGTTTGGTTTCTTTCTTCTATTGATTTGGCATGTCCAAGGCTATACAACGGTTTATCCAAGCGTGTGATGTGCGTCAACGCCATAAGGCTTCAACGTTGGTACCTAGGGGTTGTTGCAACCACTACCTATCCCAAAGCAAGTGTGGGAGTAGATATCCATGGATTTTGTCATAGGGTTGCCTCGATTTAAAAGATATGACACTATTTGGATTGTTATGGATAGATTATCTAAGTATGGGCATTTCATTCCCCTCGAGCATCCTTACATGGCAAGATCATTAGCTAAAACTTTCTTATATGAGATCATTTGACTCCATGGCCTGCCCGAATCCATCTTGAGTGATCGGGATCCCTTGTTTATTAGTCATTTATGGCAGGAGATTTTTAAGCTCTAAGGAACTCAGCTGAATATTAGTTCAGCTTATCATCCAAAATTCGACGAACAAACCGAGGTGGTTAACAGGTGCGTTGAAATATATTTGCGCTATTTTGCAACTAATCAACCTAGAACTTGGTCCTACTGGCTATCTTAGGCTGAATTTTGGTATAATTTTACCTTCCACGTCTCTACTAGTTGTACGGTCGCAAGGCTTCTACGATTTTTCAATATGTACTAGGGGAAATACAGGTTAAGGCAGTAGGCAGGGAGCTATTGGACAGAGATGAGGTCTTAAGACAATTAAAACAACAACTCACTTGTGCCCAATCCAAAATGAAATCGGCAGCTGACAAGTATCGATGCCATGTAGACTTGTTGTTCCTCAAATTGAGATCACATTGGCAGCTCTCGGTAACTTCCCGCATCAATCCCAAGCTAGCTCCAAGGTTTTTATGGGCCATTTCTTGTTATCAAACGGATTGGACCTCTAACATACTAGCTTGAACTTCCTTCCTGTGCCAAGATCCATCCGATGTTCCATGTCTCTCTTTTGAAGAAAGTGCTAGGAGCAGCCCAAGTTTCGTCCTCCCTTCCAACAGGATTGGAACCTGATGAAGCACCTATGCTTCTCCTTTCTCATATTTTGGCTCACCGCACTATCAACCGACATGGGGGCTCTGTTCCTCAATGGCTCATATAGTGAAAAGAAGGGAGTTCGAATGACGTTACTTGGGAGGATGTCTTCATTATCAAACATCAGTTTCCCGACTTGAGTCTTGAGGACAAGACTTCTTTTCCCATAGCCGACAATGATAGAGTGTTGGACCCTGAAGCAATGAAGGATGACCCAAGGCCCAAAGTATGAAGGGTATATTCGAGAAGACAGAGGATAAAGGCAAATGACTTGGCAAATGTTAGTTATGCATGGGAAGAAAGAGAGAAGGAAGAGGTATAAAAAAAAGCACGTAGCAGAGGAGAGATGACATGAAAAAGAATTTGGTTATTTTTCAGCTGTAGGCTATGCAGTTGGGAGAGGAGCTGCTGTTTGGTGCTCTTTCTCTTGAAGGATTTTTCATCTTTATATCTTACTGTTTTCATCTTTATTTCTTATTGTTGTTTTTCATTTCTTGGTTGTAAAGCCCATACAGTAAAGTAGCAATGAACTCATACTGTAACCAGATTTTCCAAATTAATACAAGTTCAGTTAAATTCTGAAAAACCCATAAGCCCACCTTCGAATCAATGTACAGAGGAACCAGCAAGTCTCGGGCAAAATTGCTTACAGAATAACCTTCCCATATACGAGGATGATTCCTTCAATAAATTACTAAGAATTTTACCCCAAAAATTGTGCAGGCCCCTTGGGCCTATCTTTTACAGCGTCAGTACAGGACATTCTTTACAATCTCAATTTCAATGGAAGAATAATAGTATAGGCACAAACCACCAAAGGAGGGACAAAAGAAGAAAATTGTTCTGGTCCTTATTTTCCATTTTCTTGTATATCATCACGCCACAAAAAATAAGAAAATCATGAGGAATACAATCAATACAAAAAATATCTTGATCATCAGCCATCGGTTGGATGAAATACTGTTAAGATACCGGACCAGTTGATTCTGTGCTCCCTCTACATTTGCAAGCGTATCATCCATATTTTCATCAATCCTGCGAGTCACAACAATGTAACTTTGGGTTAACAACAACGTTATATGTTTTCTTCTCTACACTGATTAAAGCTCAAGTCATCTTTTTGTTGACTTGATTATCAGAATTTGGTGGATTTAGCTCCTATCAGGCAGATAATCTGTCACATAATTTGTTATGGCAAACAGGCTAGTAATTGCGCCAAAACATGCAATCAAATACATGCCTGGCCTTTTTCAGTTAAAGGCAGAGCCACATCTCAGTGACCAAGAAAAATTGTTCTACTGAGAGGAGCTAACAAAATACTGCCACCATTAGAAAAGCATTGTGCTTGCACAGTGTAAGCACTATGAGCAACATTGAAAACAAACTCATGATTGTTTGGGTGGTGCCAGTTTCAATGAATAGCACACCTGATCGCAAGCTCTCCTTGCTGAGAAACCATTGTTGCTAGCTGTGTAAATATATTGCCCAACTCATGAATTGTTGACTCCACGTTGTGCAGGGCCTCAGCTCTACTCTGCATGTAACTATCTTGTAAAGGAACCATCTGCTGCTGATTTTGACGCTGCTGCTGCAAAAGTGGTTGCGAATCGCCATCTGTCTGGTTGCTGCAAAGAAAATGGAAAACAAATTTAGTGAGAAAAATAGTGTTATTGCAGTCTAACCAGACATAACCTATTTTACACTATCACTTCCACCATTTAAGACAACCAATCTCACCATCATTTTCCAAAACTTTTAATTACTGTTCTCAAGTGTCGAATGAAATCAGAAGTCTAAAGAGAGAGAGAGAGATCGAATTGAATCCCATATTCTTGACATCAGAAAATTGAGTGAATCTGCTAATACTATACCTGGGAAATAGCTGAGATGAGGATGCAGAACCATTGGCCCATGGAGGTGGAGGTGCTGCTGATGCATTTGCAGCGGATTTGGAGGCCAGCGGACGCTGTCGAACAAAAGGATTTGTACTATCTTTTGAAGCAGCTGAAGAAAACAATTGCCTTCTGTTCTCGTGAACCTTTAGATTCTGCAAATACATAAACACCTCAAACTTAAGACACAGCAATATAAACAATACAAATCTTGTACAATGTAGATATTCTCTGTGTGAAGCAGCAACTTCTAATATACCTCTGTTCGCATTGTGAGCACTTCTTTAAACTCCTTTGTGGCACTCATCAGGCGGTTCTTCAAGTGGTCAACAACAGTGGTTGAATGAGTTGTAGTGTCAGTTGACGTGTTTCCACTTTCATTCTGGGAATTGCAAAGGAGTTGGAGGTCTACTACAGCTGCATTAAGTGCTTGAATATCTTGTTTTATTACTGCTGTAAGCTCTTGGATCTCCATGGTAGGATCATCAAACACTGATGTTCTCTTTGCCACTAATAATAAAGATATACATAAATAAATTCAGCAATGCTATTCTTCTGCGAGGCTACTAGAGTCTAGAACAAAGCAAAATTGCACAAAATGGCACACTTTTTCAACATCAGTATGTAAATTTCTGTTACAGGATTTCACCACCTAAAGATGATCTTTAAAACTTAACCTAAATACACATTCTCAGAGAAACCAGATTATCAGAAATCAACCATTTTTTTTCAAGGTATCATTGATCAACCATAAAAAAGACATAAAGGTAGAAATGACAAATAGCATACAATCAAACTGTGTGTGTCATGCTATTAGGAGATACAAATGCCATATCAAGAGACGTTACTCTGCTATTTACAATTACATGAAGCATAAAAAGTTAATAATTACTACAAGAAATTTTCCAGAAAGTGATTTTCCCAGAGATATCATTATCTATTTTGAGAATTAACATTATCCAAAAATAATAGTCGGTGGTAGCTAAATAACAAAATAGTTAATTATGCTATCTTTAACTTCATTAAGCCACCAGTTGTGAATAATACTGAACCCACCTCAGCATCCAATTTGTTGTTTCTTCACTGAACCCCACTTAAAAAAGCTGTACTATATGCTGATAAAACAACTAAACAGTGGATGCACTTAGCTTCAGGGTGTAGAGTCACTTCACTCGTAGCAGTTTTCACAGATGTATACATTAATGGCAGAATGTGGATTTCCTAACCATTATTTTATGGGTCAATTATAAATTTCAACACCACTACAGCCCACAAAAAAAAAAAAAAAACTTTCACTCACTTGAATTCAATCCCCAACCTAAAAATATTGACCAATAATTGAATAAGGATCTAACCTTTAGTATCCATTTCAGTTCCATCCATCATTCCTTCCAAACTAATTGAATATGTCAGAATATGCTGCAGGTGCCACTTTAAGATCTAACAGATTTGAAGGACTAGTGAATCAATCAATTCCTTATAATTAGTGCTCAATCAAAACTCCAGTTTCAGTTTTAAATTGGTCTTAAGCCTCAAGGATCCAAAAGATGAACCCCAAACAAGCTCATACTACTTAAAGCTGGTAAAATTTCCCAGTTCGCTCCAAATTAACCTTCTCTCAAGCAAATATCGAGTTCCCTTAAAAAATTGTAGAGCTCCAACAGTCTTTGTGAATAACTATACCTATAACAACTTGCAAAAATAGAGAGTAACACCAATTCAGCAATTTTATGTTATTCTTATCAGTGTCATCATCTGCACACTCATTTTTTTTTTCACAAAACTAAACAATCAAAAGCCAGAATATTATTTGCTCCATATCCCCTTAGTCCAATCAAAATTCCTCATAAAGACAGGTGAATTTTCCTGATAATTTGTCATTATTCTCCACAAACAAACATATTTATTTATATCCACACCCACAAACTTAAAGCAAGGCAATGTCAACAATGGCATTAGCATGTATGTTCCTATCAAACAAAAAAAAGCCTCAAACGCAACTTACATTTTGCGAGCTTCGATAATTTCTGAGAAGTCTGGTGAATCCCAAACCCTATTTTCGACGCTCGTTTATTGAACTCCGATTGCATCGCCACCGCAGATCGCGCAGGCTCCGGCTTCCCACTAGTGCTACTACTGCTGGATGCCGCTGCATTGTTAGCTGACGAGAATGACTTTTTTAGCCTCTCTGCCACGCCTAAAAACTCTTGCGTCCGATCGCGATAAGACGATTTCCCCGGCACAACCGACATATCTAGTGTTTGTCCAACAAAATAAATTCAACCAAGAAAATGAAATTTGTATCAGAAAAATTGTGACCTTATATACAGAGTCATGGGTCGGTGAATATGCGCGGGAAATTGTGATTCACTAAGTTATAGATCTGGAAACCCTAAATCTATAGCTGGTTGGATGCGTATTAGGGTGAGGAAACGATGGCGTTGGACTGTAAAAAGCGTGTGCTGAAGAAGGAGAAAACCGAATATAATCGAAATTAGAAGAATGAATTAGAAGCAGTATCGAAAAAGATTTGCAGAAATTGGAAATTGAATTGCAGAGAGAGAAATGAAAGGGAAGGAGAGCAGATCTAGATCTACTTGATGAATATTTGTGTTCTGTATCGGGTTAGCATTCGTTCTTCTTCTGTATCCAAAACGCACCGTTTCCAGACAGTAAACCACTCAATAAGTGTGGCCCCCCTCCAACGCAAATTTTGCTTGCTCGTAAATTAAAGCGTGCCGTTTTGTTCTTTTTGAACCGTAATTTATCTGATTTATTATTGCTACATTTCAGAGAGGAGAAGGGCTCCCTTTCAACCGTCTATCATCGAAAATTTATAAAAAAGAAAACTTATTATTAATTTTTAATTATACTAAAAATTAAAAAAATTAAATTGTTGTCAAAATTTTAATTATTATGTTTTAAACATAATGCTCTTAAGAAATTTTGTCAAGGGAACAAAATATGTTCTATAGTTGTGAATGAATAGGTTTACAATGGAGGCATAGATGTCTCTTAATTAGCATGAATAAGTTCTTATTTAATAGCAACTTTCTTATCCAAATGCAATAAGATCTCAAGTTGGAGATTTCATCCATGTCTTGGACACATTTACTTAATGATTCAAGCAATAGAAATGAAAGAAACGAATACCAAAATTAATGAAATGCCAAAATTATGTTCATAACAAAGGCTAAAAATACAATCTATATCAATTTTAATGCATCAAACTCACATCAGAGTCAAAAACAAGAGGTATACCCCAGAAATTCTTACTAAAACATCAACTAATCTGCCATGGATAGCCAATGAATAACCATAAGCAATCATAACAGGAAACTCACACTTTTCATCTGAAGGATCCTTGTCTGTAATTATGGCCAGACCAGAGAAATCACAGTTCCAATCTTTCTGGTCATATAACTGATAGTACATGTTAAAGGCGTAAGAAGCATTCCCTTCAACAGTAAGATGGTTGCAGGAAGATCCATAGCCCAAAGCTGTACAATCTGACAAACTGCAAGCATAGTCGATGCTATCAGCCAACATCTCCAAATCATCAGCCTCGGGGTCTAGCACACACCATCTTCTTAGCATATACTTAACTCCTTCAACTGGAACTAATCCTTTCTTCTCTTTCAGTCCTGATAAATCCAGTTCATATTTTGGTTTTCCATCATACTCAAACAATCCCCAATGCCTTTCAAAACTTCCTGGTGCAATGCTTTTCGTGTTTTCGTCGATCAGGCTAAATAGATAAACTTCAATCTTACCCTTTCTTGCTGGTGTTCCTTTTCCACTCACAGCATGTTGAATTAGTCCTTGGTTGAATCTCTTAGCGTACTGGATATTGGCATTTTTATCACCATCTGTTGGCCAACCAACTTCTCCTATAACAATCTTCATATCAGGATACCCTGCCTTGTTTAGTGCCCACACAAGAGTGTCAAAATTTGCATCAAACACATTGGTATACAACAAGTCATGATCTTTGACAGGATTGTTTGTCCCATCAAAGAATGCAAACTCTAAAGGGAAATTCTCATCGCTATAGAGACTCAAGAAAGGATAGATATTGACAGTGAAAGGTGCATCCTGTGAATGGAGAAATTGGATTATTTCAATGGTGGGATCGCGAACTTCAGTTCTGAAGTCACCTGCAGATGGAACTTGGTTTGCATCTGGGGAGTAATAGATATCAGCATTGAAGGGAACTGTGACTTTGACCTGAGAATTAATCTTTGCACGGTTAATTGCACTCTGCACATTTCTTAGAGCAGGTAGGTGCCATTGTATGTTTTCAGGAAAGGTTCATTACCTACTGCAATATACCTGCAAGATCAATTGTCAATGCCATTTTTACTCAGAAAAAGAATCAAAGTTACATAAACCTTACAGCTTCTTCGAGAATTGGGCTTACTGTATCAGAATAAGAATATTTGCTACCATATCAAATCAAACCAAGTGAATTTGGTCAAGAATTACAACAATTACCTTCGACAGGATTCAAAAATCAGGCAGATTTTAACTACTAACCTAAACAGTCAGAGTTTGTACACCCAAACTTTGTATTACCAGATGAGAAAGATCCGGAGAAAGACAGCCAAACAGAAAGATCGGTAAAAAAATTATAAAAACAAAAAATGGAACAGAATCACAAAAAAAAAAAAAAAAAAAATCCTAAAAAAATCATGGGCAGGCACAAGATTTGGAGAACAATATTTTTGTGTTTTCAGCAAAAATAAGCCATTTAAAAGAAGAAAAAGGGAATTTTGGACTCAACTTGATATTGACACCACCAGTGTACAACCAGGTAGTGACGTTGGAATCAACCCAAGAAGCAGCAAAAGCAGGGTCTTCACTCATCTGCTTCAACAAGTAATTGGGAATGGCTACCATGACTTCAATGTCAGTCCCAATCAGAGCTGTCATTATTCTCTCATCCGCCTCAAAAAGCTTCAATTTACGAAACCCATTTTGTATGAGCATATGAACCACTTTCTCCGGGTGGAGAAGATGGGTTGTCATGGTGCCCCAGTTCACCCCAATATTAGTAACTCTACTTGCCCTACTCACACTCAAACAAATAACAAACACCGCCATTATAAAGCTACTATATACTTGTTGTTTTCCCATTTTCTATCGTTTCTTTTTCTAGAATGATCTTTAATGGGATTTTGGGTCAGATATGAATCTTTCTTGAATCAAGAATCTCGGGAGAGAGAGAGAGAAACAAGAATGACTGTGTACTAGAAGTGAATCCAAAAGAAAGGGAGTAGAGGAAGTTGGTGAACGTTTTTCAGGTGTATTTATAATAGTGCC
Source organism: Excoecaria agallocha (assembly GCA_037975025.1). Classification (NCBI taxonomy): domain Eukaryota; kingdom Viridiplantae; phylum Streptophyta; class Magnoliopsida; order Malpighiales; family Euphorbiaceae; genus Excoecaria; species Excoecaria agallocha. Next base: position 11,262,271 of record CM075817.1, on the reverse strand, counting down.
CCAGAAACAATGACTGTTTGGGTGATTGGCTACTAGAAAGCTTCAAGGGTAAGGTGAGAAGGAGAAATCCACTGGGTAGTTTCATTCATGCACAAGAAATAACAAGTTCCCTAAAAGTATGGAATATTCGTTCCTTAGTTATGTAATTTATTTCAATTTTGGCCAGTATATTCAAAAAGTGTCATTCCGTTGATTTCACAAATTGTCACTACCTAAAATTATATAAAAAATCAAAATTTATTTTTAATAAAAATCTCATGACAAGTGGCATCGCCCAACTTGAAAGACCATATTGAAACTGAGTATTTTTTTTAGAATTTTTTATTGCTTTAATGCTATTCTGTAGACAAAAGAGTCTTCCATTCTTAAATGATTGGAAATATTATGCCTGGAGTTCTTGTCAAGTAACTATAAATATTAAATAAAGCAAAGTTAGAATGAGGTAATGGATTGCTCATGCATTCTTTATTTGAGTTGAGATAGATATCACTCTTGGCTAGAAGACTACAAGCATTACAAAAACGGAAAAACAAAGGTAGTTGGAGACCTTTGTCATTGCTTAAGTAGAAAGAACATTGACCACTTCTATATGTTAAATATAAAGATATAAGGAACCCTGAAAATGCTAGCCAGCTTAAATCCACGTACGTTTTTCTCTATCAATTGGACCCTTTATCTACAAAGGTGAAAAAGATTACTAGTCAATGTGAATTCAAATTCAAAAGGCATGCAAGTTGAAACGATACATATATATATCATTATCCACTTAATTAAAGAAATGGTAACTTGAAATGATACAACGTAAGACAAACACTTTCCAGGTTGTAACATCACAACTCATGCTTTTAAGGTTCTACCGTGAAGCTCTTCATCAAATTTGCTAATTTGTTAGTATTCAACCTATTTAATTGATGTTTGTGGTTTTACATTAGTGGATCAATATACTTTAAGAAAGGTGAACGTTGATTAGATAAGTTATAATAAGAAACTAATTTTTGAAGGGGCAAACGCTCTAAAAGATCGAGCTAGGGACCAATATAGGGGTTTTTTTGGGTGTTAAATTTAAAAAAATTTAGAAAAGTGGTGTAATAAAAAAAAATTATATAGGGAATTAGGGTGTTAAAAAATGGTACCCACATGTGCTGTTGTTTTGTATTAGGTGGGACTTAGGGAGACAGGTGAAAATGCAGCATAAAACAGCAAACAAGCATACCATTTTTCACTGTAAACAAAATAGTGTCGCTCCGTTAAGGAAGAAAATGCACTAAAAAATGGCACAAGCAACTGTCGTTTTTTATAAGAGAAAACGGCGTCGTTTTGCTATGGTAGAAGCGACATATGAGATGGGATCCACATGTCAAAAAATGACAGTCAATCTTGATATTTTCTATACAAATTTTCTTTTTAAAAAGTGTGCCTGCATAACATAAAAATTACTGTGCGCTGCAGAGCACACAGTAATTTTTGTGCCCTGCAGCAGAGGCATGGGATTCTGAATTTTTTTTTTAAATTGTAAACATAAAATGACTTTTTTATGAACATCCATCCCACTTTGGTTATTTTCCACCCTTATTCTTGCTTTCTTGGTTTCTCGCTTTCACTTAAAATTTCCAACATTTTCTTGCCTTCTTTCTCTTAAAAATAGTAGTGAAGGCTATTTTGTTGAAATCTACTTCAAAGGTAAGTTATATTAATATGGGAAAAATAAATTTTTTATTTATAATTTTTAACATATGGCTAACTTAATTTATATTTTTGAAGTGTAGGTGTTATATTATTAACTTAACAATATAATTCTGATCCTTATTTTTGAAGGTAAGTTACTATATTTTTTTTATTTTAATTGATTTATATTATTGTACTTAAAAATGAAAATTTTATTTGTAGTTGGTAAAAAAATTGTTGTGTATTTTTTTAGGACGAAGAAATTATAATTAAGTAAATAGTTGCATAATAAGATTAAATTTATAAATCATTGTTGGTTTGAACACCCATTTTTTAGTCCGTTGTAGTGTGTTTCCAATTTACATACAATTTTAAATTTTATAGCTAATTGAACCATCAATTATAAAATTTTTATAAATAATGTAGGAATTAGAAAATTTCAATTTATATGTATATTGTTATAATTTAATTATATTATTATGTGGTAGTTGATGCATATAATGTAAATTTATAATAAAACAATAGTTTGAAAATAGTTAATTTCATAAAATAATATAATTTGTTTTATCTTAATAAAGTATAATAAAAAATAAAATTTAAATTATTATCAATTTTTTAAATAACAAATATCTTTATTTATTTTACAATATAGATGGTGTTTACCTATTTGGCTCCAAGATATATGAGAGGTGACATTGCAATGCCAATGGTCAAGCAAAAATAGAATGATTTGTACTGCAGCAAAATTGAAAATAGTATGACAATTGCCGATCATATTATAAAAATAAATAAAATATTATAAGATATTATAAAGTTCAGATATCTCATCACAGAAAGAGAGATGGCAGAAGCTCTATGGATGATAGTGTCATTGATGTATTTCAAATCTATAATTACAATTTGGAATATGCTTGAAGTGAAAAAATAAAGGAAACTTGTATTCATTTTTACGAAAGATGTCATTGATGTTAGTGATGATAATTTTTAAAAAATAAAAAATACAATCACAGTGGATCAAAAAACTTATTGTAAATGTCATAATTATAACTTATGACCTAGATATTATGTTCGTTAGAACATGTAAAATTCGAGTGTTGTATCAATGAGAATGGCAGTGTATTATGTTCCAAAATTTAATGTCATTTATATTTAAGTATTTTTTATCAATTTTTGAGGTTAATTATTTAATTTTATTATTTCACAATTTCATTTTTTATTAATTTTAATTTTTTGTTTCATAATTATAAATTGATGACATGTGGAATTAAATTATTTACAATAAATAATGCAATGCATAAAAAGTTTAATTACTAATAAAATAACTAAATGACATAAATTTTAACGATTCATTGCACATGTATGATGCTAAATTGATTTTAGGTTTAGAAATGGATTGTCATTTAGGAGCTGTATGAATAAATTTGAATCCTATTAATGGTGAATTGTTAACTTTTCAAGGGAGACATCGTTCAGATGTAATATGGAATAATTCGGTAAAAATTTAATTACTATTATATATTAGCAGAATAGTGTTTTGTTAATAAAATATTTTAATTTTAACTATATAATTTGATTTATTTTATTTATGTAAAAGGTTGATAGAGAATTGTAGAGAACAAGAAGGAGTAGCATGAATGAACAATATACACATATTGATTGGAGAATTTTGTTTGCAAAGAATTGCCAACATTGGTGTGATTCAATTAGAATGAAATTTAATCATGTCACTTGTTGAGAGGTGGTGATCGAAGATGCATACATTTCATATAACATGTGGTGAAGCGATAATTACACTTCAAGATGTTAAAATTTTAACAGGTATACCTATTGAGGGTAAACCCACTACAGGAAGAACAAATATGTATGAGATGATAATTTGTCATAATTTACTAGGAGAGTTCCTCCTGCGAATGTTTGTGTGGAGGTAAAGTGAAGTTAACATGGTTGGATGTAACATTTAGTGAACTGCCCGATTATGCAACACCTGAAGTGTTACTCTAGCATGCTTATGAGTGGATGTTGAGATGCTTTGGTGGATTGTTATTTTCATCACAAAATTCACTTATAGTCCATCTGATATTTCTACCTCTTCTAAAGGATTTGGATTACATCGGTAGATATAGTTGAGGATCAGTTTGTATAGCTTGGTTGTATAGAAATCTATGTAGAGCCACTCGTCTTAATGCTAAAGGAGTTGTTGATTATCTACAACTCCTAAAAATGTGGGCGTGGGAACAGTTTTCTCAGTTTAGGCCATAACATATACAACCATATACGCTTAACCAAATCATGCCTCATGAAGTCGGGTATCATTAGCATATTCCTTATGAATAACATTATTTTTATCCAAATTTTATTTAAGGTAATTCGTCCGTTTATTTGAATATGTTTTTATTTTAGATGGACAAAGCCAGTCGACATGGATAAGTATCATATGATGGATATACACACATATCGAGAATTATTAGATATGCGATCCACATAACAGGTTCGTAATATAATATTATCCGTTTATGGCTGAACATGATATGTTAATAAAAAATATTTACATAATATCCCTAATATTGTTATTATTAAATTATTTCAATTTTGTAATGCAATTTGAGTGGGAGTCATACATCAACGTAATAAACTTGCTCCTAGATTATTGTAGAAGTGGACAGACTAGCTGGATGTCTGTTGTTTCACTCATATGCTTTCGCATCATTGAATAACAACAACCAAATAGAGTCATGCGACATTTCTAGTCCACTACTTATAAAATATAATTTACATACAATAGACTTACGGAGACAAAACTATATGGATTGGATAGTTGAATTTGCAGTGTTCATAAATGAGTGGAATAATTGTCACAATCGAGTTGTTGATGGATAAAATATAAGGCAACATTTAAATAATTGATTTGAATGCATGCACTGGTATGTTCAATGCATTAGATGTTGGATAACCCCACGCGAAGCATTCCGTGCAGCGATTGTAAGTAATTATTTTATTTCACGATTATAAAATGTAACATTATTATGAGCAATTGATATAAGTAATATATTTTTTAGGCTGATGGGATTGAAAATTTAGTATATGAACAAGGTGATGCTTCAAGCAATAGAAGGATATTGGAAAGCATACTTAGTGTAGTTGGTCACAAAGATATATTATTCACTGACTATCCAAGATACCTGAATCCTAACCCTATTAGTATACAAGGATGATCATGGGGTGGGAAAAATCCATTTCCAGCAGGGAATCGCCCCAAATGGGATGAAAAATCCTCAAAAATTTCTCCTATAGGGATGAAAACAAGAGAAAAATATTCTCTAACTTAGAATTCAAGGTAGGGACGAGGATTGTGGTCCCCACCCTCAAAATTTAGTAATTAAATTTAATTATATTTATATAATTTAGTTTTAAATTATATTTAATTTTATTTTTGTCAATTGTTAAAATTTATATTAATTTAATTTGTAATTAAATTTATAATTTTTTAATTATTAAATGTAATATTTCAATTATAATTAATTGTTAAATATTATATTTTAATTATAATTGAATTTTAAAAAAATATATTTTTTCTGCAAGGATAAGGGCGAGGGTGGGGGAAATTTTTCCCTCGAAATACTACCAAAGGCGGGGATGGGGAATCCCCACCCTTATATGAGGTAAAAGGTAGGGAGCCATTTCCTGTCCCCGTCTCATCCCGTGATCATCCCTATCAGTATACATCCTATGAAAAATTAATTTGTAAACTTTCGAACTTAGTGCCATCGGACTGGAATGATTGAGAGGCGTGCACTCAGAGATATTATGATCCAAATATTATGCAGATTCCAGCACCTATGTTTTGGCCTTTTGATGACATACAAGATAATCAAGAACCATGCACGAAGGAGATTAATATCCAAAATTTTTCATCTTATGAGTTCGGGTCAGCGAGTTATAATCAGGTAGATTTGAGGCATCAGAGTAACATTAGTCCACCTACTGATGTCTTATGATTTACAGCAGACACCTGATGCGCACATAGTTCCTACATTATGTGACACTCTACTTTCCTTCATAATTTTGTATACTTTATATTATTATTGGTGACATCGCATGGTCACTAATTTAACTAATCTTTTTCGTTGTTGGCTATTAGCTTAATTTATCCTTTGATTTCTAAATTCATTTTAGCATCGCAAGGTTACTATCCATTTGGTAAAAATTTTGGCAGTATAACAGCTTGTAAACTGTACTATCCAAACCTGCAAATTGGTAAAATAACACTCTCAAAAGGTAACTTCTACCTTCAATACTACAATGACAAACACAACACTTCTAATATTCATCATAGTTCATCACTAATCATTCATCACATCAAGTTCACTTTTAACAATCATTCACTCCTTGATCTTGAAATATCTGTTCTTGCACGTAGTCAAACAAAATACATGCTAAGCAACATTGTTGCCTAGTGATGGATATAACTACACAAAATTTTATCTAATAAAACTATAATGTGCAAAATTATCATTTTACCCTTAATTTTTTTTTTTTGCTACTTCATTTAAAATTTATTCTCTTAATATTTTAAATGACTATTTAATCCTTCCCTTCTTATTTTCCTCATTTTCCTCACATGATTCTTACTTAAATGGCAATTTACCATTAAGTCCCTAAATTTTTCTTTTCATCATGTTTGGCTTTATTTGATCCCAATTTTGATCATTTTTGCTTTCTTTGACTTTTGTTTCATTCTAAGTGTAAAATTTACATCTTGATCTTTATTTTTAACCATAAAGTGGCAAATTACAATTTGATCCCTGAAAAATTTTACTAATTATGTTTTTGCCTTTCTTGACTTATTTGACTATTTTAACCCCTTTAATCACATTTTCAATGTCAAATTATGATTTTACTCCTAATTTATTACATAATTATATTTTTACCCTTTCTTAATCTATTAATCACATATTTCACTTTATTTATTAGTTAATCACACATGTGATATCATTTATGCATAATTTACTATTTACTCCCTACTTTCTTGCTTATTTATAATTTTTTCCTTAGTGGTGCTTTATGAAAATCCTCAAATTTGATGTGTGGGGTAAGGATCTTAATGATACTAAATGGATTGGGGAGGCCACTTGGGGTGACCTAACTATCCCATAATATATTAAGGGATCACTTGGAGTGACCAACTCCTTAATTGTAAATCTTATGTGTGTAAGGGATCACTTGAGATGATTAACTCCTCAATTGTGAACCTGATGTGAGTTGAGGGATCACTTGGGGTGATCAACTCCTCAATTACGAACTCGATGTGAGTTGAGAGATCACTTAGGGTGATCAACTCCTCAACTGAACATCTAATGTGTTTTATTTCACTTTATGGCATGTATGTACATAGTTTTCCATGCATTTCACATTATGCCCACATTTACATTGGTTTATTTCTCACACATTTACACCTACCATACACATTTTCATACTAAACATGCATAATATCTTTCAAATATGATGAAATCACATCATAACCATAATGCATACCATTCGGTCACCATATGTAAATAAGCATATATCGTGGTGTCTTACACCTTATCATGTCTTACATGTTTTTATAATCATTTTGAGCCTTTACATAATGATACATATTAAATTTTCACTAATAGCCATTTTATACATAAATGAACATCATTATGTACATTTGCATTACATTATGTTTAAATCAAATCTTGAATTCTAATAAATTATGTTAGGTTTATTCATCATTATATCATCCATTTTATGTCAAATATCTCATAAATCATCAAATTATCACATGGTGTATTTAGGGTTACCATTTGGCCTTAAATTGTTCTAACACATACAATGTAATTCTTCATTCTTTCTCTTGCGATGTGTGTTCTCATGATCATTTTAGGCATTCATATATTGATACGTACTCAATTTGCATTAATAACTCTTAGTAACATGTGTGTACATCATTATGTTCACTTACTCAGTAATATGTTCACATGAAATTTTTAGTTCTAATCAATCATATTGCATTCCTTTATCATTATTGCAAGTGAATTCATAGCAAAAATGGTGAATATCATTCAAACTTAGTGAAAACATGGCATTTTCCTTAGTACACCTTTATAATCCATTTATGTTCTTTATGTACACATGTAATTTATGGTTCTATGCATGTATACTACATTCGTATATCATGATAATGTCCAAATTATGCTAAATCATTCACTAATTAATTAATTGTCAATGATAACCTTAAGTACCCTATTCGGTCACCTTAGGTTCCCTCACTTTTGATTGATTTCTTCATTATTTCTTTACTCTTATATGTTGTTCATTCATTGTGCTAACATATTTCAATTTATTTCTTATTTACACCTAAGTTACCATAGTTATATAATGTAAAATTGTACAAAATTCAAGGGAATTAATTAGAATAAAGTGTAAGATTGAATCCACTTACCTTAAAATGACTTGAGATAATCTAATTTGGCTTCCCCCTTTTTGCTCCTCTTGATTTCCTTTGCAAATCCATCTTGTCCAAATTTTCCTTAATTTATTTTTTCTATTTTTTTCTTTCTTTTCACAATTTCTTTCACTTCCTCCACTCAAAATGAGCTCTCAAGATAGTTAGAAATGAATTTATGCCTTAGAATTATCAAGAACATGAAATTTGTTAGGTTTTTTTGTAGAATTAGGTTAGAGAAAAATGGAAAAAAATGGACAAATGGAGGAAGAAGAAGGGTCTACTAGAATGGGGAATAAGATGGGGGATTTCTCTATAGAAATCTAATTTTTTTTCCTTTTATATTCATCCTAACTGGGCCAAATTAAATTCAACCATTTTGGTCTAATCAATTAGCCTAATTTTACTTAAATAATTCACTTTTTGGCCTAATAAATTCCTCTACTATTTCCATTTCTTAATTTTTAGTTTCAATTGATCTTAACCTAATTTATTATGACATTTATGCCCTTTAATAAATTAAAAATGCTCTTTAACTCTGCTAATTAAATTAACCTCAAATTTTCACCATTTTTCAAAAACTAATATTCTACTCATTAGAATGCTTTGAAATATTTCCTCACAAACAAGAATATATGTATGAAGGTACATCTAAAATTTAAAATTATTTTGATATCTAATATATTTGGATAAATGAAATAATTTTTAAAGATCTTTGAAATATTTTAAAGCCAGATCAAACTTACAATCAACCCTTTTTACGGTACTGCAAAAATCTTTTACTGTCTATTTTGGGAATCTATTTGTAGGGGTGTTCATCGAGCAGATTTAGGTCAATCTAATTCGATATAATGGTCTCAACATCGGTTAGTTGTGAATAGTATTTTTTTATAGTAAATAGTGATTCTGGACTGAAAAGTACATTCGAAAGTGAAATATATTTTATTTGAATATCAAAAAATATTGGTCAAGGGTAGTCCAGGATTAAAATTTGAAATGATTTTGAGATCAAATAGGCCTCCAAAAATAAAAAAACACAAAAAACAGAGCGATTCAGATTTTAGGGTAACTATTTGACCAAAATTTGATCAAGTCGTTAAAAATAACATATGAAGTTTAAAAATTACCAAAAATTACATATGTATCTAAAATAATCTGTAGAATATTTTGAGTAAAAATGAATTTTTTAGCAACACCGGTACTTTTGAATTGGATCAATTTAATTGAATCGAATCAAAAAATGAATTCCGATTGGGCTAAAATTTTGTATATAGCCTATTTTTTATGTGATAACAGTGATGGAATCAAATTTGAAGTGATTTGAAGTTGGAAAGTATGAGAATCTAATTAGAGCCATTTATCGGATAATTAATGGGCTTAAAATAAAAATAGTTCAAGCCCATTAAAAAAACCCAACCCAAGCCCATTTAGTGGTCTCTTAAAAGGAAAAAAAACCAGAGAAAACCATAAGCTTCAGCAGCCATCTCCTTCCCTTTCTTTGGCTGAAAACTTCCTACCACCTTCTCTCTCAAATTTTTCCATCTTTCTCCCAATTTAAACCAAATCCAAGCATAAGATAGGATATTCTACCTCTCTAAAGTACCCTAGTAGTCTCTAACCTTTGATTAGAGAAAATAAATCAAGAGAAATCAAGTGATAAAGTTTAGGTATTAATTTGAAGTAAGAGAATTTCTTGGTTTTAATTTTGTTCTAAGATGCCTACTACTAGTTTTAGGTTCCTAGAGTTCATATTTGATGTTATTTTGAGCATTTGAGATCAAAATCATAAGGTTTAGTTTGATGATAATTTTGGCCATGGTAGGATTCCATAAGGAAGATCATGTGATTAAAGCCAAAAGCGAGAAAAAGAAAGCCTAGGCAAGGAAAAGCATAAGAAAAATGTTAGTGACTAAAAAATCCTTTTATTTTCCTATAATTTGTATGATTTTCCTTTAGGTTTATTAGGAAAAATTTAATAGAAATATGCATTATTAAAATTGATGTTAAAATAGTGTAATTAGATCTTAAACGAGCTTATTAGAAAGCTTAAATGAAATTTAAGGAATATGTATGGTGGTTTTCATGTAGTGACCGAATTGTTCCTAAAGGGAAAATAATGTTTATTTAGTTTATTTTGATGAAAATAAGCTTTAAAATGAATGTAGAGGTGAAATAACATGTCCATGAATTTTTGTAGAATTTATGAAAATTAAATGAATATTTTTGAGATGAAATTTGGTTATGTATAAGGTAAAAATATTTAATTAATGTGAATTAATTCATAATGTTATGAGAAAATGGTGAATTATTGTGAATAATTCATAGACTATGTAAAAAATACTGAAAAGATTGACTGTATTGAAAAAGTAATGAAATGTGTGAAAAATCTAAATAATAATTTGCAATTAAGTGAATTTGTGTCCTTAGAAATAGTCAGGCAGTAAAATCTAGCTCATGATATAATTGGCTTGGCATATGGATATCTATACGGCGGTGCAAGTCATGGCAACTTGCTTTGCTATGGTAGGATTTCTGATCTCCCATTGTATCTGTCTGCTTTGTTATCTATTTGTAAGAAATGGTCCTTTGGGTTATTTCTTAATCTATATGTGATCATGCGGGGTTCACATCCTGTATATCCGATCTGAGAATATCTATCAGATATGTACTGGAGGCATAATGATAAGAAGACGTTAAAAGTGTAAAAACAAAGCTAAAAGTGAAGTTATAAGTAAAAAATAACCTAAATGAAAAGAAATAAAAAATTTAGAGGCAAAACGGTAATTTTTCCAAATAACGGGTTTAATAAGTAAAAGTGATAAGAAAATGATTAATAAAGGTAACATGGTAATTTGGTCAACAAACAGTCTCAAAAGTCAACTTCTGAAAAGTTAAGGGACTAAAATATAATTTTACATGAAAAAGTCAAAATAAGAATAATTGGTAATTTGTAGGCCAATTAATTGATTAGAATGTGAAAATAAGAAAAGAAATGATAATTTTGTAATTAATGTGTAAAAAATGTATTTTTGTAATAAATTTTTCATGATTAGAGTAATTATGCATGTTAGGAAAATAATATGATTGTTTGTCACTACTGGGAATGTTTAATGCTCAACACGTACGATTTACTGCGTGCAGGTACTGATATTTCTGAAGCAAAAAGTACACAGGGCATGAGAAATGCTGAAGGAATATGAATGATAATATTTGTTGGCATGTATATATATATTTATTTTATAGTTACAATGAGAAAACTGATCTGTAATAGTAAATATGATGATTATGAAAGTATGTGAGTGACTACTAGCAATGGATGAATTTTATATATTTGAAGTGTGATAAAAAATATGGTTGCGATATATGAATTATTTATAAATTGTTGTGCCTCAGAGAGGCTGTGGTTATTGTCTGTTTTTCAGGGGACTAGTTAAGAATATAGACGTTATATTGTCGAATTTTCAAAAAATAAATAGTAAAATTGGACAGCTATAGGTTAATAGTAAATAGAAATTATGAATTGAAACGTTGGGTTAGCAACCTTAAGTAAAGAAGTATGATAGTTATGAAAAGGATATAAAAAATCGGCCAATTGCGTAAGTCCGTAAGACTATTTTAGTAAGGGTGTTACATTTTGTGGTATCAGAGCAATGGTTTAAGTGGTTCTAAGATCGAAGTGGGAATAAGTAAATGATTTATCTATATATACATGCCAATTGTTAGTAAAAAGGGTTGTTTTGGAAATCTAATCTGTACTTGCTTCTTTCTGTTTTAAAGTGAAAAGATGTGTGACAAGCATATAGAAGATGATGAAAGTGAGGCTTCTATAGGTACTAGACAACAGGAGGTCCCACAGCAGTAGGCTTCTACTCCAGCAATGCTGCCTCTGCCCTTACAATTGGACTTCCTTAACTTAATGGCCGACTATATTCAACAGTGGTTGTATGCAGGACAAGCTTAGCCTGCATAGGCAGCTACACAGGTTCAGCCAGCTTCACCCAGAAGGAAGCCTATTCTAGAGCAGTTAAAAAGTCTTGGGGCTAAAGATTTTTCTGGAAGAGATCCTCTGACACCAGCACAGCCATAAGACTGATTATTTAAAATAAAAAGTCTATTTGAAATTACAAACAGTTCAGCAGAGGAGAAGTTGGAAGGCATAGTGGCATTGCTATAGGGCCCAACTGTTATTTGGCAGGATTCTATCAGGAGATACACCCTAATGGATCAGTTGAGTTGGGAATTCTTTGTGTCCAAGTTTGAACAAAAATATATCGGCTTGGAGTATAAAATTTCAATACATAATGCCTTCGAAGGCTTAAACAGGGTAATAAGTCAGTGGTTGAGTATGAGCGCGAGTTTGAATGACTCAGTGCCTATCTTGATGAGAGCCAGTCCATAGATGAGAAGTTATGTCAAAGATTTGAGAGATGATTGCGTACAGAGCTCAAACAGATTATTAAAACTCAAAAGTACCCTAATTTGAGAGCTATGGTTGAAGCTACACTTAAGTTAGAGGCTATTCAAGCAAAACAAGCTGACAGACAATTCTGATTCCAGTAAAAGAGGAATCAAGGGCAGTTCAGTGGTAAGGGAGGTCAGGGAAAGAAGTTTAAGGATCTTCAGCACCTCAAGGCCATCCATCAGTTCCAACAGGCCAAGGTCAGGATAGTGCCCCACGTGGCAGAGCTCCAGCTACTTCAGCAGCTAGTACACCTCGGGATAGAGATAGTGGATCAGTAGTTACTTGTGACCATTGTGGTAAGATTGATCCTGAGGAGTGTAGATATCTAACTGGAGCATGCTTTAGGTGTGGATCTAGAAACCATCAGATTAGAGACTGTCCAGTAGTACAGACTGCTTTAACAACTTCTTAAGCATAAGGTACTGGGTCCTCTACACCGAGAGGTCGTGGTAGGGGAGCTGCCCCCATCACTTCAGCTTCTAGGCCAGTTGGGCAATCATCACAGGGACAGAGGTGAGCTTCAAGCCAAACTTATGTTGTTAGAGCCAGAAAGGATGAGGATGCTCTAGATGTGATATTAGGTATTTTTTTTTTGTTATCTGATTCAATACATGCTTTGATAGATTCTGGTTCTACTCATTCCTATATTAACACTGCTTTAGCTCGAAATAAAGGGATGAAAGAGGCATGCTTGGATCAGGATATCTTGATGAGTATTCCTCTAGGACATAGTATAGTGGTGAATAAAGTGTACAGACAGTGTCTTGTTAGTGCCCAGGGATATGTATTCCTAGTAAATCTAATTTAGTTGCCCTTTCATAAGTTTGATGTGATATTGAGGATGGATTGGTTATCCTCCCACCAAGCGACTATTGATTGCAAAAGAAAAATAATCACTTTAAAGCTTGAAAATGGTCGAGAGATCACAATGGTAGGTGTGAGAATTGACTTCTTATATGATATGATATCTGCTACTGCTGCTAAGAGATTGATCAGAAAATGATGCATAGCTTGCATGTGTTATGCAGTGGAGGCAAAGAAAGACAATCTAAAGGTGTCAGAAGTGCCTACTATCAGAGAGTTTCAGAATGTGTTTCCTAATGAATTACTAGGTTTACCACCTGACAGAGAAGTGGAATTCTCTATTGATATTGCTCCAAGCAATGCACCTATCTCCATTGCTCCTTACAGAATTAAAAGAATTGAAGATTCAACTACAAGAATTTCTTGATAAGGAGTTTATTAAACCCAGTGTTTCTCCTTGGGGAGAACCAATTCTGTTTATAAAGAAAAAAGATGAGATACTTAGGTTGTGCATCGATTATAAACAGTTGAATAAAGTGACCATAAAGAATGAATACCTCTTTCGTTGCATTGAAGACTTGTTTGATCAGTTAAAGGGAGCGGATATATTTTCAAATATTGATTTAAGATCAAGCTACTACCAGATGGGAGTAAAAGCTATAGATGTGCCTAAAACTACTTTGCACACTAGGTATGGCCATTATGAGTTCTTGGTTATGCCATTTGGGCTTACAAATGCACCAACCACCTTTATGGACTTGATAAATAGGGTCTTCCACACATATTTGGTGTAATGCCCCTCAATACACCCTAGTAGAATTATCACTCATTAATTATTAGTGATTATGCTTAATTAAGTATAAATGTTAATTGAAGGGTGTAATTGGAAAGTTAAAGTGTAAGTTTTGGGGTAGATTTTGAAATAAAGGAAGTTGAGGGATCATTTGGCAATTGTTGCTTTAGAGTGACATTTGGACCAATTGGAGTTTAGGGAGAGGTAGATATTTTGGAGAGGATTTGGCCGGCCACTTATGGTCTTCATTCTCCATTTTCATCTTCATAATCTCCTAAACCCTAAACTCTCTCTCATCCTCTCTCTCTCTCTAGATTTCTTTGATTTTTAAAGAAGAAAAGTTGCTCAAGTTAGTGGTAAGATCACTTATTCTCCTTTGATATGTAATTCTTGGTTTAGCTTAATAGGTTTTCATAGAAGTGTTTTTATGTCTTGTTAGAAGGAGAACCAAGCAAGAGGAAAGGAAAAGAAACTCTTCAAGGGTGAAGAGCTAGGTGGAGATCAATTAAGGTATGGGAACTTAGTGTTTTATGTATGTACGTGTATTGATTTGTCATGAGAGATAAAGCTTGTGTGCCTCTCTCATGTGTTTTATGGATGATTTATAGCTTAGAAGGGTTTAGAGTTGCTTTTATGCAAAGATTGTTTGAAGAACATGAAAATCTGTTTTAAGGGTTATTTGACTAGTCTGTACATTTTTGCTCATAACTTGAGCTATATTTACTTAAATATAGAAATTTCAGTTGATTTAGAAACTAGACTTGCATGCCTTGATTTTGTTAGAAAGGACCAAAATCTGGTTTTCACTGTATGATAGTGAAAATCGGTATTGAAATCTGTTTGTGGTTGTGATTTTTGCCCCTATGAATAGTCTGTTGTTTTTCTTGAATAACTGGAGTTTTACAGGTCCTATTGAAATGATTTTTGATGTTTTGAAAACTAGACACTTAGGCCTACAACTTTGTTGAAGGCCATTTTGCTTGAAAATGTTGTTTTACAGGTCAAAAATAGCTTTGAAGTCGAGACTGTTAATCGGTCTCGAGGCGATTTAGGGATCACGGTTACCATGAATTTCATAGTAACCGTGAGGTGCCTAAAACGACAGCTTAAGACCAAAGGATACGCAATGGATCACGGTTACTAGCTATTTCATAGTAACCGTGACCCATTCTCGTAACATCTCACGGTTACTACCCTAGGATTGGTAACCGTGAGGAAGTTAACTTTTGGTCCAGTAGCGAAATCGAAGCTATCTCACGGTTACTAAGGATTTCTTAGTACCGTGACCCATGTTTTTCACTCTATCTCACGGTTACTAGGAAATTGTTGGTAACCGTGAGGTATTTCGGATTTGTATCCAGAATTGAAAAGTTTTATGGATCACGGTTACTAGAAATTTTGTAGTAACCGTGACCCTTATAAAAATGCTGGGCTCACGGTTACTAGGATATGCATAGTAACCGTGACCCTCCCCTGTTTTTCAAAGATGTATCTTTTTGACTTCTTTTTGGTACAGACTTGTCTAAGCCCTTCCTAGGCTTATAAATCATCCTAAATGATAGTCATGTAGTAAAATAAATGTCCATGAATGCAAGGCTTGCTTGTTAATTGAAAGGTGAGTTTCTATTCCTCATAATAGAAACATACATGAATTTATTTTAAGGAAATTATAGCATATGATTCTTAATAATGCTATATATATGAGAATGCTTAATATTGTACTGCTTAGCATTTGTCAATGCTATATATGGAATTATAATGATGATATTTCATAAGATATGAAATATAATATGTCTTGCCTGCACTTAGAGTCTTGGTTGTGGATAGATAGGCATGCCTATAGGGTACCATCGCAGCTGCTTCTGCTTGACTCTTATGAGTCTTCTGTAAGTCTCTACATGAGACTTCTGATTAGGTATCTTCGGATATCCTTCTGATTAGATACCTTCGGGTATCCTTCTGATTTGATACCATTGGGTATCCATTGCACCCGTTATCCACATCCCCACGAATTTAAGCAGGCAATAATTTGATAAGATAATGAAAGGAAATTTATGCAATGAAAGATTTGCATATTCAGTTGAAAGTTATTACTGTTGTTATTATAAGACAATGTTATAATTGCATTATTTCAGTAAAGATATTGTATGCTATTATTGCTAAATGCCTGGTAATAACTACTGCAAGTAGTTATCATCATATAATTAGTTGTTCCCTACTAAGCTTTATAGCTTAGCACGGGTGTTAATCCGTGTAGGTTTGGAGGGTAGATCGTGTGTTCAGGGACAAAGCCAACAGTCTCCCAAGCCAACTTCAGGATAGACAATTGCATCTTAATGTATGAATTAAGTTTGCATCTATTTTGTTTATCAGTAATGTATTTGTGAATATAAGTCATGTAATTATAAGTTCTGCAAAGGGATGATCAAGAATAGGTAATAATGGGCCCTACATATGAGTAGTATGAATGTGTGTATGTTTATATATATGCATCATTAAATGTTAAATCACATGATTAATGCGGCTTATGAATGTAATTAGTAACTATAATCTGGTTTATCTAGTATAGTCATTACATTTGGATCAGTTTATGGTGTTATTCATCGATGATATTCTTATGTATTCTAAGACGTTGGAGGAGTATGATAAGCTTCTGAGAATTATTTTGCAGACTCTTAGGAAAAAGCAATTGTATGCCAAGTTCAGTAAATGTGACTTCTTGCTAAATGAGGTATATTTTCTAGGTCATGTCATTTCTGCAGAAGGTATAAAGGTGGATCCTTCAAAGATTGATGTGATTCTTCAGTGGAAGCCAGCTAAGAATGTGGCTGAAGTGAAAAGTTTTCTAGAATTAGTCGGGTACTATAGGAGATTCATTAAAAGCTTTTCCACTATTATAGTCCCGATGACTTGACTGCTATAGAAGCATACCAAGTTTATATGAACTGATAAATGCCAAAAATGCTTTAAGAAGCTTAAAAGTATGCTGACATAAGCTTTCATTCTAACGCAATCCGAGTTGGGTAAGGATTTTATGATCTACAGTGATGCTTCCATAAATAATTTAGGCTGTGTTCTGATGCAAAAAGGTAAGGTGATTGCTTATGCCTCCCAACAGCTCAAGACTCATAAGAAGAACTATCCTACTCATGATCTGGAGCTAGCAGCTATTATTTTTGCATTGAAGATTTGGAGGCACTACCTGTATAGAGAGAGATGCTATATTTATTCTAATCACAAGAGTTTTAAATATCTACTTACTCAGAGAGAACTCAACCTTAGACAGAGGCACTGGTTGGAGTTGATTAAAGACTATGATTGTTTTATCGACTACCATCCAGGGAAAGAAATTCATGTCAGGTAGTGTAAATGATTTTAAATGAATCTGTATAAGTGATTGATAAGTGTAATTGACTGATAGTAATGTTTAAAGCTCTTCGGGCTATGAATGTTAGTTTGAGTCTGGCACCAAATGGAGCTTTATTAGCTAAAATACAAGTGAAGCCTGACTTTGTGCATCAAGTGAAAATAGCCCAGAAAGAAGATAATCGATTGAGAACTATTATGAACAAGTTAAAGGACAGTAGTGAGGGAGACTATTCCTTAAATGATGATGAAAGCCTTTGCTACAAGAAAAGACTTTGTGTTCTGGATCAAAAGAAACTGAAGAAGAAAATCCTTATCAAAGCACACCATAGTAGCTATGCCATGCATCCTGGAGGTAACAAGATGTACTAGGATTTGAAAGCTTATTGTTGGTGGCCAGGTATGAAGCAGGATCTGTTAGAGTTTGTGAGCAAATGTCTGATATGTCAGCAAGTAAAGGCTGAGCACCAAGTTCCTTCAGGATTGCTTCATCCTATTTTGATACCAGAGTGGAAATAGGATAAGGTAACTATGGATTTTATCATAGGATTACATATCACTCAAAAGAAGCATGATGTCATATGGGTGATCATTGATAGACTCACCAAATATGCTCATTTATTGCTAGTTCGAATCGATTATCCTTTGACTGGCAGAAATCTACATCAATGAGATAGTGAGATTACATGGAGTGCCATCATCCATCATTTCTGAAAGAGATCCGAGATTTACTTTCCATTTCTGGAAAAGTCTGCAAGAAGCTTTGGATACAAGGCTCCATTTCAGCATATTATTTCACCCTCAGATAGATGGTCAATCAGAATGGGTGATTCAGATTCTAAAAGACATGCTACGATGCTATGTACTAGAGTTTGATAGCAGTTGGGAAAGTATTTATCTCTTATAGAGTTTGCCTACAACAACAACTACAAGTCCAGTATAAAGATAGCTCCTTTTGAAGCCTTATATAGAAGTAAATACAAAACTCCTATATTTTGGACTAGATTGAGTAAAAAGAAACCGATAGAATCTGACTTGATCAGTGATTTAGAAAAGAAGGTACGGATCATTAAAGGCAGATTGAAAGAAGCTATGGATCGTCAGAAACCCTATTCAGATCTGAAGAGAAAAGACATAGAGTTTCAAGTCGGAGACAAAGTATTTATGAAAGTATCTCCATGGACGAAAATTTTAAGATTTGGTAAGAAGAGAAAGTTAAGTTCGAGATTTATTGGCTCTTATGAGATACTTCAACGAGTATGTTTCGTAGCTTATCGCTTGAAGCTATCATCGGAGTTGGAAAAGATGCACGATGTGTTCCACGTGTCCATGCTCCACAAGTAAAGATCTGATCCTAGTCTTGTGATTATGCCAGAGAAAATACAAGTGCAAACTGACATGACATGTGAAGAAAGATCGGTGAGGATCCTAGCTAGAGAAATTAGACAACTCGAAAATAAGCAGGTTCCACTAGTGAAAGTGTTTTGGCACCATCACAACGTGGAAGAGACTATATTGGAGCCCCAAGGCTATAATGAGACAACAATACCCTCTACTCTTCTTTACAGGTAAATTTTGAGGATGAAATTTCTTTTAATAGGGGAGAATTGTAATGACCTTAATGTCGGCTTAGCCGTGAATAATATTTCCCGATAGCGAAATAGTGCTTCCGAATTAAAAAGTACATTCGGAGATAAAAATTATTTTATTTAACTATCGGAAAATATTGGTCACGGGTAGTCTAGGGTTTAAATTTGAAGCGATTTTGAGATTAAATAGGCCTCCAAAAGTTAAAAACATGAAAATCAGAACAATTCAAATTTTAGGGTAACTATTTGACCAAAGATTGATCGAGCCATTAAAAATAGCAAATGAAGTTTAAAATTATAAAAAATTACATATTTTCTTAAATAATGTGTAGAATATTTTGGGTGAAAAAAATAAATTTTTTGGTAACATCGGTAATTTTGAATAAGACCGATTGAATTGATTTGAACATGAAATGAGCTCCGATTGGGCTAAAATTTTGTGTACAACCTATTTTTGATGTGATAAGAGTGATGAAATCAAATTTAAAATAATTTGGAGTTAGAAAGTGGGAGAATCTAATTAGCGTCATTTATCGGGTAATTAATGGGCTTAAACTAAAAATAGTTCAAGCCCATTAAAAAAAACCCAACCTGAACCCATTTAGTGGTCTCTTAAAAGGAAAAAAAACAGAGAAAATTATAACTTTCAATAGCTATCTCCTTCCCTTTCTTTGGTTGAACACTTCCCACCACCTTTTCTCTTTAATTTTTTCCATCTCTCTTCCAATTTACACCAAATTCAAGCATAAAATAGGATATTCTACCTCTTTAGAGTACCCTAGCAGTCTCTAACCTTTGATTCGAGGAAATAAATCAAGAAAAATCAAGTGACAAAGTTTAGGTATCAATTTGAGGTAAGAGAATTTCTTGATTTTAATTTTGTTCTAAGGTGCCTATTACTAGTTTTAGGTGCCTAGAGTTCATATTTGATGTTATTTTGAGCATTTGAGATCAAAATCATAGGGTTTAGTTTGATAATAATTTCAGCCATGGTAGGATTCCATGAGGAAGATCAAGTGATTAAAATCAAAGGCAAGAAAAAGAAAGCCTAAGCAAGAAAAAGCATAAGAAAAAGGTTAGTGACTAATAAATTATTTTATTTTCCTATAATTTGTATGATTTTCCTTTAAGTTTATTAGAAAAAATTTAATATAAATGTGCATAATTGAAATTGTTGTTAAAAAAGTGTAATTAGATCTTAAACAAGCCTATTAGGAAGCTTAAATGAAATTAAAGGAATATGTATCATGGTTTTCATGTAGTGGCTGAATTGTTCCTAAAGGGAAAATAATGTGTATTTGGTTTATTTTGATGAAAAGAAGCTTTAAAATAAATGTAGACATAAAATAATATGTCCATGAATTTTTGTAGAATTTATGAAAATTAAATGAATATTTTTGAGATGAAATTTGGTTATGTATAAGGTAAAAATGTTGAATTAATGTGAATTAATTCATAATTTGATGAGAAAATGGTGAATTATTGTGAAATAATTTACAAACTATGTAAAAGAGACTGAAAAGACTGACTGTTAATTGACTGTATTGAAAAAGTAATGAAAATAATAATAATTAGCAATTAAGTGAATTTGTGCCTTTAGAAATAGTCATGCAGAAAAATATAGCTTAGGATATAATTGTTTGGCCATAAGGATATCTGTACTACGGTGCAAGGCATGGTGACTTGCTTTGTTATGGTATGATCTCTAATTTCTTATAGTATCTGTCTACTCTGTTATCTGTTTTCTGAGAAATGATCCTTTGGGATCATTTCTCAGTCTGTATGTGGTCATATGGGGTCAGCATCCCGTATATCCGATCTGATAGTTTCTATCAGATCTGTATTAGAGGCATAATGATAAAAAGATGTTAAAAATGTAAAAATAAAGTTAAAAGTAAAGTTAGAAGTGAAAAAGAACCTAAATGAAAAAAAAATAAAGTTTAGGGGCAAAACGATAATTTTTTCAAATAATATGTTTAATAAGTAAAAATGTTAAGAAAATGATTAATAAAGGTAAAATGGTAATTTAATCAACAGACAGTCTGAAAAGTCAACTTTTGAAAAGTTAAGTGACTAAAATATAATTTTGCATGAAAAAGTCAAAACAAAATTTAATTGGTTATTTGTAGGCCAATTAATGGATTAGAAGGTGAAAATAAGAAAAAAAAATGGTAATTTTGTAATTAATGTGTAAAAAGGGTATTTTTGTAATAAAATGAAAGATTAAGGACTAAATTGAAAATTTATATATATATATATATATATATATATATACTTATTTACTTATTTATTTATTTATTTTATAGTTACAGTAAGAAAACTGATATGTAATAGTAAACATGATGATTATGAAAGTATGTGAATGGCTACTAGCAGTGGATGAATTTTATATATTTTAAGTGTTATAAAAAAATATGGATGCAATATATGAATTGTTTATAAACTGTTGTGCCTCGAAAAAATTGTGGTTATTATCTGCTTTTTAGAAGGTTAGTTAAAAATACAGCCGTTATATTGTCGAGTTTTTGAAAAATAAATAGTAAAATTGGACAGTTATAGATCAACGGCAAATAGAAATTATGAATTGAAATGTTGGGTTAACAACCTTAAGTAAAGAAGTATAATAGTTATGAAAAAGATATAAAAAAAATCCAGCCAATTACGTAAGATTGTTTTAGTAAAGGTGTTACATTCGAACCCTGAATTTTTTCCTAAATCCCAACCCTACCCTATCCTATGGATAGTTCGGGCCCCTACCCGAATAATTCGCAAAAATTTAGCCCCCATCCAAATAACCTGAACTTATTTTTTTAAATTAAAAAATAACTTTTTTCTCTTTCAATTTACATGAAAAAAAAATTAGATTAAAATCTAAATAAGTAATTAAATAAAAATATCATTGTTCATGACTATAAAATAAAAATTACAATAAATAGAATATTTGAAAATTTTTCAAACACATATTATATAATAATTAACCACTAACAATTAAAATTACCTCCATTACCTCTTTAATCGAATATTTAATATTTAAAAATTTTTCAAACATGCATTATATAATAATGAACCACTAACAATTAAAATAATATAGTATTTTTCTCTCTTTATTATAGTTTTATACTTAAATCTCAACGCATAAAAACATTGTAAACTAATAGTGAAATAAAATCAACTTGTCAATATTTTTTCCTAACATTTTATTCATATTATTTTTAAATCATTTATGCAATTTAACTTTTTATTTTTTATCTACCAAGTTTATTTATACACCAAACTTTTATTCTTTATATAATTTTCAATGAGATGAATAGTATTATGAGTCCACATTATTATTATAGGCTTCAATAACATATGGTCATTTTCTCTATTTTGGCTTTTGTAAAAGAAAGTGTAAATAGAAAAAAAAATAAATTGTTAAAGATAACAAATCATCAATGGTTAAAGGTTTAATCGGAATGAAACCAAGATTGAAAAAATAATTAATATATTTTGTTTAAACATATATATTTTTAATAATAAATTCCATAATAAAATTTTCAAGATATTAATAATGATCATAATAATGTCTATATTAATATAATAATCATGCTTTAATAGAAAAAATGCAATTTAAACATAATAATATCTTAATTATATATGATTCAAACTTCTGTTAGAAATTTATTATTATTCCTATAAATATCTTTTGTGACTAATTATAAATGAATTAGTCATCATGCCAAAATTTATAGAAAGAATTAAAATTCAAAGTCAATTTAAATTTAAATGGATATAGTATAATTAATAAAATGCAATATAAGATTTTAATCAAGTAAATATGATAAACTTAAATCCAAAATGGATAAAGTATAATAAATTTTAATTTTATAAACTAAAATTTAATATTTGATAAATTTAAAAGAATGAACTTTTAAAATAATAAGTGCAGTTTTTGAAAGATGGGAGTGAGTTATTTTAAGGATGGGAGTGGGTTTCTTCAAAGAAGAAGAAGAAGAAGAAGAAGGTTATTCGGGTGGGGTTGGGTTTATAAGGGTTTTAACCCGACTCGACCTCAAAAAATTTTAAATTTTCCAACCCTGCCCGACCTTAATAACCTTACCTGAATATCTAGTTTGGATCGAGTTGTTCGAGTAAGGTTGGGTTTTAAACATACCTACCTATTTGGGCTCACATTCTCCTCAAATTATATCATTGGGCTCTATTTAACACATATTTTCTCATTTGATGGTTAAGTACAACTTTTCACCAGGTCACCCACCCTTATACTATCCTGGATTGTTCACGTTTAACACTTAGGCGTTTATGAATTCTACTGTACTATATTACTGTAATCATACCAAAAACTATTCTAGGGTTATTGCTCATGCTATATAATATACTATTCATATCTGATAAAATTTTAGGGTATTACACATTCAATATCGAGTCTGTATCATCTGTCGATATGTCTCAACGTGATATATTTCAAAGATTATTTGGTATACATCATAAATTACCTTAGCAAGGTAACATGGGACAATCACCTTTATTTTCAGATTTTTACAATGATGCAATTAGTAGCGATGCACAGTCGAGCCAAACTAGCTCAGGTGATGGCCCAGCAATGAATGACCTTTATGCTGGTGGTGAAGGCACGAGCAACCCACAAGTCGATGAGTGATAATTAAGGTTTTTAGATAGATAGAGAAGGTGACCTAAAGGTGGCACGAAATCACATCTATTTCATTAGGTACTATATATATAGTGTTGCTTGTATATGCTACAATATATTTAATAACAAAGTCCTTCGTACATTTTAATATTATTATAAATATTAGTAATTAGTTAATTAATTCCAAATTTTTAGCAAAATTGTTTAATTAAATATATATAATACCATAAAAATATGTTAATTAATATTACTTTTAGTTACCAAATAAGATGTAATGTAGTAGTTGGTCAATTTTTTTCTAAGTATTTAAAAATAATAATTATATTCTTTAACACTTAGATAATTAAACCATATAAAATTCAACCAACATATACATACAAATATAGATAATCTGAATATGGCCAAAATCATCTAACATTCATGGATATGTTGATCTATACTCTTATGGATAGGCCAAGTTTGGACATGCCTTCCTGTTATTACCCTCATTTCTAAAAAGTACACATGGTTAGGCCTGCTACGCCTCAGAAAGCTTATAACACTTGTCAATGCATCTCCATATGTCAACACGTACATGCATACAGCCTGCTATAATGTACGAACAATATATTTTTGTTTCTTGAAACTTTTTATATATATTCACATGTACGAAAATCCAAATTAACATATTGCGTGTTATTTTCTTTTTCTCTTATTTTTTTGATATTTTATCTTAACAGTGAACAATCCTGTACATCTATGAAAACTGTCAACTATGTGGCCTCTAGCTTTTTGAGCATGCCTAGCCATCTCTTCCATACATTTTTTAGTGTATGTATTACTTGTAGCTATTTGAGATCGATACATTCACCTTTTATCATCAAAAAATTTAACCAACCGTGCAAATACGTGCTCAAACGTACTAGAAACAGACATCATTCGAACATATGTTAATGCACTATTTACACTCTCTGCAATGTTAATTATAGCATTATCATATCTATGGCTATTGTCATGAGACAATGTTCACTTATCCAAAGAGTTCTGCATTGCCCAATTGTATGAGTCCACATCAAGTTCCTTAATCTCTTTTATTTGTTTTGTAAACTTTCGGGATTGGAAGTTATTTCCTGTCAAAAAAGGTTATTTGAAATTTAAAAAAAAAATTCTAACTTTTAACATATAAAATAAAATATAATACAAATTTAATAAAATAATTATATGTCACATATCGGCCTTATATAACATATCCTTGATTTTGAAATTTCTATGTACGATATTGTAATTGCTAACAAAGTGGTGCACACAATACCAATGATAAGTTAATGGCTCTTTTCTAACTGCTGTTATCATCACGAAATAATGCCAAAATACCCGTATGCCAGTCGAAAGTTACAGTTATATCCACTTGCTTAGTGACATACCTCCTAATACAAGTCATAAACCAATCCCAACTAGATTTATTCTCCCCTTCAACAATTAAAAATGCTACTGGGTACAAGTAATTATTTTCATCAATAGCATTTGCTATCAAAAGAGTCTGATGAAACTTTCTTATCATAAATGTACCATCAATTAGCAACACCGATTTGCAGTATGCTAATCCATCTATACATGGCTTAAATGCCCAAAAGAGTCTCCTGATTGTTTACAATTTGATTATATACTGTTGTCAACAACAAATTCGTAGCAAAATCCAGAATTGCATGTCTTTATAGCCTTTAAGATAACCAGGCAACTTCCCATATGAAGCCTCATAGTTGCCAAATATCTCTCCCAATGCCTTGGTCTTTGCATACCAATCCTTGTTGTAGAAAATATCATAGTTAAAACGGCTCCTAATATTAGCCATTATAACACTAACCTTGAGATCAGAAATTACACTAATCATCTCCAAAATGCAATCACAAATAATTTTCTATCTAGTTGTTTATGCTATTGAGATACTAATGGCACAATACAGCTGTGGGAACCTTTGTACACACTGATAATATAGTAAGGAGATGTCATTTTTTTCATAGCTCTAAGTCTTTACTGACAGCCGATATCTTCAGCGCACAAGCAACATACCACCCAATATGAAGGCTTAAATAAAACAAATTTATACAAAACATATTCTGAATCAAAAATTTCTTTACATAAATCTTAACTTCATCCTTTAATGTGAATGCCAAGCCTTCGCATAACTTTGAAATATTGTGCTATCTTAATATAGGTAAATCGCTAGACATACTAATTTGAGCTTCTGTAAAATTAACATATGTGTGGTGCACTGATAGAAAGTAAAATTATAAAATATTATATTAATCATCTACATTAACTCTAACATCATTTATGTTCAAATTCTGAAGACCTTTTGTCACATGAATTGCATTTCTTGGAATAAAGTTATCATCCTTAGTTATAGCAGTTTCCTCGCCAGCATCATTTAAGTTTATATCTTCATCATCCTCATCTAGATCAAAACTTGAATCAATATACCCATTATTTACAATATTTTCATTGTCGCATACAATATTCCTACATTTAAAGCTAGAATATGATGCAAAATTCAATTGGATTTGCCCCCCTAAACTCTCTTATTGTACTTTCTTCTACAGTTTTCAAATCGTTAACCCCTTGACATTGTGGTTGTTCCTCAAACCGTGTACCAAAATCAGATTTAAAGTTTCTCCTGCTAAATACGAGTCATCTTTAACAATATTTATATCATCAATCGAACGGACGACATCCCTATCTACATCGATACTCATCTAGTTAATATTATTCACCACATCTTATTCTTCTCTAATAACAATTTTTTCAGTTTCAACAATTATTTTTGCAATAGTATATATAGGAAATGAAATAAAATTTTCATAAATTTAATCAATGTTATTGTCATCAACTAAGTCCATAGACACCTATGACATTGACCCATGGTTGATAACATGACACCTATATATCACTCTACTGATCCCCACGTGCAAAGCTAAATCTAATTTAACTGAAACCTTATAAACAAGTTCTAAAAATGTTAATTTGCTTCTGACTTTCAATCGCCTCAATGTTACTAAGAGACTTGAAGTATCATAATGGTAACCAGTTATGTCCCATATTGATTATCCTCTAGTATGAATTATAAATGTTGTTGGAATCGATATTTTCTAATTCCTACATTATATGTACATATTTAAAAAATTAATGCATCAATTTACTATTTTCGTCACAAATAAATTATCTATAAATTTTTAACTCATTCGTAAATTAAATTTATTTTATGCATCTAAATTTTTAAATATTTATTTGCTAACAAATAAAAAAAATTGAACTACTTGCACAAATTATTATTTTTTTTTCACTTTTCAAATCTTGCAATTTATTTTTTTCATTTTTACAATACTTATTTTTAATTAACATATTATTATATATGTGGATTGGATATATATATTAGACCTAGAAAAATTGATGCAAACCCGAAAGTCAACCAAAATTCATCCAAAAAAATGATTCAAACCTAACCCAATACTCATCGGATCAACCCAAAACTAGTTCATTTTATTTTTTAACCCATTTAATTTATACCCAATGGATTTCTTTGAAAATCTATTGGGTCTATAACGTATAGTGTTATCTTTTCTATAGTAGTCAATCAGTAAAGGCATATATAACTATAATGTTATTTTGTTTAAGTAACTTTTTTTTATATCCGTTTAGGGATTGTGATTTTTTAATAATTATTTTTGTTATGGAGGTTCATTCCATCGGATTTTGGAGTAGAAGAGGACAGGTTAAGGCCATTACCACCATTTGCAAATAGAAGCAGATGAGCTACCTTACACTTTTATCTTTGCAAATTGTTGCGGATCTTACTTTGTCAATTATTTGCTTCATCCACATCATCCAGACCAACTTAATTGATATTACTGTGTATGGTATGGTAATGGACAAGCTAAGGGCATGCTATTTCCATCTCATTTTGGAAATTTTTTTAAAAACATATGTGGATTGAATATTACAAAATATATTGCTTTAATTCAGTATTTTGCTAGTTTTGGATATATAATTTAAAATATATATGTTTGGTATTAGATGATAAATTCAGAAATATTTATAATTAATCGTATTTAAAATATAAAATTTTATAATAATTTACATTAAACCCATGAGTCGATCCAAATTCATCCAATCCATTTGAATATTGATCCATTTATAATCTATATTTTTTGACCCATTAATGACTCAACCCAAATCCGTCTAACCTGCCCATTTGCCACCTATATATATATATATATATATTCATAAATTTTTTAAAGATAATATTATGTATGTTGACTAAAATCAATAAATTTTACATGTCTAATTACTTTCATGAATTTCTAAATATCAAAGCATGACAATATAAAAGAAAAATAATATAACTAAATTCAAACCACTAATTTCTTCACAAATATTGACGATTATAATTTATTACAATAAGCCATAAAATAACATGTATGAATTAATTATTTTAATTTCTTGCCTTAATATAATTACTTAATTATATTAATTATCTGAAAATAAATAAAATAAACTAACAATAAATTACCTTTTAAAAATATTGACAAAATTATATTTCAAGCTTTATAGCACCTGTAATATTAACAATTAATTACTTATAAATTTAATCAATAATTAAGATGTGATTAACAAAATTAATTTAAAATATACTCACAAAAATTACCTTTTTTAAAATCTTCAACCAAATCTTCTATAAGGATTTCAACAAAATTACTACTAGTGTAATAGAATTTTGAATGTAAAATTATAAATTAGGAATAGAGAACGACAATAAATTCAGAGAAGTCAATAAATTGAGAGAAACTAGAGAAGGGGCAAAATGGCAAAGAAGTAAGAGTTTAGTCCCATTGTATTTTTGCTTTTTATGGTTAAAAAAATGTAAATCCTGTGTTTCTACTAAAGGGCACGATTTAAAAAAAAAATTATATAGAAAATAGCAATTATTAGTGTCGTTTTCTGTCAGGTGGGTCCCACCTAAATTATTAAAATCTAATGCTTCATCTGGAGCGAAAGGATGCCGTTTTCACTTATAGAAAATGATGGTTGCTTGTGCCATTTTCCAATGCGTTCTCATCCCCTTCGGAACAACGTCGTCCAAGAACAATGAAAAACGGCATGCTTTCTTACCATTTTTTATGCAACTTTTCACCTGAAAATTATGGGACCCACTTGTCATAAAATGGCAATCTAGGTTGCTATTTTTTAACACCCTATTTCTCTAAATAAAATTCTTGTAGCACCTATTCTCTAAATATTTTTCAAATTTGCACCAAAATAAAGAAATAAATAAAAACCCAATTTGGATACTATCTCAAAGGAAAATTTGCACATTCCTATACTTACGTGAGTGGGATTCATGGGCGTAAATGAGCACAACTCTTACAAATCCCTATTTCAATGAGAGACAAACTTGCATATCCAATATTTTTGGGTTAATCATACCCATGGTCATTGAACTATCCCAACAACCAATAAGTAAAATAAAATTACCATAAAATATCTGAATTGTCAACATAAATTTAACCAGCAATTACTAAAAAGCTATATAGGCTTGCCATGTAAGACTTTGACCTATCATATACTGACACATGACATGTCACTTCATCACTTGTCAATCTATTGACATATCAACATTTGACGTGGCTGTGTCACATCACCATAGTTCCACATCACTTGTCCACATGGCAGTTTCATGTGTTGAACATATAAAGGTGTCAAAGTACTTGCAGAATTGATTTTATGCACGATCATTGTATTGATACACTTATAATCGAAAAATTATAAAAAAAAAATTACAATACAAAAATACCCTAATTTTTTCTGTATATCCTAAAAAGTTATTTTGGCCAAAAATCGACCAAAATCATATCGAAACGTAAAGTTAGCATTCTAACTCATTAGTACGTACACATCTCTAAGTCCCCAAATCCTACATGCTTCCTTAAATTTTACCTTTTTTATTATTTGTATAAAAAATAAGCTGATAAATTGGTATGCCAATTGCACATTTTGATAGAATTTTGATCAATTTTCGTGCAAAATGTTAAACTAAATAAATAAATTGAAATATTTTTATATTATAATTTTTTTTTGTATGATTTTTCATTATGGGGTGAAATTAATCTCACAAGTATTTTAACGCTTTTACATCTGTCAACTTTCTCAGTCTCATCTAATGAAATATCGGCAAGTGACACTACCATGTGGACATATGACATGGAACTCCAATGATGCAGAACTTGCACGTCAAATGCTAACATGTCAATAGGTTGACTAGGTGATGCGGCGGCATACCGCTTGGCAATATTGATGGATCAATGTCCTATATTGCATGAATGCGTGGCTTTTTTTTAATTGCTGAACGCTAAAAATGCATGCCACTTGGCAACATGTAATGGGTCAATGTCCTATATGGCAAGACTACATGGCTTCCTTGTGATTGTTGAACGCTGCAAAATGTTGACAGTTCCCAAGTAATTTATAGTAAAAAAAAAAAAATTCTTTTTGTGACTTATAAGTTGTTGGAATCACAATTCAGTAATCAATCCAATAGTTCAATAATCAATCCAATATTAGTTCAAACGGCTGATAATTTAGCTACTTTCCTAACTAATCAAGGTTTGAATCCCAACCACCCGTCCCAAAGATTGGTGAAAATAAAACTTTAATTTGCATGGAGATTGTAACAAAAACAATATGTAGTCAGTCGCATATAATGTTAGTGGAGGAGAAAAGTGCTCCCTTTGCCCCCCTCTAACTCCATTGTTAGGTCCCTGCATAAACTTAATTCACCAGCAAGAACACAAACAACAATAACAATCGATAGAATTGAATTATCCAAAAAAATGGATTGCATTGATAGTAAAACCAGAATAGAGTTACAAAAGTAGGAGAGGATTTCGAGAGCCCCTCTTCTCTCCCAATTCACACTCAAATCACGCCTACTTCCCACACAATAAGCACCCTTATTTGTAGCCAGCAGACCCCCATTCCCAATGCATAACTAACTCCCTAACTGTCTACCAAATTGCCCATTTGCCCCTTGCGCCTGATATAAGTATTTGTAATGGGGGGCCTAACATTTCCCGCTGCCCAAAGATCAACCTTGTCCTCAAGGTTGAAAGCAGGGAACTGTGAAGCAATGGCAGCGAAAGGTTCCCAGGAATCTTTAAACGGGGGAAGATCTTTCCAACGAATCAGCACCTTTGGTTGAGCTGGTCCAGCAGTAGGTGAGGGACGGATACCCCGCACCTCCAAAGGCTCCACCAGCAACTCCATGTCCTGAGTGAGGGAAGGAGGAAAAGTGGAAGAGGAGGGGGTTGTTCCAACTGCCCGCTTAAGTTGAGATACATGGAAAACATTGTGGATGCGGGAATGAGCAGGGAGTGTTAGAGCATAAGCCACAGCCCCAATTCGCTGCTCAATAGGGAAAGGTCCATAGTAGCGAGGCGTTAATTTCTCATTCCAGCGGCTGGCAAGAGAAGACTGCTTGTAGGGCTGGAGTTTGAGGTAAACCAGGTCACCCACCTCAAAAGTAACTAAACGACGCTTGCCATCTGCAGAGGCTTTCATCTGTTGCTGTGCTTGCTGCAAGTGCTGCTTTAAGTCGTCCAAGAGTTTATCCCGATGGGACAGGTACTGGTCAACCTCTTGATTTGCTGCTGTTCCCCATTCATGCCTGGCCAAGGGAGGAGGTGGTCGGCCATAGAGAGCTTGGAAGGGAGTCAGGCCCAAAGAGGAGTGGGCAGCAGTGTTGTAGTGGTATTCAGCCCAAGCTAGCCAAGAGAACCACTTTGTGGGGTGATCCATGGCGAAACAGCGGAGGTAAGTTTCCAAGCTCCGATTGACAACTTCAGTTTGAGGGTGGTAAGCAGTGCTTCTTTTAAGTTCGGACCTTTGGAGGCGGAACAACTCACGCCAAAAATGGCTCATAAAAATCTTGTTTCGATCTGAAATGATAATTTTGGGAATGTCGTGAAGCCGAATAACTTCCTGTAAGAAAATCCTTGCTATGGTAGGTGCAGAAAACGGATGTTTTAAAGCAATAAAATGGGCATACTTGGTGAGGCGGTCCACAACCACCAGAATTGCATCATTCCCACTGGACTTTGGCAAACCTTCAATGAAGTCCATGGTGATATCCTCCCACACTTGATCAGGGGGTGGTAGGGGCTAGAGGAGACCGGCTGGTGCCATGGCTTCGTACTTGCTACGCTGACAAATGTCACAGGCAGTTACGAAGTCCTGAACATGGCGCTTCATTCCTCGCCAATAAAATTCAGTGGCCAATCGTTGGTAGGTGCGGCACATTCCGGCATGGCCTCCAATGGGGTTGCTATGGAACTCCTGCAACAAGAGAGGAATGTAAAGAGAATTAGAAGGCAATGCCAGCCGTCCCTTGTACCTAAGGAGGTTCCCAACCACTTGGAACTTTGGATGGGCAACAGGGCTAAGTTGAATGGTTTCCCGTATGTTAGAGAGGAAAGGATCTGCTGCCACTTGGGCTGGCACATCCTGGAAATCCAGCATAATAGGGGCGGTGAGTGAGGAGAGGGAGGCAGCCGTAGGGAGGCGAGACAAGGCATCTGCAGCTGAATTTGCATGGCCAGGCTTGTATTAGATCTCAAAATTCAGTCCCATCAGTTTCCTCAACCACTTAGCATAATCACCATTAACAATTCGCTGATCCAGGAGGAATTTGAGGCTTTTCTGGTCGGTCCGGACTATAAAGCGTTGGCCCAACAGGTAAGGACACCACTTCTGGATGGCGAAAACAATGGCCATAAGTTCTCGCTCGTAAACAGACATGGCTTGAGCCGATGGACTTAACTTCTGGCTATAATAAGCAATGGGGCGACCCTGCTGCATCAGCACTGCCCCGAGCCCAAAACTGGAAGCATCGGTCTCCACCACAAAAGGCTGAGAAAAATTTGGGAGAGCCAGGACAGGAAGTTGAGTCATGACATCTTTGAGCTGCTGGAATGCATGTTGGGCAGGAGCATCCCAATTGAAAGCATCCTTCAGGAGCTGTTGTGTCAAGGGCCAAGCTATCTTGCTGTAATTCTGAACAAAACGCCGATAATACCCTGTGAGCCCCAAAAATCCTCGTAGAGAACGTAAGGAAGTGGGGATTGGCCAGTCCACCATGGCCTGCACCTTGGATGGGTCAGCAGAGACACCTTCGGAGCCAATTATGTGCCCCAAGTATTCTACTCGGCTTTGGAAGAATACACATTTCTTTTGGTTGGCAAATAGCTGGTGTGCTCGCAGGGTGGTCAGTACTTGCCTCAAGTGTTCTTCATGCTCTGCAGCATTCTTGCTATACACAAGTATATCGTCAAAAAAAACAAGCACAAACTTGTGGAGATAAGGCTGGAATACCTCATTCATTAGGGACTGAAATGTGGATGGAGCATTGGTCAGCCCGAAGGGCATCACCCTAAATTCGTAGTGTCCTTGATGGGTACGGAATGCAGTCTTGGGAATATCTTGTGGCTGGATGCAGATTTGGAAATAACCCGTTTTGAGGTCGATCTTGGAGAAGATCACTGCCCCATGGAGCTCATCTAGATGTTCTTCAATAACTGGAATGGGAAACTTGTTAGGTATGGTTTCCCGGTTCAATGCCCTGTAGTCCACACAAAAACGCCAGCTCCCATCCTTTTTCTTGACCAAAAGTACAGGGCTGGAGAAGGGGCTGGTGCTTGGTTGTATGACACCTGCAGCCAACATTTCTGCCACCAGCTTTTCAATCTCCGACTTCTGGAAATGAGGGTGGCGGTAGGGCCTGACCGAAATAGGAGAGGTACCAGGTTTCAAGGTGATGGCATGATCATGTCTCCGCTTTGGAGGTAGTCCCTGTGGCAACTGGAAAACCTCCTGAAATTCACTTAACAAAGAGGTCTGGGAAGAATTGGGTTCTGCCATAGGTGCATTGTCCAGAGCAATTTGGTTCAGATCAATTCTATACCCTTCCATTAAGATACAGTTACCTTCCTTCCGGGCTGTTCTCTCCAGTGCATGTAATGAAACCCTGGTCCTACAGAGATCGGGGTCTCCTCTTAGAATCACTTTCTTTTTGCCAACCTCAAATTCCATGGATAGCTCTGCCCAGTTCATATAAGATGACCCTATCGACAACAACCACTGGTACCCAAGTATCAAATCAGTGTTACCAAGTTGCAGTGGAAAGAAATCAGCTACAACTTCTACTCCAGGTAATTGGAGAGAAACCTGTCGGCACAACCCAGTAGAGCTAATATGCTTGCCCGTCCCCAGAGTAACCCCGAATTGCTTAGTGGGAGAAATAAGGATATTGACTTCAGAAACTAACCTGGATGAAATGAAGTTGTGTGAGGCCCCTGAATCAATGAGGACCACCACTTCTCGGTCTTGAACTGTACCCCTCAGCTTCAAGGTGTGAGGAGCTATAAGTCCAACCAAAGATGACAAGGTCAACTCCAGATTGTCTAAGTCGCCCATCTCAGCTGGTTCCACTGCTTCGTCCACCATTGGGGCTTCATCTTCTCCTAGTTCCGAGTCATCTACCCATAATACCTGTAGCTCCTTGTTTGGGCAGCGGTGCGTTGGGCCATACTTCCCATCGCAGCGAAAACAGAGCCCTCTCTCCCTCTTCGATTTCATCTCTGCCTCACTTAGCCGCCAGAACTTTTGTGGGGGTTGGAAGGCCGGTGTTGGAGCGGGAGCGAAAACAACCACAGAATAGGAAGAAGAAGAAGAGGATGTTGGCGACAGAGCCTTGGGAGAGGTGAACCCAGGCTTAGAAGAAGAGCCTGGAAGCATAGATCGGGTGGTTAGAGGCGTACCTGAGAAGGACCGGAAGCGGTTGCTGGATCCGCTGTGGCTGGACTGGGCCCTTAATCGGGCAGCTTCATTTTTGTCCTCCAACATCTGGGCCACCTTCATGATTCGGCCCAACCCTCTGGGCTCCCAAAGCCTCATTTCAGATTTGATCTGCTCTTGAAGCCCATTCATAGAAGTGTTCTCCATCACCACATCGGAGAGATCGGGAAACAACGCTGATAGCATTTCAAATTGTTTCCGATATTCACTCACCGTGGTCGTCTACCGGAGAGAGAAAAGTTGCTCCATTAAGTTGCCGACCTGAGTACTTCGGAATCGCTCCAGCAGGAGCTTCTTGAATTCATTCCATCCATGGAAGCTTCTTCTACTGCTTTCATAATAGTACCAGGCTAAGGCTTCCCCTTCAAGGCAGACCACCGCTGATCGGAGTCGGTCTTCCAGAGATAGACCGTTGAGGACGAAGTAGCGCTCAGCCCTCAAGATCCAACCATCCGGGTTCTCTCCATCAAATACAGGGAGCTCTAACTTCCTAGGCAGTCCATCCGATCTGGGCCACACAGTCACCGGATTTGAATTTTCTCCCATCTCCCCCTTCTCCGTCTGTTCTCTCCGATTTTCACCATCTCCATGGGTAACTAAATCCAGCTGTATGTTCTCATGAGTGGTGTCTTTTGGGTCTAGAGTCTTATCCGGCTGGGTCATGTTGAGTTTAAGGAGAATGGTCTTGACTCCTCCCTCAATCAACGACAAGCGCTCCATTGATTGGTTAATCGCATCTATGTCCAAGCGTTCCGACCGATCCAAGCGAGCTATCACTTGCAGTAAATCGGTCTCTACTGCTTCTACTCTTTTCTCCATCTGTTGATTTCTAGTTTTCATACAAGGATCAGTGCTCTGATACCACTGTTAGGTCCCTGCAGAAACTCAATTCACCAGTAAGAACACAAACAACAATAACAATCGATAGAATTGAATTATCCAAAAAAATGGATTGTATTGATAGTAAAACCAGAACAGAGTTAGAAAAGTAGGAGAGGATTTCGATAGCCCCTCTTCTCTCCCAATTCACACTCAAATCACGCCTACTTCCCACACAATAAGCACCCTTATTTGTAGCCAGCAAACCCCCCATTCCGAATGCATAACTAACTCCCTAACTGTCTGCCAAATTCCCCATTTGCCCCTTGCGCCTGATATAAGTATTTGTAATGGGGGGCCTAACATCCATCCCGCAAATATTCACAAAAATTTATGACAGTAACACTTATTTTATCAGAATCATGAGGTTATGATCGATACTCGACATGCCAAACATAAATTGCTCGATCATCCTTTTAACAAATGACTGGGCAGCATCTTTAGTAAAAATGAATTTATATAGGACAAAATTGTAAAAATGAATGTATATAGGACAAAACAGTTAGCATCTTTAGTAATTAACCCAAAAATATTGGATATTTTACATCAGATATTCTTTAAATGATGATTTCTAATCCAAAATTCACTCCTAAATATTTCCTTTATGCTTATTTTAATGTATACATAGCACAAGTTATAAAAAGCCTATCCTAGAAAGAAATCAGTTAATAAATTATCATAAATATTCCTCAGCAGAGCAAAAATTATCAGACATCACCTCTGAAGCATGCTTCTGGTAGCCTAAAGCTCAAACAAAACATTGCCTGCATGATCAAATAATATATATCAAGCATAAATCAAATAAATATAACAATAGAAAAAACAACTGCTGCCATGAGTAATCAAATACTATCACTAGTGATCCTAGTCTTTACCTTATTAGGAGCAACATCCCTGACCCTATGAAATATTGGGTCTTGTATGCAGGAATTTAAGGCAGCCTCCGCCTCCTACAAAAGTTCAGGAAAAAATCCAATTAAAAAAAAAAAATCTGGTAACAGAGTTGTTCTGCACTAGATTATGACAGGAAAACAGTTAGTCTCCCAACTACAATGCTAGATATGGAAAAGAGAGCTACATGCCAGTAAGCATTGCCCTGGCATGAACTTAAACAAGCTTCAAAGTTTTCATTTGACTGGCAAGGCATGGTCAGCTCAACTGTTTGCTGGAACAAAATTAATTAATTGAAAGACAATTTCTTCACAACCAAACTTACAGAGATTATAAACTCTTTGGTTTCATTTGCCCGCATGAAACAATAGCAGTGGACCCAAGGAAGAGGTCCCTTCCAAATTTTCTTCTGGATAACTCCCCTAAAGGCATCTGAAACAAAAAGAAAAGAATTATTCAATTTTTTCAGCTACATATCCTTGGCAGCAGAACTGAATCAAGCAGGGGTGTCAACATGAACAATTAGGATACAAATTGTCACAATATATAATATCAAAAATTTGCAACTGAAAAGGAAATGAGATCCCTCCTGCCGAGAGCACATGCCAATCATTGATGTCGAAGGATTAAAATACTCAAAAGTTGGAATAAAAAAATTAAACAAGAGGAAGAAATTCACATTTAGATTAAAAATTGAATTGGCAAAAGCTGCAACAAAGGATACTGTTGATTCTGTCCTTAATAAGTTTGAGTTGAGTACACTCTCCATAACACAAATTAAAAGGGGTAGAACGGTGCAAAAAAAAGTAAGCACATGAAACCATCAGTGCACAAGTGTACTGACATAAAGAGCATCCACAAAAGAGAAAAGGAAATGGTGTTCTGAGAGATTGACATTACCTAGAAATTGTAAAGCAGAAGCTGGAAGGTTCATTATTACATGATCAACATGCTCCCAAGGCTTAGTATTTGGCAACTCAAAGGTTCTCATCCTCTTGTTTGCATTGGCTTTTCTCCTAGAAGCAAAGGAAACAGGAGCTCCAGTGGCGCTTTCATTTTCTGATTAAAAAAGACGAAAGAAATTTAGGTTATACCAGCCAACGGATAGACAAATCATTGTTCTGTGCATCCATCTTTATTAGAGATGTTATGACTTTGGGGATGACCAATTCTTTACTTGGGTGATCTATCATACCTTTCTCACAACAATTTGAAGGCCTTTTCACCGCAGCAGATACATCTGCTTTCCCACATGAAGCTTGTGTACCCTCATTATCGCCTTGAACAAGATCATGTACTTCCTTCACCTCAACTAAATGAAAACAGAATTTTTAGATAAATCAATAAATAACTAGTAGGAAGATAATAAATCAGGACAAGTATTACCTGCAACCCAATTTTCCCCATTTGTCTGTGAGTTGTGATTCTCACATGCTTTAAGAGTGGAAATACCAGAGTCTAAATTATTTTCACAAATTGGTACTACAATCAGTTCAGAAATAAATTTCCTAGCATCCATGTTATATGCATAAATGCAATCATCAACCTTGTTGAGTTTTGCATTGATTTTCAAATACTGATAGCTATCAGGATTCAGATCATTTGCATAAACAACACATCCTTTCTGTGCTGCTGGAATTGCAAAGGGACCAATACCAGCAAACATGTCACATATTGTCTCCCCTGATTGGAATTGAGACACCAGCCTTATGTGTTCATGTTCTAATCTTGAATTCCAGTAAACCAAGCCATAGTCAAGCTTGAATGTTGCACCATATTGCTTCACTTCTGTAACCATATCACTTTCTCCAGCCAAAATTTCAAACTTTGGCACTCGGAACTTGTTTGTGATTGTCCCAACTTTATTAACAACAGTTTTGATCCTGGGACAATTTTTCTGCCCAGAGCACAAGTCAGAATCTATATATGATTTAGAAGGAATAGCAAAACAAAGATGAGAATACAAGACCCCCTTGTTTAAGGGGCAGTCACAGAACTTGTGCAAGAAACACTAATGCAAAAAATCCATGAATAGATGAAAAATTATACAAGTTTAAACACTTGGGAGAGAGAGAAAGGATGGGAGGCCAACATCATGCTTGTTCACCAACAATTAACAATTTGAAAGGAAACCACAGCATGTGCCAAGCCCAAAAATAATCCACACTTACATCATATATAACTTTAGCAATGACATCCTTGTATGGAAGCAGTTCATCATGTATATTTAGATGGGCAATATGACCTGCAGACACAATGAAGTCTAATATTTTAGTATTCATCGATGAGGTTTGGCAAGTTCTCTGCTAAGAATCCATCAGAAGTTAACACCTAACTACCTGGCAGTTAACAATGCATAAGAAATTGCGGTCTTTGGTAATGTGAGCTTAGAAAAAAAGTGAAGGTGAATTGAAAGCCCCTAATAAATACAATATCAATTATATACTCAACTATTGTCTCAAAAGATGATGGGATTTCCACTCCAGGAGGCAGGATCTTCTTCAATATATGATCTGAAAGCGAACATAATCACCAGTCAGATAGTTGAGCCATCTGTGATATCCATATATTGTTCACATATGGTTTATTAGCACAGGATTAATATAAGTTAAAAGCTAGTCCTTAGATTATGAATCAGGATCGTACGCCTTATCCTATCATAAAAAAAAAAATGCATTGACTCATGCACCAGCTGAAAATATGTGTGTATGACAATTGATATAATATTCAATGATAAAACAATCCAGTGCAACTTCAAGCAAAAAGAAAAGAGCTGAAGAAATAACAAGCAGAAGTATATGGAAAACAAATGTATCACATGACATAAATATTCACAGACAATTTATTTATGAGCAAAAGACTAAAGAAAAAAAAATGTACGAAAGCCAATTGTAGGAAGGTTTTAGGCAAAACTTTTATATATCTGCAGTATGCATGCATTAAAGGAGATAACCCCTAACCTGCACCCCAGTAGGAATATCCAAGTGTTATAGAATGAGGAACTACTTCAATCTTGCATAACTTCTTCAATTCATCAAGTTTTTCAGCTGGAATACCACTCAAGTCTGTTCCACATCAAGTAATTATGATTTAAAAAACAATGTCAGCGATCCACTATTCGTTGTTTCATCTTTAAACGGGTATAAAGAAAAATAAACATTACCCATTTAAAAATAAATAAATGATTTGATGCATTAAAGCAACAATCTTTTCCATGCAATTAATCAATACAAAAATTATCACCTTCGCTCTGAACGTTTTCAGATAATATAACATAACGGTTCATCTCACAAGTAGGATCTTCCGTAATGGGTTTAACCCGAGCCTTATCAATCAAATATCTGCAATCAAATCACTCGTCTAACAATGAGTAACTTCATTGATCTAAAAAGCAACAGAAGACACTAAAATTGAAATTAAAAAAAAATGCAAAACCTAAGTTTAACTCTGGATTTCCAATAATCGGACATGGATTAGAATTAAAAGGTTAAAAGATGTACCCGTTGAGCAAGCGAGTGGCAACCTTGCAGAGTTCACGAGGGATTCTCAGTGCCCATAACTTCAAATTTACATTAAACTTACTCTCATCCAATACTGCACCCATTACTGAGTTGATTTTGTAAGGTATTATTCAAATTTACATTAAAGTTCCGCCGGCTCGTGGAGCTTTCCGATAGTGGTGGCCGTTAGCTATGTTGAGTGCGGGGACGGAAGAAGAGAAACCTGTTAAAACCGGTAGGGTGCGAGAGGGTTTAATAAAAGTACCGGGGGGAGGGAAAGTAAGGTAAAGTATTAGGGTAAGAAATTTAGGTGTAATGTTAGTTTTAAAAAAATTAGAGTAATTTTGTCCTTTTATACGGATTAACACGACAATAAAATGTACTTCATTCGCCCCATCTTAAGAATTTTTTTTTATTTTTTATAAAAATTAAAAAAATAATTAAAATATCTCAATTTCATAAAAAAAAATTATAGTAATTGCTAAAAATATTCTTTTATATTTTCAAAAATTTTATTTAATTTTAGTAAAAAATAGAGAGTAATAAAAAAATATTTAATAAGTTGTATAATAAATAGAGGTATATATATAAACATATCCCTTAAATTTTGAAAAATAATATTTGGAGTGGGATAAATTAAAATAAAAAAAAATATATCTTTTAAAATTAGACGGAAAAAATATTTTTATTTAAATATTTATATTGTCATATGCTTTTTTTTAATATAATAGGCATATTCACGAATCAAACCATGAGAGTGAAAGAAAAAGAAAAGAGCTAATTGATTGTGATCAACTGTAATATAATTGGAACGGATATCCTCAATTTTGGATTTTTTTTAGCCCCCATTGTAGATTAGAGAGAAGGATATTTTCACGGAATTTTTACAAAAATATATAGAAAAAAATAAAATAACAAAAAATACAATACTTGTATTATTTTTTCATTAATACAATTTTTTAAATTTTCAATAACAAAAATACTACTTATATTTTTAAAAAATATAACTTTTTACTTATTTTAATAAATTTCCTACTTTCACTTTCATAATTTTCTAATTTTTCACTCTCCTCTCTCCCAATAACCACCACTTTTAGCCTCTCCGATCACCGGCTACTCTTTGTCTCCATTGATTCCTTCGTCAAGCCGCAAAAGAGCCAAACTTCCAAGATTTGCCGCCGGATCTTGAAGCTCTTGGATGAGAAGTTTGTTTTGGTAGCTTCGGTTCAAATTCTCTTACTAACATAAGAGAGAAACAAAAAATGGTAGAAGGAGGAGAAGAAAGAACCCTTCAAATAACACCAATGTTGTTGCTACTATTTGCTCAATTCTTATTTTTTTCATCAATTTTATTTGAGCATTTATTTCATTTTTTAGCTGAGTTACAACTAATTAATTGAATATATATTAATGGTTAATATTCATTTTCATGTCTTTAATTTTATAATTTCTTGGTTTATATACAGTATTTTCAAAAAAAATAAGAAAGGCTATTCTTTAGGCTTTACACAATATTAAATCAAGTAAAATTAAATTAAATATGCATATAAGATGTGAATATATTTTAATTGTTCTTGAATTAATTATTTTTGTTATTTTATAATTGATGTTACTGGGTTTCATCTCTTTGCTGCTTGCTATAAGTGAAAACCTAATTGCAAACATTGGCATGCCAAAACTTGTAGCAGAATTTAATTTTTTTGGTAGTTTAAAGTGAAGTTAAAACTTTTTGTTTTATGGGATGCGCTAGCTTGAATTTTGTATGTGTTGCTTTTGTGGTTCTTGTTTTTCTTTGCTTGTGAAAGTCCTGTCTTTTAATTTGATTTTCATATAGTTTTTGTTTTGATTCTTTTCTCCATCTTTATTTACGTACTTTTTTTTTCTTTTGATTTTTACTTATTTTTTGTTGCACATGTACCTATTTCTATTGTTTTAGGTGAATTCTTGTACCTATTTGTGGTCTTTCTTGGTTTTCGGTATGATAACAAATTCATGCTGACAATTTTTAATTATCATCAAAATCAATTTTTCCTTTCCATCGAATGTTTGTTTTCATTTGATGTTGTTAATTGATGGGTTGAGTTTTTTTTTGTTTGTATTTTTTGTTTATTTTCTTTTAATTGTCGTATCCCTTTTAATTAGTGGTTTCACTGTTTCTTGCATTGGATAACTTATATGTTTATTGCACACAAATTTTCATCAGATTATCAATTTCAGGTTGTTTTGTAATTTGTGAAACTTTTATGTCCATGGCTTTCATGTGTTTTTATTTTTTATGCCATTACCTTTTT
Source organism: Excoecaria agallocha (assembly GCA_037975025.1). NCBI lineage: Eukaryota > Viridiplantae > Streptophyta > Magnoliopsida > Malpighiales > Euphorbiaceae > Excoecaria > Excoecaria agallocha. The sequence goes on along the minus strand of CM075817.1, from coordinate 11,220,033 downwards.
TGAATTTTAGTTACTATTTTTATACGATTTAATTCCTTAATTGCAATTAATAGATAAAGATCCAATCAGGGCTATTTCCTTGTTCTGGGCTGCTATAAATGCAGGAGATGGGGTTGGTATCACATTGAAAAACATTGTATATTGTGTGCAGTGGCGGATCCAGGACTCCAGGATGAGCGGGTGCACATATTATAAGTTTAATATATAAAATTAAAATACATATATTATATCATGATAATATATTTTATTTAAAATTAAAAAATGAATATGTTTAAAATCAAATAAAAATACAATTTTCACAACTATTTTCGACGTAATTTTATATTTTGAAACCGTTAAATAACTCGCTTAATGTCAATACTATCAAAATTAACAAAATAAAAAAGAATTTCATTTTAATCAATCATCACTCAAATTATCTATTTTATTTTGTTTGAAATCGGTATTAAAATACACATTCAATTAACTTACCAAAACCTAAAAAATCTATAAAATAATAAAATATCAATTAAAGCAGAAATTAATAAATACAATATTAAAAATTATAAGAAAAAGTGAAATTTTCTTACCAACTACCAATTGAAGTGATAAAAAAAATATTTTTTAATCATACTTTGAATTTGAAAGGTTTTAAAAGTTGTAATAATAAGAAAAAAAAAAGGTTAAACATAAATGTGCATGAAAATGAAAATAAAAAAAGGAAACTGTGTTGGGTTTTTGCTGTAAACTTAATTTGTTAAATAAGTTGGCATTTATTTTATATTTTTTAAAAAAATTAATATAATTTTATTTTTGGAAAAAAGATAGAGTATTTAAATTTTATTACTTATTTGATTCTTTATTTAAATAGATTTGGATTATTCTATTTTAATTTTTATAATTTAATTAAAAAATTATGTAATTATTATTGGATTAAAATTTGAGAGGGGGCATTTAAAATAAATTAGGGGGTTCCTAGTATAATATATATATATATATATATATATATATATATATATAAAGAAATTCTAAATTTGAGGGTGTGCACTCACTTGAATGTGGCTCCGCCACTGACTGTGTGTGTACTTGTTGTATACTACGTGTGTATAGATATATAATGTGTGTGTACTGGATGTATATTGTGCATGTACTGGATGTATATAACTCATGTACTTGCTATATACTGTAAGTGTGTTGGATGTACAATCTTTTATATTTTCTTGTAATTATCGTATCCCTTTTAATTAGTGGTTTTGAGGTTATTTTTTGTCTACTAGGTGTAATGATAATATAAAATGAATATAATGTTTTACAATATTTTTTTGTATATTTATTATAATTGTAAAATATATACATTTGTTCTATACTGTATACTTATCGTATACACATTATGTACCTGCTATATATACCGTGTGTACTTAGTGTATACACAACTTGTACTTCATGTACACAGTGTGTATACTTGGTGTAATGATAATATAAAACGAATATAATGCTTAACAATATTTCTTTGTATAATTATTATAATTGTAAAACAAATACATTTGTTGTATATTGTGTACCAGCTGTATACACCATGTGTACCTACTATATATATCGTATGTACTTGGTGTATACACAGTGTGTACTTGATGTATACATTGTGTGTTCTATATTATGTAATAATAATAAAAAAATTAATATAATACTTAACAATATTTGTTTGTATATTTATTACAATTATAAAATATATAAATTTATTGTATATTGTGTACTTGGTGTATACACCGTGTGTATCCGCTGTATATATAGTGTATATTTGGTGTATACAGTGTGCGTACTTGATATATACAGTGCATTTACTTGGTGTATATCTATTGTATGTATTTGGTGTATACAATATATGTACTTTCTATTTATTGTGATTGTTTTTGTATACTATTTGGTTTATTATTATTATTCTAAAAATTATATTTTTCTTCAGGTTGGATAATTTGTTGTGAAAAAATATGATTTTCACATTGTATGATTTAACTTCTACATTCTCTCTCTCTCATAAAGAATAGGTGTACTTGCTGTGGCTTATGAACATTCAATGTATAATTTCAAATTATAATTTCAATTCTTAATTGCATTTTTACCGGTAACTTGATTGATAAGCCACATTCAATGTATAATTTCAATTCTTATTTGCATTTTTACCAGTAACTTGATCGATAGAATACATCAAATTGAGATTAAAAAACATTTTCTATTGACAGAGAAGCACCAAGGACTAAGATCAAAATAATAATTGTATCATCAAAACTAGAAAAGTCTACTAAAATTAATCAAATTCTCTAGAGAGCATTGAAACGAAAAAAAAAAAAAAACAGAAATGATCAGATTATTAATTAAATGATCGGATTTGCTGGACATTTATTTTAATACACATTCAGTTCAAACATTTATTTAATATACATTCAGTTCGAACATGGAAAACAATAGTTGAATTAAGATAATAGTATTATTGTTAAAGTTTAGAACCAAGAAATGCTATTTACAAACGAGAGAAAACGAGAGAGAGAGACACTTGAATCTTGCTTGGTGAAGGTATCCCAAATGCTTGGTTTCTTGCCATCTATGTATGTTGCACCTTCAATCTAAACCAAGAAAATAATAACGAAAGCAAATTAATGTATAAAACGAACAATTTGGAAACTATAAATTAATAATATGACTACCTGGTAAGCACTTGTTGCTGCTCTAAATATAAAATTCTTAGGAAAATTACTCCTAAGAGCAATAGAGTTTTGCTCATCAGATTTATATCCCTCGGTACCAATCCAAAACTCTGTGGTTGCCACCAAAAAATAGATGAAAAATGACTCACTTTCATAATTTTGTTTGCCTTTCTTTAATATCCTACCTTTCTATAATTGCCAAAGAGAAAACGTAGAAGCTCGGTTCAACAACTCAATAACACTATCTTATATATATATATATATATATATATATATATATATATATATATATATATATATATATATAATGCAAATAAGACTACCTTATCCCTTGATAATAATGCAAACAACTCAATAACAAAATCAGTGCATGATGGATAACTCACCACATATCCAAGTCAAAAATTTAAAGAATTCAAAGAACAATTATTCTTACATTAGAGTCTCATCCAATGTTATTAAAATCGGATCGGACCATCTGGTTAAACTGCGAATCAATAATTTAACTAGTTGGTTTAACTATTAAAAACCGAATTAATAAAAAACCAGATTGAACCGAAAAAAATCAGGTTAAACTGAAAAACCGAATAGAACCGAATTTTTGGCTAAAGTAAGTAAAAAATCATAATTTTTTTGTATATTTTCACACACACACATATATTTGTAAATTTTCATTATTTATTTATTTGAAAAATTAGTATTTTAAATTTTAAAAATGTCACATAATAATTTAATTTATTTATTATTTATTTGAGTTCATTGTAATTAAATATAATTATACTCATATATGTAAGGTCAATGTTCTCTATGTTTGCTTCATTAGTACTCTATCTAAATAATAATTTTTTTTCATGATATGATTATATTTTTATATTTTTAACATATAATATTTAAAAATTCATAATTAAACACTTGTATTAATAAAATTAAAATTATATTTTGTAACTTATTTTTACGGTATTAGTGACATACATTTAATATTTGATATATATATATATATATACAGTTCCCTACAAAATCACACTAACACTTCTCAAGTTTCTCTTAAAACACCAAAATTGCGCAAACATAAGACAGTTACAAAATTTACCTAAATAAAACAAGACCCAAAGTCAGCTCGTCTCATGTTCTTCCCAAATCTTAGGCATGGACAGCTGCAACCCCAATGATACTTTTATGCTTAATCATCATAAAGTTCAAATATTTACTCTTAAAAGAAATTCCATGATTGAAGCAATGATGGAGAAACAACTTCACTTAAATCCTAGATAATTTATATCAAAAGCAAAGTATATATCAGCAAATTTAAAACAAAAACAATTTAAAGCTGCCATCATGAGCAGCTAAAAAGGGCTTTTTTTAGAAGCAAAGAAAAATTACCCGGAACTAGAAAAGCAAATATAAAGGAAGAGAAAGTACCAAAGAGATTCAATGGCGATGTGATGGTCATCAAAGCAATCGAGAATCTCACCTTCCCACATCCTTAAAACACCTCCTAGTTCTCCTCCATTTCCAAAACTAGCATCAAAATCATCACTTTCAAGTTTAAACCATTTCCCCTGAGTCTGCAATGCTACCGTGGAACACAACAAGTCAGAATCCAAGGAAGAGAATGGACGAGTCGGATGTTGACGGCCGATTTCAGATTTCTACTCAGGGATTTCCGAGGGAGAAAGCACAAATCTCCAAGTTAATTAGAACCAAAATTGAATATTTAGATCTCTATCCATTCACAACGATCAACAAATCAAACTAAAAAGAAATCACCTACAACAAAGAGAGAACAGAAGATCGTCGGAGAAGGAAAAATATGCTAATAACGGTGAAATGAGGGGCAGTTTTTATTGAAGCGAAAAAAGTTGTATTTTTGAAAATAAAAATTTAAAAGGTAAGATTTAGGAAAAATTAGAGGAAAGATTTGTATTTTTTGAAAAAAAGGAAAAAAATCTAGCTTGGGGTAATTTCCTCTATTTTCATCCCCAGGACCACAGGGGGACCTGTGGAATGGTATTCCCCATCTACCCAACTGTCAAATTCGCCCATGTCCCAACCACACAAAAGATCAATGACTCACACAAAAGATCAATGACTCACATGACTTTAACATCTAAACAAATATTAAACTGATGACTGAGTTTCTGGCAAATGGTGTTGGTATTTCTTTTAATTAAAATTGCAAGTGTCATATGAAGTGAAAATGGACTTTTGTTTTTCCCTGTATATGTATAAAAACTATAACGTTAAACTCAATAATAAGCTAAAAAATGAGAAAAATATTGGAGAAAAGGTAGCGACCATCGTTAATCAAAGATATTTTCCTATAGTTTAGGAGTCAGTCTTTGACAACATAATCAAACGCAAATGTTATGTTTACCGTTTCCAATCAACTTAAAATACTTCTGTACAGGAACCCCTATCACCACGGACTAGCTCCCCAAGTAATTTTCAACGATCAACATCCCTCTCCTCCTGCAAATCATAGCCCAAGACGCCCATCGCAAACAAGGCCCCTAACTGCCTAAGAAGTCTGTAGGTAAAGCTAATTTGATCGGAAAATTATATTTCTAATTAAAACTATCATTAAATGCAACCGTATGCATTATAATCATTCTATCACAATTCCTCTAAGATATGCGCGTTTAACTTCCAGCAATTACAAACCTTTTCTATATTAAATCACATGGAATTTGTAATTTCATTCTCTTTGAACAATTATATACAGTATACGATTATTCCATATGTTTTTCAGTGGATTTGATTTTCTCCTAAATTACAAACTGCTAAGGAAAAAAAAAAAAAAGCTGGGAGTTTCTTTTTCTCTGTTTCTCCGATAAGGATGAATACTCAAAACTTTATCGATCCACGTGAGCTCCAGGAGAAAGAAAAGAGAAGAGACGAGAATTGGAAGAAATCAATCGCGAATAGCATGATCGTGCCAGCAAAGAAGCATGGAGATGCAGCGTTGTAGAATGTAAAAACGAGTTCTCTGCTGTTTTACCATAACCAAACACCTTCTTCTCAGGCTGCTCGATTTGGCTGGCGGCTGGTGGTGGTAGGAAATTGCCATGGCAGATATTGGAAAACACAAACCGAAAAACTGAATTACTTTTTTTGGATTCGGAGGTTGGAACGGAATAGATGGGGCATATTATATATATATAGAAGAAAGATTTATATTGAAGTTTTCACTCTCTGTGTGCTGTCCCACCCTTCCTTTCTAGGTTTGCCCTATCCTACCTTCTTTCGGTCTATTTCCTGGAACTTTACTTTTTTTTAATTTACATTTTTACCCTTCCATCATGTATATACACACATTTATTGACGATTAGATTTTTGGACAGAAATGGTAAAATATTAGCAGAGTAGTTGCGAAATTTAAATTCCCTTACCTTTGTTTGGATTTATGAAATTAAGAATAAGTGAAAAAAAATTGAATTTCTCAATTTACTCTATATCTTTAAAATATTTTTCTTCAATTTAGAGAAAAAATAGAATAAATTAAATTTTTATTTTCTTCATTAAAATAAATTCAATTTAAATCGATCCAAATAAAGGATTAAACAATATTCCAAATTCAATTTTTATTTTACGTATAAAATATATGTCATTACTAAAGTTGTCTCCATTGCAAATTCAATAAATTTTAACTTTAAATTAATTAATTTTATAGATTTAAAGAAACCGGATCAGATATCATATGGTTATAGAAAAAAAAAAAGAGTAATGAGATTTTGAATCGTTTGAATTTTTTATATGTTTTTAAACTCTATTTTCTTTTAAACAAATCAAAAATAAAATACGAACATTTAAATTATTGGTATTTGATGTTAGTTAGCACTTTCATATTTCGAATGTATTAAAAATTTATATTAATTACGATTATAGTATCTTATTGTATTATTTTTAAATAGAAAAATGCATTTTTATCATGTTTTTATTTAAAACTTTTTATCTGTTCAAATTCAATCTTCTAACTTTCATTTTATCAAAATTATAGCTAGTTTTGATGGAGTTAATGGTTCGGGGATATTGCAAATCAATGTATATATATATATATATATCAAGCCCCATTTATATATATATTTTAATCAATTGAAAGAATAGTCGGATTTTCAATTTTGATTTTAATTGCAAATCAAAATTGATTTTATGTGTATCCAAATTGTGAAAATTAACTGAATTTTATAATGAAAAATTAATGTAATTGATAAAATAAATAACGAGACGTGATATAAAGAAGCAATATAACGAACATCGTAAAATGTATCTTGAATGGCTATTTCTGATTCCAAATATTGTTATATTTAAATGTATACCTAAATTAATACTATATAGCACACTCATCTTCTAGAAAACAAGGGCTGTTTTTATTTGGACTTTCTAGAACAAATTTCTGAAGCCATGAAATGACAAAAAAAGAAGCAACAAATATTCCAAATACAATGAAAAGATAATGACAAATGAGCACACAAAATTAGAATAATAAGATTTCCAACACTTAGTCCATTTGCCAACAATTAATGTTTGCAACTTGCAAGTAAGATCCATCACTCTTCTCTATCAAACAATCACAACATACATAACTTTCTTACGTTCATTGCATCAAAACCGTATTTCTAATCTAAACATAATATTTATCTAAGAATCTCAAATATTTTTAGAATTATACGTACCTAACCGAATAAACCAAATAATAATAATAAGAAGAAGAAATTAGCACCTACCAAAATATTCAAATATGAGATCTATGGGTGCATTAAAATTAACTTTACTATTAAAGTGAATTCCAAAAAAGATCTAATTTTACTAAACATGAGCTGAATATTCCCAATAGTAATATCCTTGCAAAGAGTGAAACGACGGTCCGATGTTATATAAAATAATGGCACGTGAGCATGGTCAAATGAGTATGGGAGATGTTCTAAACCTGAAAAGGACAATAGAAGCCGTGTGGATAACAAACCTCACCCACCCTAACGTGGCAATTTTGTCCTTTTCTTTTTACCCCACGTTTTCAATTTCCTTTAAGCTTCTAGTTGATGCCCCGCCCGCACCTCATCTAATGCGTCCCGATAAACATTAATATGTCGGCCGACATATCGTTATATAGAAGTTGCTTGTTTTTGAAAAATATAGAAGTTGCTTTTTAGTCTTTGTTAAAATGTTCTTTTTTTTTTATTTTAATTAAAATATTTTTAATTTTAAAGTATAAAAAATAAAATTGTACTTCTTAACAAATGTTAACACTATATTTGGATGAAATTGTTCATAGAATGATATGGAAGAAATAGGACAGTAATATTTGTTACTGATAGTGTGACATAATATGTTTATATTAAAAAATAAGAAATAAAATATTAAATTTATATTAAAATTATCAAAATTAAATAAAAGTGGTAAAATAAAATTTAAAAAATCATATAAAATCACCTATTTGACAGTTTTAAAATTTGAATAAAATAAATTCATAGAAAGGCCATTTTTCAAACAATTCATTGAAGTAAAAATGATATTACACCTCAGACAGAGATTTCTAAGCCGACTTCTAACAATAAATAACTTCTTTTTTGGTACCAACATAAAGAATATATTAATGAATTCCTTGTTATCGAGCACAAAGGGAAATTGCCATGTCATTTTCCTTTTGCTGCTGTTATTATAAATATCATGCGAAGAAGGTCGGCCAATGGCCCACCTTATCCATGCTGACGAGGATAAGAAAATTCTACATTACAAATATGTCGTACCGTATTTGTTAATAATATCCACATTCACTAACGTTGTAGCGAAGAATTTTTATATTCATCTCTCCTTTTGATTAAATATATCAGAATTTCATTTATTTTTCTTTTAATCATAATTCATTTTGTTATTTTGCTTTTTCTTTCAAAATTGTTTTGTTTTGTATTAAAAAAAAGTGTTCAATGCTTGCACTCACCCCTTGTTTTGTTTCGATTTGAAAGATGCTATGCTATGATATTAATCAAACGGTTGTTTGAAAAATTTACAATATTATATCATATCATATTGTACCAAATATATCATGATCTGTCTTATCCAAATAAGACCTACAATCATACCATATCATAACTCATCTCATCCAAATGAGATTTTATAAAATAAAAATTAGATACAATTTTCATCTTATACGTGTACATAATTGCACACCTTCTAAAAATATGGTATTTAAATATCACTTTTCAACTATACCCTTTATATGATAAATATTTAATAATAGAGTAAATTAAAAAGAATATAATTGTACAATTGATGTAAAAAATTTTAAAATTCTAGCATCATTTTTCTCCAAATTCAAGGATTTTTATTTTTTTATTCAATTTTAAAGCTACCATCAATTCGTCTACAGACAACAACTCCATTTTTATTTCTCTCCTTCTTTTGATTCTTTTTCCTAATTCCTAGTGTTTTTTTATTTTTTTTTCAATTCTCTATGATAAATTTTAGATCAGTGTAAATCTGAAAATTTTCATTATTTTTAATTTTATGTTCTTTTGATTTTTAGTTTATTTTGCATTTTTATTTTCAATAAACTGAAATCTAATCTCAATTTTAATTTTCTTATTTGTTCATATCTTATTTGTAAATCTGATTCATTTTTGTTAACTAATTTTAAATTTATTTTAGATTTTTATTATGCAAATTATCTTTCCCTATCTACCAATCCTTCAATGGAGGGTGGTTCAAAATTTTGCTATAAACATATGAATTGAATTTCCAGCTAAAAGACAAATTACTCAATGCTACAATTATTTACCATTTTTGTGCAAAAATTCAAAAAAAAATTCAGTAAATTCATTAGTTTTATATATCCTATATATTTTAAAATTTTATTTATATTTAATAGATGTACTTTTATATTATTCATGAACGTTTAATTTATAATAAAAAAAATAAACAACGGAAAATAATGGAGTAAATTAATTATTTTTTGGGGTACGGAAAAATAGTAATTTTCTAATTATGGTGAGAAAAAAAAAAAGAAATTATTGACATATCTTGTATCTCATCTAATATAGGTCCGCATGCTCGAGTGCCGAACGCTCGCACCCAGTTCACACCAAAGAGTGCAAATGCACACATGTCAAAGAAAACTTAGATAGACAGTCACCACTTGGCATAAATGTAAATGTAAAAAAAAAAAAAACTAGGAGATTAAAGTAAACTAAAAATTTTTGAAATTTAATGAGTATAAAATATAAATTGATAGATAAGCTTTTATATCAATCATGTGCAAATGGAAAGCATAGAGCATACTAATTGTCGCTGTTTATTCCCTAGCATCAAACGTGAGATCTAATTGGGAATTTATTCGTAATCAATCGTTCTCATGCAACATAAAACGTGGTATTCACGTTTTAGTAATACTTGTTCAGCAATAACTGAGTATATTCTCCAAATTTGAGGGAACAATTAGCCAGCATCAGCTGAAAGCCACAAAATGAACAAAATTTCACAAACTCTATTGTAAATTTCAATACGCATTTATGCTTCATTAAGTAAATTGCTTGACACTTTTGCACATGGGATATCGAGAAATTATAACCAAGATTTTTACTTTGACATTTAAAATAGAGGCACTTGTGGAGGAATCAGGCTTTTATTTTCATTTAGGTCGAGAAAGAGACTAAAAGCACCGCCTAACTTTATTGCTATTGTCATTTTTTTTTTTTTGACTAATCTTATACCTTAACATAAATATAATTGTTTTTTTCCCTCACTTGTTGTTTTAATTGAATTGCCCTTTCAACAAGGGCAAGCAGGTAAAATCCCCTTTGTATGCTGAGCACCTATGAGTATCTGCTAATGTGAGTCTTACGAAAGCAAACCTTTACTAATTTTATGTATTCCAATTGATTTGGATTAAAAATTCGGATGCTGTGGCTTGAATCACATACCTCTTTGTGAATTTGCATATCCTCCGGGAAGTTGAGCATTTCATCCCTGCAAAGGAAAATATTGTTCATATAGGACAAAGAGCTTTAACTAAAATTATACAGAAAAAATCATGTCAACAGAATTACTTTCAGATTTATCTTTACAGATAACATACCAATCAGGTTGCATGAATAATGCTAATGTCGATCGGTCAACACCGGAAGCCTCCTCCACTTTGGGTGCCTAAGAAACAAACGATAGACCTTGTCTGATATTTATTTGCATATCAAGCCACAATAGAAAAAACTACGAGAACAAAAAGACAACTGCAGGTATTTGCACCCCTTGGTCACGATTTGGCGTCTCCCAGATGTACAAGGAGCATCTTATTACAGGTGCTCTGACCTCATGCAATAGATAAAAAATAGAGCTCAACTTCTATTTACTCGTCATTCAATGCTGTGTCCCAATACGAAAGTGCATGACTACCACTTCAAAGTAGAAAGAAATATGACCGATCTCATAGTGAGATCAAATTGCAACTTAGCTTTAACAAGGTACGGCTTATTTTAGGCATCAATAACTTAATCTAGACTTAAGAATCTACAGCACGAAAACAAATAATAAGGATATATCCCAGAAAGATCAACAAGGATATATATCCCAGAAAGATCCTGACTTTCTCACTTTAAGAAGCACCTACATTCGTAGCTTTATGACAATGTATGCATTATTCATTATTCAGAAGGAGAAAAAAGCAGAGAAATGTGTACCAAACATCATTTTTACAGAAAACTAGGCGTTTGATAAAGAAAATACTCATCATGTTCCTACAAGTAATAATATAAATTATAACGATTAATCTACTAGAACATTTTAGTCCATAGGCCCCAAGTTTATGCATTTGTGTGCATAGATATCAAGTTGCGCTAAAGACTTCCTATTGTTCTACAATTTAAAATTAAAATTGCAAAAGAATCTGAAATATTAATCATTCAGAATATAATGTTTGCATTTAGAACTCCCCAAGCTACATCATAATAAGATAGTTTCACCTAATTTTTGCACAGATGATGAAATTAACCACATCACCTAGAACACCACAGAATCAAGGCAATGTAGTAGATACCAAAATAAGAGGTTTGAGTCGGTACAAAGATGCACCATACAGAAATGCATACAAGTTAGTCTCAAAATATTACAAGAATCATCAGATCATGATAAATACCCGGACACAATGAGGTGTTGCACAAAGATAACCCCTTGACAGTATTTCAGTGGTTTCACCAACTTGGTATGCTATCTCATCTTCTCCGAATACAACCTAATGCATTTGAAACAAAGGTTCATATATCATTGCAGATTTTACTGCATGTGAAAAGTATAAAAAGATCCTCTAAAGCATAAATAAAATAATCATCAAAATCAGCCATGCAGAAAGCATCCATCCAATTTCAAGTTCTCATCAGGGTTCTCTGCAAACTGGAAAGTGGTTGAGAAAAGGTTGTGGTTCAATTTAAAAATTTCAGGTCCCCATTGGATAAAGAAAAAAGGAAATGATAATTTCCCAGAAGTACCATATTCCACACGGTGACAACAGGCATCCTGTCAAGCTAGGTAATCCTGCTGCACATTCTGCCTACTTTGATAATTTACAGTTTTCAAGACCATATGAACAAACTTGATCAACTGCTTCTAATTTCGGCAGTTAAGAATTTTCTATGAGACTCCAACACAACACTTGTTGCTAGGACCAGACTATCTAATTTCATATGTTTGTAATGTATTTTATTTACTAACACATACAGCATAAGTCATAGAAGTAATGCCAAAACACTATTAGCATAAAAATTACAAGGTGCCATTAGACTCAACTTGTAATTCTCACTTGATTTAGAAAAGATTGTTCTCCGAAGAAATATTTACATGCACCAAAACATATTTGTCGCAAAATATCCGATAGCTTGAATGAAACTTAAATGCATTTACTCAAAACTTTTAATTTACATATGATGCCCTCATGATCCTTTTTTTAAACCTGTTAGTTCAGATCCTATTTTTGCTATATTTTAACATTACCGATATTTCAGGAAAAAAATCACCATCTTAAGCCTCTCTCTCTGTTCAAGAAATATTAAATCATTCCACCTCCCACATATAAAGAATTTTTGGAAACTAACACTTCTAGAAATATTCACATAAAATAGACCTCAGCAAAGCTAGATCTTCCAAAAGATAAGTAAATATGAAATAAGCATTTTCAAACAATTCTAAATGGTGAATTTTGATGTCAAGGAAGTATACTTTCACAATTTGATCAGTTCGTGTTTTAATATAAAGACCGGCAGCACTATCAGGGCAAGGTATTTCTACGCCATCTCTCTTAAATATTGCACAGGTCAGACCTACATATTAAATTGAAATAGAAATCAGACAAAGTATAGAATTGAAACCACAAATCTATATATTTCGAGAAATAAATATTTTAATCCACAATAGTGCTCATCTACCAATAAAGAGACCAAGAGACATGAAAATATGTCAATTTAAATTTGAAAATCAAATATAAATAAACAACACTGCATATTAGAAAAGTAACTATTCAATGCAATACAAAACTTGTGCATATTGTCAATAGGCTCTTTCCCCCCTGAATGAAGAAAAATATTATTGCATAATATGAAAGAGTTGATTACCTGTAAGAGAACCATGATCTGTATGCCACCCACACCAAGAAGATACAGCATCACCATCTTGGATACAATCACTGGAAAATGGAAATTATTTCTGGCTAAATAACCAATTACAAAAGCCCATACAAATTATTTTACATTTCTGTACTAAGAAATAGACAAATCTAAAACTTCAAGAAGATGAGTTAAGATATGTATTAGAAATTTATCTCAATGAAGTATCATCAAAGAACAATCTAGAAATTGAGACAAAAAATTCATTGCGCAACAATAATGAAAATGCTTTATCATTAGCTTATACCAAACAAATAAGCAACATACAGTTTCGTACAATAAAATCAGTATTCAAAGACTTCAGTAGAGTCCTCCTTTGACATCCCCAAATTCAAGCTTAATTCAAAGTAACGTTATTCCTTAAAGTACTCGAGAAAAACCATTTCACATTCTTACGAAGACAGACGACTGGCTAATTCAGTAAAGTCTTGGAAAAACACACTGCAATTCAAGCATAGAAACAGCATCCAGATAATCTTAACCCATTAAGAATCTGGCATCCATTTCAATAACATCTAAATGGATATGTGCATCGTCTTAAATTCCAGCACTATTCTATCATCTCAAGGCACAAATCTAACAATGCCTGAGAATTTGTGCCTGAAATTTGCTTTCTTTCAAAGATTGTGCTTTGTAAACCTTCATTTTTAACATGGCATGCAATGAAATCAAGCATCGAGGTACTTAACATGCTTATGCCTATCGCATGCCTTTGCAAATCCTTTTTCCCAATGCAGTCACATTACATATTATGATATTAACCAGCCAGGAGGAAAATACCAACTGTGCATAGAATAGGATCTTTACATAATAAAATTTTCAGCAATAAGAATAATTAATGGAACAGTAGAGAAAAGGATAGTTACCTATGTTGTGCTGGAAAATAATAAAGCAGCCGAGCTTTGTGACACCGAGAGCAAATAATTACATGTTCAAGGCCTTCATTTTGATTCAGTTTCATCGCTTTGGATACTGCTATCAGCATTTGGAGGGGATGTCAGGAGTCAAAAGTTCTTTTTTTTTCAAAAAAAAAAAAAGAAGAAAGAAAGAAAAAGAATTCTACTATTCGAGCATGTACAAATTACCATATCGATCACAATGATACGCTAACATCAATCCAACATCAAGGATCAGCTTTCCAAGTGCTTTGAAAGCTACATAAATGAAAAGTTTGGTTCAGCAATCAAAAGAAGGAAAGAGAGTTTAATTTTTAAAGGTTTACTAGGCAAAAACAAAGGCATTATGAAGCCCACACCAAGTGAGCTGGGCTAATTAATTAACAAAGAAACATGGTGAGCCTGCAGGCACCTCCCACATTACAAACTGCACCTCTTGCCATCATCAAAGAGATGTATGTCCACCTGTGCCTGGTGCAAGCGAGTATTCCCCATCTAGAATTAATACATACCCAGCCCCATTAAACCATCCTATTACACAATAGGTCCCAAAATACTGACATGACAGAGTGAGTTTGTTTTCAATTTTGTTACTTCCTTATTTTTAAATTGGTGTAAATCTAGATTTATTGTTAAATGAAATGTGTTTAGAATCTTGTTTGATAAAGGAAGTTAATGAATGCAATTTTTTTCCATGGCCTGACCCTTCTATGCCTGTGCATGCAAAAATGGTGATTCTGGGTCTGCTAAAGCGAATTTGTGAGCTAGAAGATGATGAAAAGATAAGGAATTTAACATGTACAAAACAAAGGTAATAAATACAAAATTATAATTGTTAGCGTGATATTGTTAGCTTTTGTTTTGCTCCTAGCTAGTGTTTGAAACCATAAACTTCTATGATGAATTTGGTATTTTCTTCTCCCAATAATCCTAAATATAATTTTGGATTTTTATTCCATTGAAATCGGATTCTTTGAAGGGATAATGGATTTTGTTAAGTCCAAAGACTCACTCTCAACAAACTCGTGAGTGATTTCAAAGAACACTTAATTTCTACCTTGTTCCTTATGTATTTCACTAATCTGAACCCAAAATTTCCCTTTGCAATGAAGAACACAAATGTTGTTCTTTCTCAAAAATCACGTTTCAAGTGAGATAGTGAACATGAGAGAATGAAGGATATGAAGGTAAGGTCATTTTTACTTTAGAACTCGCAAAATGACTGAAGTTGCCAATTTCTGAGGGTTGGATATGTATTAAGCCTTTCCATCTGTACAGTGCGTGATGTATGCATGTGTGTGCTTTCATCTTAGAATCTTTTCACAACATATCACAACTATTGCTAGTTTCCTTTCACTGAATGGACTATCTGTTGCTTAAGACTGTTATTTTTTCACAAGAACTTAACTGAGATACAGACAATAAACCTTTTCTCAGTGCTTCCAGCCTTTTGGGAACTCAAAAATAGGAGAATTAGTATGTCAGATACTACTCTCATTTCCCATATGCTCAAAATGTTTTTTCTTTGTACTGTTTTAACATGAATATCAAATTATCAAAGACTAGGATTTTGTCTTTGATCTGCAATTGTTAAATTTTTGCCTAAAGACCAAACAAAACTTTCTTTCTATCGTATGAATTTCTGCACTAAAGGTTACATATCTTTTGAGACCACTTGTATAGTTTCTTAGAAGGAGGATATGTGAGTCTCTTCTTTCTAATTAATAGAAAATGAAATATTTAGATCAGCAGATCAAACAAACAAAGACACTCTATTACGTTTTGAAGCCAAGGTGCATCAAGGTGGAAGTCTCTTCACATTGGACATTATGGTGAGTCCTGCCTTTAAATTAACCAAAATTTGCTCTTGAAGCTTCAGAAATTCAATAGTTTTCTGACTGCAGTTCAAACATTATCGTCAATGTTAAATACAGCATAATGTCTGCTAAGGAATTGTGAATCCATCTCCCCACTTGGACGTAACAGATAATGGCTTCAATTGATATAGCTAAGGAATTCCCAATCCATCTCCAATGCAATGCAGTTTTACATTAAAAAGGCAAGCATCATGTTTAAAGAATATTTTAGTTATTGCAACATGCAGCCCATAAATATAAATTATTTATATTCAACCATACCTAATTCCAGTTCTGGCAAAATGTTAGCAGGCCATATGTTCTGTCCACAATAATGAGGATATCTAGAAGACAGATCATTGGTAGTAAGCAAACAAATTAACATAATCATATTTCTGAGGTAAGATTTTATATTGGCAGAATACTGGTGGCAACTTGGGCCAAAATTAAAGCACAATTTTCGGATGAAAAGCCTGTGAATCACTAAAATATATTGTTTAAAGCACCAGGATAAACTTTCCCTAGCCCTACTGAAGTATTTATCAAAAACAGATCCAACAAATTCAAATAAAAATCAAAATTTTATAACCTAATTCGTTCAAATTTTGCAGCATTGAATTCAAAATATGAAATCCACAATCATTCTCACTACTGACCAAGCAAGGAAAAAAAAATCAAATTTTTCCAACTTTTACCGTTTTACTAGCTCAGCATCAGTTGTAGGCACATCAAATACCGGATTTGCATAGAAGGAGCCTTTAAAAACATCTGCATGACCCAGGGAAAGAAGTTTTAGAACAGAACATGCAGCTCAGATATCTGCTGATATTCAATAGTTAACTATTTTAAGTTGTTAATAGGCACTGAATGACAATTGATTATCACACCACAACTATATGCCAATAACTATTGCTATGCAGGAATTAAGACAGGCAAAAAAAACAAAGAAATAAAATAAATAAATAATTCAGTATCTTCCCTTCTGGAGAAAGAAATTAAAG
Organism: Excoecaria agallocha; assembly: GCA_037975025.1. NCBI lineage: Eukaryota > Viridiplantae > Streptophyta > Magnoliopsida > Malpighiales > Euphorbiaceae > Excoecaria > Excoecaria agallocha. The sequence continues at coordinate 11,202,956 of CM075817.1, read as the reverse complement.
TTTAAATGAGACAAATGTCCAATGGCAATAACATCACATGCATGGTTTTAACCATCAGCTTCAGTCATAAAGTCCACAGCAGCCCAAATAACAGAGTCAAGGAAGATAAGCAAAGAAATGATGTTGCACCAACATCAGCAGAGAATTATTGGATCAAAGAATGCCAACATTCTAAATGTTGTGCCATTGAAACAACTCATACTTACCCTCAGAATAGGAGATATTAATCCGAAAGAATATTAATCATTGTTAAATAGAGGTGGAAGTTGTCCATCTTGTGTCTCATAGGTGATAAGGTTATGAAAGGGATACATAGGAACCAGGTAGAACCATCAAAATATTGAAAGTCCCCGCCTCTAAACAAATAACCAAAATTATACAGCCACAAGAAGTCCAGTGCTTGATTCAAGAAAGCAGAATGAGCCATAAAAGGAGAAAAGATTAGAAACAAAAGTGTCTGATGCTTTAGCAGAAAAGAAAGAAATTTTGGTTTGTTACATTTAGTTGAAGGCCATTCCAGGTATGCACCTATTGCTTTCAAGTAGCAAAGAAAGAATTCCACTCATGTCAACCATCAATTGTCTGCTCATTAACTTTTCTTAAAAAAATGCTGCCAATAACAAAAGGCCCTAGGATGTCCTTCAGTGGTGAGGACATCCTCCATATGCAATCAGAGCTGTTACAAGCTGAGTCACAAATAGTTTTGATATTTCATGTGCACAACAATAAACTAGTGTATACCTATAAAGCTCCCAATTCAACAATCTATGTAACATTGCCAAACAATGTCATATCCAAATATATTTCCAAGCCATGTCAAAAATGAAACCAGAGAAAAGCCAAACAGCTGCTGCACTCTGCATTATCGGCACAATAATTAATTAAAAAAAATCTCAATTTTGTAGTATTTATAGCAATTATTTTCTTATGGATAATGTAGTAAACACTTTTGCTAGGAATAACATATTCAGAGAGAGAGAGAGAAGAAGCAAAGCATCATATAACTCTTTAACACTTCAAGCAATGCAAATACTAACTACCATCAGGTCAAGATCTTCACAATGTTCTGATGTGCAGTTTAAAAAGCAAAAATATAGTAGCTCTTATCCTCATTTCACACATAGCAACAAGATAGTAGCTCTCATCTTCATCTCACATAAGCATTTTTCTTGTATGGTGTCTAGAGAACTTGTAAAATCTATGATATACTTTACCAGGCTTCCCAGATTCAAGTTGCTCTTTTCCATGGCTCCATCCAAAGTTATACCTACAAATAAATGCCAGATCAATGAAGAAACAATCTCAGTATATGAATGCAATCACTGTAATGACCAACTAGTAGCTCCAAATTAGAGATAATAATAGCAAAAATATCCATGTCTATCCAAAATACTGTCTGAATGTTATGAGTAAAATTAGGCCCCAAACCAAAAGGCACCATCTCCAAAGAACCATAAAAAAAAGGAGGTGATGGTGACATAAGAAAACCGGTTAAACACATACTAAAATAAACAAATATAGTTGATAACAACCATCTCATCTACAGATTAACATATCCATATAGCAAAATAGTACATTGATAGGAAAATACAAAGATGAAACACAATATAATGAGCAAATGAAGCTCGGTAATGGAATAAAGAACACATTGGAATGGGAAGAGAACATCATATAGTGGTAAATAAAATACTCAATACAGAAGAACAAAGAATTGAAAAAATTACCTGCTTTTTGGATCTTCAAGCTCCTTCTTCTTCTCTTCAGGAAGGCTGGCTAATCTGAAAAAAGAGACGTATATATCTGTGAGCCACAGAAAATACACTTGTTTGGACTCTTCTTAAAAATTATTTCCAGAGGAACTCAGAATGGATATTGAGATTGAAATCTGATTTGAGGCCCATACCTTGGTGAAAGATGTAGAAGATTTCGACGCAATGAAGAAAAATGAGGCACCTATAATGATAAAAGGCAGAATCACACAGCAAATCAAGGATTCATGCATTTGACGATTATTGCAAATGCAAGGTTGAGACTTCACCGAGGACAATGCATATCCAATTTAATGTTTTTTTAGTTCTAGTACAGTAGTGACTATATTGACATGGTTGCCTTTTCTATATAAACCTTTCCTTACTCCATACTCTTTTACTTTTGTCAGCAGACCAGATACACAGCATATATATACAAGTGCAAACACGAGCGTGTATGTATGATAGCCACTTATCAGACATAAACATGGCATGGGAACCAAACCTCCTCCTCCAAAAAAAAAAAAAAAAAAAAGGTCTAACAATCATAGGTATTAACATTTACCCAAATCATTCACAAAGAGCTCCGCTCATCTGTCTATATTAATGACTATATAATCATACTAAAATCGAAAATAGCAGCCAAAATAAAGATAAACAATAAACTGAATGACATTATATACTGTATAGACCAAATTGAAAAAAATCCGTACATCTTTAATAGATAGAATCCCCAGTCCATTCGGTCCGAAACCTTCCTCAATCTTCAACGACAAGTTAGCATTCTTGTCCTGTTTCATCAAATTAGACAGGAAAAAGATTAAAAGAGTAAAAATAAAACATGCATAACGGAAAATTTGCTATTTGGTTCTGAACCACCATCGAAAACGAATAAATAATAAAACTCATAAGCATCAGATTCATGTTTGACCAAAAACGTCAGCAAAACTATGAAGTCTTGTACTGAATTTATCACTAACTGAGTTGAATCGCGTCTCTATTAAAACAGAAAGTAGGACGGAGAGAGACCAAGCAGAGGGCGCGACGTAAGACTCACCTTGAGGTCGGAGTATGGAATGGTAACAGTCCTGAGAGTGGGAAAAGCAGCTTGAGACGAGCAATACATCATCTGACAAATGATTCAGCGGGAAGAAATCCAGTGGAAAGGTGACGGAGATGGAAAGCAGTCGGAATTGAAGGATAACTGGCTATGGAGATGATTGTTAGAAAGGAACGGCATTTTTATACGAGAGAAAAGAGAGAATAACTTGCCTTCTTAGGCTTCCACAATATTTTGGCAACAACCTATTGGCTATTGCTGGACTGGCTTGTTTGAATGTTTGTTCACGAGGCTCTGCCAGTAGCCCGCCCTTGCACGGGACTCTTTCGTCTTTTTCTTGTTTGATTCTCTGTATGGGAGCAAAACAAATAACGTATTTACAAATCATTCTATTTTTCCTAACGGGGATGGTTCGACACTCTGGTATCGCTACACGTACTGTACTTAGAGTGTACACACCGTAGGATCAAAAGTGAAGAATATTAGATTTGTCAAAATCCGATCTGTAGGTTAGATTGATCCAAAATAATTGATTTGAATTGGGTCTTGGATTTCGTTGATAATTTTTATCTAAAAATTTAAATTTAAACTTAATATCATTCAAAAAAAATTATTTATTTTGATAAATTTAAGATAACATGTAATGGGGGAATTTTTTTAAATAATATTTTGTTAAAAAAATTGTAAATATAGTATTTTTCAGAAAATATTTAGACGGACTGAAATTTTTTTTAGGGAGATGCAGCCTCTGCTGCGTTAGAGGGTTAGAATAGCATATCCGAAATGGCTGAAGACGTTGTCCTTTGCTGCGTCTTCTATGCGGGATTTCCCTTTTCCATGCTTTTCCCGTGCTTCACTCTCCATTTTAGTATTTTGCTTTTCACTCCTCACAATGGTGCCTCCTATTTGATTTTTTACAAGGTAGGTGCAGAAGAGTTCTTGCCACTTTCTTTTAAAAAAAAGTCAACTGCAAGTTTTTGATAATTTGAGGGACAAGCACAAAATATAAAAAAATAACATAAATCATACAAATTAAAATAATAATTTCAGTTAAATAAACAAAAATAAAAAGATTAATTAATTAAAATTATATAAATTTATTATATATATAGTAAATAAATATTCTATTTTAATTTTTAAAAAATAATTATTTTTTTAATATCGATCCTTATTTATTTATTCTGATAAATTTAATATAAAAATTTAAATTTTTTAAAATTAAAAATGATGTCAATTTTTTAACTAAGTGAATGAAAATACATGTAGTAAATTTAAATTTTTAATATTTTAAAAAAATTGACATCATTTTTAATTTTAAAAAATTTAAAATAATTTTTTTTAAATATTGTAGAAAATAATGGAATTTTAACTAAGTGAATGACAATACATGTAGTAATTTAATTAAAATTATATAATATTCAGAGTAAATTGACATCATTTTTAATTTTAAAAAATTAAAATTTTTATATTAAATTTATCAAAATAAATAAATAAATAAGGGTCGATATGAAAAAATTATTATTTTTAAAAATTAAAATAGAATATTTATTTACTGTGTATATATAATAAATTTATATAATTATAATTAATTAATTTTTTATTTTTATTTATTTAACTGAAATTATTATTTTAATTTGTATGATTTATGTTATTTTTGATATTTCGTGCTTGTCCCTCAAATTATCAAAAACTTACAGTTGACTTTTTTTTAAATGAAGTGGCAAGAACTCTTCTGCATCTACCTTATAAAAAATCAAATAGGAGGCACCATCGTGGGGAGTGAAAAGCAAAATACTAAAATGGAGAGTGAAGCACGACAAAAGCATTGAAAAGGGAAGAGTGGCTATGCCACATAGATGATGCAGCAAATGACAGCGTCTTCAGCCATCGTGGCACCACGCGCCATTTATGCTATTCTAACACCATAATGCAGCTGTAGGTTGCATTTTTGTTAAAAAATTTTAATCCGTCTAAATATTTTCTGATAAATACTATATTTACAAATTTTTTTAAAAAATATTATTTAAAAAAATTTTCCCATTTGATGCGTCATTTATAATTTTACTCTCATATAATGTCAGTAAAACATATATTTTAAATAAGAATTATATTTTTTACACAACATATATTTTAAATAATATTTATTATGTTTACACATTTTACTATAATAGATTGTCGATAGGTTCTGAATTATCAAAACTTGAAAGGAGATAAAGATGGATTGAAAAACAACCGCATTGATCTATTAGGGTCAAGTTGATCTGCAAAATAAAAAAGAACCAACCTCTGATTGACAGAAGATTAGCACTCCAAAATTTTAGTCATATAATTTCTTAAAGGGAAAATTTTTATGAAGCAATAGTATAAATAATATCTTGTTGTCAAATTTTCTCTTTGTATATATTAGGGGTGTGTAAATGATTGGCTCGGTTCGGTTTTGAACAGAATCAATTGAATCGAAAATTGAACTTTAGGAAATATATGAACTGAACCAAAACTAAATTTTATAGAATCAAAAACCGAATAAACTAAAATAATTTCAGTCGGTTTCTATTCAACTAGTTCTGATTTATATTTGGCAGGCCCATATATCTAGTAAAATAAAACCAATTAAAAATACATTCAATATAACTTAAAAATTACACTAAAAATATAAATTAAAAAATTTTACAACACATAATTAAAAAAGCATGAAATATCCTCCAATTAAAAAAAAGTATGTATTCAAATTAATACAACAACATAACTGTCGATGGATTTTTTTTGCAAATTTAACTTTTTACACCTACATTCATATAAACAAATAATAATTAAATTAAAAAAATAATACAAAAAAATTAAAGTATAGAAATATTTTACTGTATCAATATTAGCCTCCAAATGCATTTTTTGAAAATCTACAAATAACATATAAATATTAATTTTTTTATAAGAATTAAGTTAAATAAATAAAATAAAGAATATATATATAATTGTATGTTTTAAGCATCGGTTTTTGAAAGCCAAAAAAGGCCGGGGCAATGAAAATAAATAAATAAAACGATCAGACGGACGAACAAATGGCAATGTTATTAAAATCGGACCGAATAGAGAACCGGTAAGGCTGGGGGTTCGTGGTTCGACCGGTTCAACCGGATTTTTTTCTATTTTTAAAATATTATAATTATTATAATTTTTTGAATACTATTGTATAAAAATTAAAAAAATATTCATCAAATTTTAAATATATATCATAAATATTTTAATAATAAGTTACGAAAATAATTTTAATTTTATTATTATAAGTGATTAATTATGAATTATTGAATATCATATGCTAGAAACATAAAAATACAATCATATCATGAAAATAATTTCAAGTTTAGATGGAGTACTAATAAAGTGAACACAAAAAATATTAACCTTGCATATATGAGTATAATTATATTTAATTACAATAAATTCAAATAGATAATAAGTATATTAAATTATTAAGTGACATTTTTAGAATTTAAAATACTAATTTTTCAATAAATAAATAATAAAATTTTAATATATATATATATATATATATATATATATGTATGTATGTATGTATGTATGTATGTATGTATGTATATTTTAAATTTTCATTATTTATTTATTTGAAAAAAATTAGTATTTTAAATTCTAAAGATATTATTTAATAATTTAATATACTATTACAATAATCCAAATAGATAATAAGTATATTAAATTATTAAGTGACATATTTAGAATTTAAAATATTAATTTTTTCAAATAAAAAAATAATAAAAATTTAATATATATATATATATATATTTGATTACAATGAATCAAAAATATAATAAATATATTAAATTATTAAGTGATATATATATATATATATTTGATTATAATGAATCAAAAATATAATAAATATATTAAATTATTAAGTGATATACTTAAAATTTAAAATACTAAGTTTTTCAAATAAATAAATAAATATATATATATATATATATATATATATATATATATATGTGTGTGTGTGTGTGTGTGTGTGTGGGTGGGTGAAAAAATTCAAAAAAAAATTGTTTTTTTACATTTTTAGCAAAAAACCCGGTTTTATCCGGTTCGCCGGTTTTCCGGTTCTATCCGGTTTTTTCCGGTTCAATCCGGTTTTCAGTAGTCAAACCAATCGGCTGACCTGTCGGTTCGCGGTTAAACCGGTTCAACCGGACGGTCCTGTCCGGTTTTAATAACATTGACAAATGGGGATAATTTGGGCTAGTCATCAGTTGGGGAAAAGATTTGAAAAGGGCATTTGGTGAGGAAAGCAGGTCTTGCCCAGCTAAGATAGATCAAGGGCGCACAAGGGAAGGGAGTTTGGAGACGGCCCATGCGAGAGCCAGGAAGTTCACAAAAGCGGGGTGCGCTAGAAGAAATGAGGGTCGCAAAGTACAAATATCCACCGTATACACACGCAAATATACTAAAAAAAGAAGTTGCCAAATTAAGTGAAATAAGAAAAATTAGATCTAGCATTAAAGGGTCGAGGTACAGCATGTTTTCAGAAAAAATAAATAATTAAGCTAAACATCTTTGCTGGTCGATTACTGAACAATCATATACACAAATGAAAATAAAACCAGCTTGGTCTTCAACCTGCAAAATATAGAAGAAATTACCGTAGTTTGTAAATTCAAATGATACAATAATATGTCAATTTCAAACATCGTGCCAACCAACCAAATATCATCTATCAAAATTGTCATCAGCCAAATGTAAAATTCTCATCTTCTAGAAAACTGCACCTGTTTTTTTTTTTTTTTTCCTTTGACTTTCTAGAACAAATTTCTTAAACCATGAAAGGACAAAAAGAAGCAACAAATATTCCAAATTTAATCAATACAATAAAAAGATAACGATTATTATATAGTAATGACTAACGAGCACACAAAATTAGAATAATAAGATTTCCAACACTTGTCCCATTTGCCAACAATGTTCGCAACTTGCAAGCAAGACCCATCGCTATTCTCTATCAAACAACCACAACATACGTTAAGTTTCTTACGTTCATTGCATCAACCGTATTTCTAATCAAAATATAATATTTATCTAATTATACCTAACGAATAAGAAATTTAATTGATTTCTAATTTAAAAACTTAAAATTTAATTATTCAATCGATCACTATCAATTTTTAAAAACTAGCGATTGTGATTATATATTGATAGATTATTTGCATTCTTTTTAATTCTTTTTTATTCATATAGATTATAGATATAAAGTACAAAAGGTGAGGATGCAACACCTACTGCAAAGATTGCAATTTTATTAAGTATCATTATCATCTAAAGAGAAACTAGGTCCACAGGTAACAGGAGGATAGCAAAAGCAGCAATTCAAAAAGAAAACTTCAAATTTCACAAAAGTAACAAGAATAACTTAACTACTAAATTTTGTGGGTTAAAAAAAAAAGTAACCCGTATAGAGACAGATGGTGTTTCCTGATTGCACAAATAAGCACACTAAATGAGAATTTTTAACACTAAATTAATGCCAACATAACTTATATTATATGAGTTCATATCCATCAGTCACTTGGAAGCATCAATATTTAGTTAATAGGGACTGAGCCATCCTATTAACAGAATACTGCAAGATTCTCTGTAGTTTTCTTATATTCATTCTATAGTCAGATATTTCAAAATGCGAAATCATATTCCTCTTTTAAAACTTCAAGCAACCGAGAAGGCTGCATAACCTTAAGTGTGTATGGTGGCTTCATGATCTTCATAAAATAGATAATATCAAAAAATAAATTAAAACTAGAGCTGACAAAAAAAAAAAATTAAAACTAGAGCACAGCCACAATAACTAAATGGTCAGAGCCATATCCCTGGAAATAGAAGCAGGATACCTAACATTTAGGAAACAGAAGCCCTTGAAATACGGAAACAAGTGAAAAAAAAAAAATCACAGCAATATGTAAGCCTAACCATTCTAATTTGTAGCGGACCAACAGAACGATTATAAAAAGCTAGCATACTTTTTAATAACAAATTGTAAAACGAAGAATAGAGACCCGTCAGATATAGAAAATGAGAAGATATTGTTAGTGAGTTGTTATTGAGTCAAAAGAATTTCAGATGAGGAACAAATACGCGAAATTATAGAAACAAGCATAAAAACAAAGGATCAAATCGATTTTGGATAAACTTAGCATCAGCAACAAAAGAAGCATACCTCTTCATGTCATTTACTTCGAAAATTATGAAATTGAAAGAATCGAATGAACAGAGAAATGAAAATAAAGAACAGAGAGATGGAAACACTAACCATTATTTCGTAAACTGCAGGAAGAATCAAAGTACAGGAAGATCGATAAGTTAGGAAAGATGAGGCGGCTGAAAAATTAGGTCTGTAAGAAAGATCGACGAGTTAAGGTTAGGGATTTCTGTAAGGAAGTAAGTGTGTGTGTATATATATACTAAGGCAAAACGGTGAGTTTTACAAACTTCGATCGGTTCGATTTCTTCGATTTTTCAATTTTAAGAATCGAATCGAACTGATAAAATTGATTTTTTTTGTTCAAAATCGAACGAACCAAAAATAAAATAATCGAATTAAACAGACCAAAATCTATTTAATTCGGTTCAATTTTCGATTCGATTATGTACATCTCTAGTATATATAATATTTAGTTGACTAGAAGACTACAAGTATTTGTGAGTAGCATAGTTATTAAAATCGGATCGAACCGTTCGGTTGAATCAGTTTAACCGCGAATCGAAAGGTCAACCGATTGGTTTAACTGCATAAAATCGAATTGATAAAAAACTGAATTGAACCAAAAAACCGAACAAAATCGGATTTTTGGCTAAAAATTGCAAAAAATTGTATTTTTTCACCCCCTATATATATATATATATATATATATATATATATATATATATATATATATTTATTTATTTATTTGAAAAAATTAGTATTTTAAATTATAAATATGTCACTTAATAATTTAATATACTTATTATATATTTGGTTCATTGTAATCAAATATATATATATATATATATATATTTATTTTTCATTATTTATTTATTTAAAAAAATTAGTATTTTAAATTTTAAATATATCACTTAATAATTTAATATACTTATTATATATTTATTTCATTGTAATCAAATATATATGTGTGTGTATATATATTAAATTTTTATTATTTATTTATTTCAAAAAATTAATATTTTAAAGTCTAAAGATATCACTTAATAATTTAATATACTTATTATCTATTTGATTCATTGTAATTATATATATATATATATATATATATATATATATATATATATATATATATATATATATATATATATATATATATATATATATATATATATATATATATATATAATTTTCATAATTTATTTCCTTGAAAAAATTAGTATTTTAAATTCTAAATATTTCACTTAATAATTTAATATACTTATTATCTATTTGAATTTATTGTAATTAAATATAATTATACTCATATACGAAATGTTAATATTTTCTGTGTTTGCTTTATTAGTACTCCATCTAAAAAAGAAATTTTTTTTATAATATGATTGTATTTTTATGTTTCTAATATATAATATTTAAAAACTCATAATTAATTTCTTGTAATAATAAAATTAAAATTATGTTTTGTAACTTATTATTAGGATATTTGTGACATATATTAATATTTGATAGATATTTTTTTTAATTTTTATACAATAATATTTATAAAATTATAATAATTTATAATATTTTAAAAATAAAAAAATTTGGTTGAATTGATCGAATTACGAACTCTCAATTTCGTTGATGCTTTATTCGATTTGATTTTAATAACATTATTGAGTAGCATGTTTAACGTGTCTGACATGACATCTTGCAGAGTCGCTGTCATCTTGCAGAGTCATAGTTACGTGATGCAACAATAAGGAAAATATGGCTTGATCGGACATCAAGCCCTATCAGGCCATCCCGATGCACGCTAATGCGAGTGGCTGGTAATTCTAGGGACAGTGGTAGCACCAGAACTCGGGCCGGGCCTTGATATGAAAAAATGGGTGTTATCAACTATAATAGCCCATATTAAGAGGTGACAATTTCCGTCTATTCAATATTATTTTACATGAAAATTAACAAAACAAATTATTACTTTAATATTGACAAATTTTTGTGAAATAAATGAAATTTTTGTATAATGAAATAAGTATTTAGTTATTATTCCGTATAATTTAATATTTTTTTATTATTTTACTATTTAATTTTATATGTGCAAACTCAAGCACTGTTATTCTATTTTTTATTACAAGATTCTATGTTATACTCTTTTGGTTCTAAAATAATAGCACGCTTTTGATTTATATACAAATTAAGAAATGTTAATTTTTATAATTTTATGAAATAATTTTTTCTACTACATATCTATTTTATCCCTTCATTTATAATGTTAATCATTAATCATATTTGTTTTGTTAATGAAAACTTCAACGTAATGAAAATATAAATTCATGCAATCTTTAATTTTATTAGATATGCAAACATTAAGTTTTAATTTATTAGAAAATAGTGTCATGTAATTAAAAATTTGTTTATTTGTAGACAATTATTGGAGGGCATGGAGGGCATAGACAATTAAAAACCAATTATAAAATAAAAATAAAAAATGAGATATATTTTAAAATAAATAAAAAGAAGAAGAAACTATTATTTATTTTAAAATAAAAAAAAGATGAAACTATTATTTTGAAACTAAAAGAGTATATGTTTTAAAATGAGTTAAATTTAAAAAAATAAAATAATTATTTTCAAACTTCATCTAAAAAAACTAAAATAGTTATAGGGTTAATTTGAAAATCTCCCCAACCTATAATTCAGTTTTTTTTTATAAACTAAAATGGTTTTAGTGGTAATTTAAAAATCTCCTCCACCTATAATTCCGCTGTCATTTTGCTTTCAAACTAAAAAAAAAAAATCGAACAAATCCAATATCTAATTTTTAAAAATTTTTGAAGTTCAATTCCGTTAAAATTTTCGTCAAAAATCTAACGGAAGAAGTTAAAAATTATCATGCCACCGTTAAAATTCGTCATTAAAAAACTACTGGTATATTTTTGAAAGAAAAGTAAACTTGATGGTTAGAATTGAAAATTTTAAAAAGATTGGAGATTAAGTTGTTCGATTTTTTAATTTGTTGGCTGAAATAAAAATAGCTGGAGAGATTTTTGAAATTAACCTATGATTTTATGTAGACGGTACCGGACAGGGGTGCAGTCAACGAGTAGTTTGACTTATAAAAGGACCATTTTAACGATTTCTGTTGGCCGTAGTTCTGGCATTTCCCTCCGTCTAGTTGCAGCTCTCATGGCCTCGACTCTTCCTAATCCCCACCATCTCTTTGCTCACAAACTCCGTTTCTCATTTCCTCATTTCTCCATTTCCAAATCCTCTTAACTTCACCCTAACAATCCCACCACTACACTTTCTTCTCCACTACGCTCAACTTTCCCCTCTTTTGCTCCGATCAAATCCACCTCTCTACCAGTTATTTCATCTTCTGCTACTACCGCCACCTTCACTTGGGACGACGTCGTTCGTGTCTCTCTACCCGATTATACCCCTCACGATTCCTCAGATCTATCTGGCTTATTCCAGAAGATACAGTTCTGCAATCGCGGCTCTGTAAGACTTCTATTTGGTTGCTCAAATTGGCCTTAAATTTATTACTCTGCTGATTGTGGTATTTTGCAGGAGTTTCAGTCCGAGTTTTTGCCCTTCATTATTGAAGATCAAATTGTTGGTTATGTACATAATGGGTAAACTCTTTTTCTTTATTCTCATTTGCACTTTCTAATCTCAATCAATGTATAGGTTTAGACTTTCGATTTTGAAATCTGCAGTTTCGTTGACTGGTTGAGGAGGTTCAAGGATGTGTTTGTTTTCCCTCAAAGTAATTCCTATGGAGGCCGGTTTGGGAGCTACACGACTTTACATGAAAGGCTAAAAACTGCAGAGGATAGGACTCAAGCTGTTGCTGAAACTATCAAATGCCTAGGAGAAGAAGAACTAATTCCAGGTATACGAAATGAGGTATATCGACTTGCATTAACCACGTTTTTTTAATTATTTCTCGGTCATGTTACATTTCATCAGTAGAGTGAGTTTCTAGGTGTGATTGTGATTATTTGGAGGATGTGTGTGTGTGTGTGTGTGTGTATCTTGCAGTTTTATTTTTTTATTTTGATGGTCAATGATTTCATTGATGTTAATCAGCTCTACCCTGTGGTTTCATCCTTTGGTTCGCCGGTCTATTTCTCATTGGAACGTGCTGCAGCACCTTATTTTGGAATAAAGGTGTGTTTCTGTGGGTTGTGTGATCTATTTTCAATTAGATAGCTTTTGTATTTCTTGATTGTGGATTATAGATGTTGTTTCTTTTAGGATAGGCCTATGGAGTTCACATGAATGGCTTCGTTGAAAGAGATGGGGAGAAATTTCTTTGGATAGGAAAGAGAAGTGATGTGAAATCCACTTATCCTGGGATGCTTGATCATCTTGTTGCGGGTGGACTGGTTTGTAACAACCATAAATTTACTTGACATTTTGATGTCCAAATAATTCCTCGTGTTATATTTGCATTCTATCACATAAAATGCCTGGTAAACTTTTTTTTACTTTTGGAGGAAGTTGTCTTATTTTCTTTTTTGGTTTCCCTGTGGTCTTGCTGATGAAATGATAATTTTTATATTACATTTTGAAACCTAATTTCTCAATCAATTGATGAAATGTGCTTATATTTTATGAGATCAAGATATAGGGGTTTCTAGCACACATATATCAATACTTTGACATTTGGAAGTTGAAACACTATGATTGTAATGCTTTTGAGATTGGAAAATTGAACACTTTGAGCTTTTATGCTGTTCTGTTAAATCTGACAAAGATTGAAAGTTGGAAGAATGATTTGATACAATATTTGTAGGTCTACCTATTTTACTGCTGTGAACTAAATGGATTTGGAATCCTTGCTGTAGGATGAGGATAGGTTAAATAAGACTGACTTGTAAGAACCCCTTAATTCTAAGACTTCTTACATTAATTTCCAATGTGTCAATGGCAGCCTTATGGGGTCTCTTGTGGGGAGAATATTGTGAAAGAATGTGAAGAAGAAGCAGGAATACCTCTATCTATTTCGCATCAGTAAGTTTTCTCCAGCCACTGAATTATCAATGCGCTACTTGTATTCTATTGGCTAGATAATAAGTCCCTGGTGTAGCAGATTCTCATGCTTGATTGTATCTTGAGTTTGTAGCGTTCTATCTCTTTTGTGATAAAGGTTCATTATCGTTTCTCTTGCAGAGCCATTCCAGTTGGTGCTGTTTCATACATGGATATTGAAGGGTGTAGATACAAGAGAGATGTACTATTTTGCTATGATTTGAAACTTCCTGAAGGTTTTATACCGAAAAATCAAGGTAAACTCATTGAAACTTTTCTTGCATGCAGCTTTATTTTCAATTGATGCTCTAGCAGGTCTCAGATTTGGTTGTAAATTTGAGAATTGCATCCTGGTGTCTTCTCTTTTTTGATAATGCTCTTGAACCATGGCAGATGGAGAAGTAGAGAGTTTCAAGTTGTTCCCTGCTAAAAATGTGGCAAATATTATACGAAGGACGCATTTTTTCAAGCCAAATTGTTCTCTGGTCATCATCGATTTCCTATTTCGACACAGGTACATGTTCTCTCTAATTCCTTCTGTTTGTTTTTTGCTTTTTGACTTGTCATTTTCAATCCAGTATTTAGTTTTTTAACCAAAAAGATAAAACTTCTTATGAATTATGAATAGTAATGAGGTCAGATTCATCTTCTTACTGTCTTATGTTTGCATCTCTGACCAGCTTTTTGTTTTTGCCAAGACCCAGAGGTAGCTAAGGATGAATTTTAAACTATTTAGATTGTTCCTTTTGTACATACTGACCTAGCTAGGTCATCACCTGGAGTTAGCCATCCCACTCTCTCTGCATTCAAATTTTATTTGCCTTCCTTGAGTTTGATGAAGTCCCAAGCTGGGTCTCAAGCCTCAAGGATTTTATCCTGGTAGATCTGTATGAGAAGACATGCCCTGTATAATGTTTAATATTATAGAGCACAAATTTATGGAATTACAATTTTTGACGTACTTTCAGTTTCAGTGTTGAATTTTTGTAGAAATCTGATGTTTGTTTATGGAAGGTCACTTTAGCTCCCTCATTTTTTTATTATCTTGATTGTAGACCTTGTAGGAAGTTAGAGAGAGCATATCTGCCAGATCTACCATTGATTATTGAAACCTATAAAATTCATGAAAGAGATGAAGAGCAAGATGAAAGCCTATCACTGCTCTTCTCTAACCGATTAACTGTCGTTGTTCATACACAATTACCGTACTGACAACTCAAGTGGACGCCTAGTAATGTTTGCCTGTTTTATTTAGGTCATCACCTGATTATCATATCATAATTTTCAATTGATCTGACTTGTCAATTTGAAGGGCAAAGAAATAGTACACACATACATCACTCTGGCTATCCTAATTCATTGATATTGACTGCAGGTATATAACTGCTGAATGCTTGGGATACTTGGATCTGTTACAAAGTTTAAGGAGTGGAGATTGCTCCTAGAAATATTGCGTTGTAATCACCCATGGACAAGTCACATTTTTCAAGTTCAGTACACATTCATATTAATTTTTTTTTCTATATGACAAATAAGTGGCACGTTTAGATTGTTGTATTTGTTGTGTTGTATTAGTTTGTACGAGTTAGATCGAACAAGTGGCAAAACTATATTAGTGTGTAATATTTTTATAATAAATAGAGCAATATATTAATTTTGTAAAAAAAATTAAAAATAAATAAAATTAAGTTATTTGTGCTATTATTAATTTCGACAAAAAAAAATATTATGATTGTGAAATATAAATTTTGATAAATATATTAATTTTTTAATTAAAAAATCCAAATAAATTCTACTGTGAAACCAAGAAATAGAAAGAAAAATAAAAATATGGCATTACAATGAAAAATGTATATAAATTAGTAATTTTAAGATTTGATAAATTGAAATAATAATTATAAAATGAAAAAGAATGTAATTACCTAGTAGAGTATACCATTGGTTTCATTCTTTTTTCGTATTTTTTATTTTATAAATCCAAAATGAAAAAAAAAATGAGAAAAAATAACAAAAATACAAGGCAACACTGAAAATAAAAAGATATTGAAATTTTGCCTTATTACAATACACAAATTCAAAAATAAATTATATATTAATTTATATGGTATGTTATATTATATTATCTCTATATTATTTTTTTGAAAAATCTTTCAAATACTGCAATTATATAAACTTGTACTTGTATAAGTTTGTACTATTGCATGTGCCCGAGATATATAATAAATGTATTCTATATACATTTATATTGAATTGCGGATAGAGAAATGGTAGAATCTTTTCTGATTAGACTAAATAAGGGTATCTGATAGAGATTAAAAAAGACAAACAAGAAATAAAACAAAAATAAGATGAAACACTTTTTATAGGAATCAGTATCTAATGACTTCAACAGGTCCAGTAGAATAGAAATGAAAAAGAGGGTGGCCTAAGTGTTTCTGCCCACCCTTCATGCTGGGTTAAATTGGGTACTCGTGTGCAGTTTTGGTATAAATTAACCCCATGTTTCCTCACTTAACAAAATTTCGGGGAAGAAAATAAATCATCTTAGCTTCAGCAGTGATGTAAGAAAATAATTCACCAAACGATTCATCTTAGGATTAAACATAGTCATTAGGTACATGGTAAGGATCAGAGCATGAATAACAGAAAGCATGATAGATTGAGAGATTTACATGTTCTGCAATCAAAATTAGATCATCTATGATCACGGAATGGAAGAAAATAAATCATCTTACCTCCAGCAGTGAAGTAGCTTCCACGCACAATTTGAAAACTCCAGCACAGCCATGGAATCAGAACTCGTATAACTCCAACTGAGAACACATGCAAAAGATATCTGATGCCCATTTTGAATCCCATCCTCAGGCTTCATGTAAAGTAAAGCTTGTGGTAGGGCCATAATACAAGTCGATTCTGCTTCATATTAACCCAGCAGAATCATACCGCTGAACGAAATCAATCGAAAATGACTCTACCAACTCTCTGGAAATGCTCTCGTTCGAAATTACAGCATCGACTATTCCACAATTTCCCCCTCTTCTAATTCTTCTTTCATTAACTTTGTCCCCTTGGAATTCGAGAACTCTTCCGTTTTTTCTACCTTCTCTGCCTCGGAAAACTCACCTTCGATATAAAAAAACTCGTCAGGATTGACGTGCCCAACAAGATCTGAGCATGCATCTACCAATGCTTGATCAAAATCAAAGTCCATATAGTAAAAAATACCTGGTTCTGTGCTTTTGGAGTTGTAATCTAAATCATCACCTATTTCCAACCTCACCAGTATAATGGAGATGTTTTCTCAGACATGTCACGATGTGAGATATCATGCAGTGGCCTCAAAAGTGCATTCCTCATGAAATCGTAAACCTGTGGATGTGTAGAGCCATTATCATCTTCAATTTCTTCCTCCTTGAATGCAACACCTTCTGGGCTCAGGTTTTCACAATTCTAGAATGAGATGAAGAGAAGAGTACCAGATAAAAGGAGGTCATTGTTGAAATTTGAAAGGGGAACAAACTGAGTAATGTTCCGCTTGCCTGAGCAACCAGTGCGGTGCAGGAGCGAAGAGAGCAACCAGGGCGGATGGCTTTTCTTTGCATTCTTCGCACGCCTTGGGCTCTGGTTTTGGTGAAGACTGGTTATTTCTTTGCTGCAGCTCCATCGGAGAGGGAGTTATAATTTTTGATGTGTTCTAGGATTTATGAAATTTCCTTTTGTCATTTAGAGTTTATGAAAACTAATTTACTAGAAACTGAGAGAAAAAGGATGCAATTGAGAGAAAAAGTTTAATTTAGAGAATTAGAAAATTTATTTTCTATTTAAAAAATGATTTCACAAACAAAATTTTCAAGTAACAATTCAGTACGTGTATTTATCGTACGAATTGCAAGCATGTATGATGTATTATGAACATATAAATTGTAAATTATCCATATATATATATATATATTGGGCTGCAAATGAACGAGCATAACTTGAAACTTAAAAGATGGTTCTATGATCAGGTGCTGCAGCGAAGAGGAAATTGAATCAAGAAGCATACGAGGTAACTCATGTCGATTCAATAGATATCTGTCCACAATTTGATAATCGTGCAAGTTAGCAGCTCCAAGTTGAAAAGAATGGAGGAAAAATATATTTTCTGTATTTGATTTGAAGAGAAATCCTATATTTATACAAGTATAGAAATCCTAACTAGGAAACTACCTATTCTGTACAAGGTAACTGTCTATTCTGTATAAGGAAAGACGTTTAATTTTACAGCTAAATCCATGCTATAACACTCCCCCTCAAGTTGGAGCATAAATGTTAATTATGCCCAACTTGTTACACAAATAGTCAACTCGAGGGCCAGGTAAGGCCTTTGTGAACAAATCAACCAATTGTTCTCCTGTTTTCACATATCCTATTGAGATGACATTATCTTGAATCTTTTCACGAATAAAATGACAATCAACTTCAATATGCTTGGTCCGTTCATGATACACTGAATTGAAGGCGATATGAAGAGCAGCTTGATTATCACACCAAAGTTTTGTTGGAGACGGAGAATCTATACCAATTTCACATGCTGACTGTGACATAGCTCTGTATTCAGATTCTGTATTGAATCTGGATACTACAGTTTGCTTCTTACTTCTCCAGGACACTAAATTTCCACCAACAAAAACACAATAGCCTGTTGTTGACCTTCTATCAATCTTAGAACCTGCCCAATCAGCATCTGTAAAACACTCAATGCGAGTATGCCCATGATCACTGTACAGTATACCTAATCCAGGAGCACCTTTCAAATAACGTAAAATCTGCTCTAAAGCTTCCCAATGCTTGATTGTAGGAGCAGCCATAAATTGACTAACAACACTCACTGCAAATGCGATATCTGGACGAGTTACTGTGAGATAATTTAGTTTTTCAACTAATCTTCGGTATCTCTCTGGATCATCAAAAGGATCATCATCATCCTTTGTAAGTTGTACATTGGGAACCATAGGAGTACTGCATGGCTTAGCTCCTAATTTTCCTGTTTCTTCAAGCAAGTCGAGAACATATTTTCTTTGGGATAGAAGAATACCCTTCTTACTTCTCGCCACTTCCACTCTCAAGAAATATTTCAACTGGCCTAAATCTTTAGTGTGAAATCTACCATGCATAAAAGACTTAAGTGAGGAAATACCTGCAGAATCACTTCCTGTAATCACAATATCATCAACATAAACCACAAGGAGAATAATGCCAGCTTCTGATTGTCTGTAGAAAACTGAGTGATCACACTGACTCTTCTTTAGCCCGAACTCTTGGACAACCTTGCTGAATTTGCCAAACCAAGCACGAGGACTCTGCTTCAATCCATATAGGGATTTCTTCAAATGGCAAACTTTCCCATACTCCCCTTGAGCGACAAAACCAGGTGGTTGCTCCATATAAACTTCTTCCTGAAGGTCACCATGAAGGAACGCATTTTTAATGTCCAGCTGATGTAAGGACCAATGATGAGAAGCTGCCAAAGATATGAAAAGGCGAACAGAGCTCAATTTAGCAACCGGAGAAAAAGTATCAGAGTAATCCACCCCATAAGTTTGAGCATATCCTTTAGCAACAAGTCGAGCTTTCAGGCGAGCCACAGAACCATCCGGATTAACTTTGACTGTAAAGACCCATTTGCAACCCACAGCCTTTTTTCCTTCTGGTAAAGGCACCAATTCCCAAGTGTTATTTGTATCCAAGGCGTTTATCTCCTCAATCATTGCATTATGCCATCCAGGGTGACTCAATGCTTCTTTAACTGTCTTAGGAATAGAGATGGAATCTAAAGATACAATTAAAGAGCATGTCGAAGGAGACAAACGATCATAGGAAACAAAATTAGCAATGGAATAAGTGGATTTACAATTGCGTGTACCTTTACGAAGAGCAATGGGAAGATCGGGATCAGCAGGATCAGATGACGAAGGTGCTGGTGCAGGACATGTATCATTGGTGTCTTTTCTTCTAGAGTAAACCTGAACAATGGGTAGTCTTACTGTAGTGGAAGAATCACCAGTTGCTATCTGCTCAATATCAGAAGATTCAGTAGACACATCAACAGACTCTCGAGAAGATGTCACCTTATACATGAGCCACTCATCTTCCTCCCCCTGATTTTTAAGAGTGGGTGGAGATGAAAAGAAAGGTTTATCTTCAGAAAACACTACATCAGCTGAAACCAGATGGCGCTGCAGATCAGGAGAATAACATCTATATCCTTTTTGAACACGTGAGTATCCCAAAAAAACACACTTCAATGCCTTAGGATCAAGTTTGGTAACATGAGAACGTACATCTCGAACATAACATGTACTGCCAAAAATACTTAGGAACATTCATCTGAAACAATAGAGCTCTAACTGTCTCTAGTAAATGCCTATTCTTTCTCTCAGTAACTCCATTTTGGGAAGGAGTATCCACACAAGAGGATTGGTGAATGATACCATGTTGAGACATATACCTCTGAAAAGAATCTAACATATATTCCTTAGCATTATCACTTCGTAATATATTTACAGAAGCATTAAACTGGGTTTTAACTTCAACACAAAAAGCAAAAAAATAGAAAAATACTTCAGAACGATGTTTCATAAAATAAATCCAAGTCATACGAGAAAAATCATCCACAAAAGTAACAAAATATCTGTACCCAGTTTTTGATGTAACTGGACAAGGACCCCAAACATCCGAATGAACAAGCTTAAAAGCAAACTCGGCTCGTTTATTAATTCTAGTACCTAACGAGCTACGATGATATTTTGCAAAACGACAAGACTCACAATCCAAAGAAGAGACATCATGAAACTGCGAACATAACTTCTTCAAAACAGGAAGAGAAGGATGCCCCAACCGACAATGTGCTTCAAAAGGATAGACTACACTGGAACAAGCAACAGATCGTGGAACCCAAGAATCCAGGATATAGAGACCACCAGATACATGTCCTTTACCAAAAATCTGCTTCGTCATAAGATCCTGAAAAAGACAATGATCAGGAAAAAATGAGACACAACAATTGAGCTCTTTGGTAAGTTTACTCACAGATATCAAATTAAAAGCCAGGATAGGAAGATTTAGAACAGAGGAGAGAGTAATAGAAGAAGTTGGTTTAACAGTTCCAGACCCCAAAATGTTGTATGACGTCCCATCAGCAATAGTAACAGGTGACGGAGCTTTATGAGTATGAAAGCTAGAAAAAATATCAGAATTACCTGTCATGTGATTTGTAGCACCAGAATCAATGACCCAATTGTTGGTAGAGGAGATAAGACATGTATTACCTGCCTCAGTAGTGACTGAACTCGAGGATCCCTTTAACAATTCCTGGTACTTAGCATACTCTTCAGCCGAAATGGTGATATTCTGCTCAAATGATGAACCAGAAGTAACAACATTAGCAATTTGTGCCCTTTGATTGCGATTTTGTAATTTCTTATAGTAGCGCTTTGTATGGCCTGACTCTTTACAATAGTAGCAAACAATATCATTATTTCGATTGTCATTGGATTTATTTCCCCCTCTTGGCACATTCTTCTTACCAGTGTCACCCCCACTTTCTTTGACAACAAGAGCACTATTTAGTTGACTGGAAAGGGCATTATCTGCACGCAATAACCTATTGAATACATCTTCAAGAGTAGGAATTTCAGAACCAGAAAAAATTTGAGATTTAGCTGTCTCAAATTTAGGTGGAAAACCAGCCAAAAAACTCATTACTGCCATTTTTTCTCTCTGAGCTTGTTGTTCCCTAATATCTGTACTAAAAGGTAGCAGCATATTCAACTCTGCATAAATTTTTTTAAATTCCATGAAGTAAGTGGTGAGTGATTTTGCCTCCTTCTCAGCACGATAAAAGGCTTTACAGACATCATAAATGCGAGACTCATTCCTTTTTCCAGAATATAAAAAAGCCAAATAATCCATCAACTCTTTCACACTTTCACAATGAGAAATTAAGCCAAGCACATTTCTTTCAATTGAATTTCTAATCTGTAATAATAACCGTGAGTCATTTCTCATCCAGATCTACTTTTCAGTTTTATCAGTAGGAGGGTCATCGGTTAAGTGATCATCCTTATCCATACTACGAAGATAAATCGTAATAGTTCTACTCCAATCAAGATAATTAGATCCATCTAATTTTTCCTCCGTAATCTTAGACAAAGGAATAATCTCACTAACAGTCTCTCTAACAATTGCTTTACTGTCACCCATATTATCCACAAATAACACAATCAACAAACAACGCAGCAATATGACCCAATATATTCAGCCAAAAAACAAATGTCCAACTCCCTCAACAAGCTACCCAATATTAAGCTCACACAAAAAATGGGAAATAGAGAAGAGCAGAACCTGGGCAAACCTGGGCAGAGAAGGCAATTACCGCCAAAAGGAAGAAAAAAAGGAAAACGACCTCAAGCTAGCATCGGAACCTCAAGCTAGCACCGGAATATGACCGAAAACAAGAAGTCGACGTCGGAGGAGAAATCGGAGGACTACCGGACAACACACGCACCTCCACTCGCCGGCACGTGAAGAAGCGGCAGAAACTTCGATCGGGGCGTGAGACCTACGCGCTGCTCCGATGGTCACCGGAAAACGTACCCAGGCCGAAATGGAGGGAGCGATCCTTCCTGTGGTGGAGGTGAGGCAAACCGGTCACCGGAGTTGGTGACCTAAGGAGGAGCAGATTCCTCAACCGAAAAAGAACAGTAGTTCTAACCCAAAACCAAAAAACCAGAAAACCCAAATGAGCCTAGGGCTCTGATACCATGAAAAGAATGGAGGAAAAATATATTTTCTGTATTTGATTTGAAGAGAAATCCTATATTTATACAAGTATAGAAATCCTAACTAGGAAACTACCTATTCTGTACAAGGTAACTGTCTATTCTGTATAAGGAAAGACATTTAATTTTACAGCTAAATCCATGCTATAACACAAGTTAATACCCTGCGTTCAATTGCATATTCTAACGAGTAAAGAAGGGAGAACAGAGAAGATCGTGTATTCACATTGAAATAGAAGCTGCAGAATTAGGCTCAAGTAAGGTAATATGAAAAGGGGGGAAAAAGACGAAGAAATTAAAGGCAGTTGGCTTCATAAATTGTTAAAAAGAGGATTTGAATTTATGCGACTAAAAGCATTGAATTACGCAATTGTAGCCTTAGACGCAGAATACTACAGAATATACAAGTTGAATAAACAAAACATATCAAGCAGCTTGGGTTTAACATAAAACTAAAGAATTCCAAGTCTAATTCCAAAACCCATATGAAGAAAACTAAGAATAAACTAAATCCCAAATATTCCTATTTCCCAACTCCTGCGTGATTAAAGAATAAAAATGTTATTAAAACCGGACCGGATAGAGAACCGGCAAAGCTAGGGGTTCGTGGTTCGACCGGTTCAACCGGATTCAACCGGGTTTTTTTCTATTTTTAAAATATTATAATTATTATAATTTTTTTAATACTATTGTATAAAAATTAAAAAAATATTCATCAAATTTTAAATATATATCACAAATATTTTAATAATAAGTTACGAAAATAATTTTAATTTTATTATTACAAGTGATTAATTATGAATTATTGAATATCATATGCTAGAAATATAAAAATACAATCATATCATGAAAATAATTTCATGTTTAGATGGAGTACTAATAAAGTGAACACAAAAAATATTAACCTTGCATATATGAGTATAATTATATTTAATTACAATAAATTCAAATAGATAATAAGTATATTAAATTATTAAGTGACATTTTTAGAATTTAAAATACTAATTTTTCAATAAATAAATAATAAAATTTTAATATATATATATATATATATATATATATATATATATGTATGTATGTATGTATGTATGTATGTATGTATGTATGTATGTATATTTTAAATTTCCATTATTTATTTATTTGAAAAAAATTAGTATTTTAAATTCTAAAGATATTATTTAATAATTTAATATACTATTACAATAATCCAAATAGATAATAAATATATTAAATTATTAAGTGATATACTATATATATATATATATATATATATATATATATATATATATATATATATATATATATATATATATATATTTGATTACAATGAATCAAAAATATAATAAATATATTAAATTATTAAGTGATATATATATATATATATATATATATATATATATATATATATATATATATATATATATATATATATATTTGATTATAATGAATCAAAAATATAATAAATATATTAAATTATTAAGTGATATACTTAAAATTTAAAATACTAAGTTTTTTAAATAAATAAATAAATATATATATATATATATATATATATATATATATATATATATATATATATATATATATATATGTGGGTGGGTGAAAAAATTCAAAAAAAAATTGATTTTTTACATTTTTAGTAAAAAATCCGGTTTTGTCCGGTTCACCGGTTTTTCGGTTTTATCCGGTTTTTTCGGTTCAATTCGGTTTTCAGTAGTCAAACCAACCGATTGGCCTGTCGGTTCGCGGTTAACCCGGTTCGACCGGCCGGTCCGGTCCGGTTTTAATAACATTGGAATAAACTAAGGCAAAGAAAAATAAAATATCATACAAACCCACAAAAGCAAAAGTCCATGAAAACCCAATGTACCAGAAAGGAAAAGTGAAAAACTAGGAAATACTCGTTAGTAGGCATGGAATCTCATACCTGCGTGAATAGCTGCGGCGTGAACTAGGAAATACTGAAATGGAGTTGGAGATGGCCGGAGAATCGACTGTGGGGTCAGTTGGCTCGATTGGAAAGGAAAGGAGCAAGAGAATGAAAGAGAGCGATAACTGTAACGTTTGGTCTTTGGACTTCGGGGTAGGGATATCCAATAACTCATAATTCCCACAGATATTTTTTAAATTGCAAATTTATATAATTCAATAAAATTATAAAAAAAATAAATTAATGCATTAAATTAAATAATTTAGATGGATTACGCCATCTTTGAACAGAAATTCATCATAGAGACATTACCACTCCGTGACTCTGATCAATAGCAGAACTCCGAATGTATACAAAAGCAAAGGTAGTTTTTTGATGATCCAACGTGTTGGAAGAAGGTAGTGCAGCAGATGCTAGCCGATGAATATTACCAGTGAAATCTTCAGCCTTAGTATTTTATTTTTCTGTAGGTTTTTCCAATAGGAATTTTTTTTCCCCTTTTTTTGGCTGGTTTCTGAGAAAGAGAGGATAGTTTATAAACAGCAACCAAGGCATCAAACATTTCCTCTGGTTAAAAATTTGTTGGTGGTAACATGCCCATCTATTTTACCGTATGTAACTCATTGATGCTGCATAAGCACATTCTCAGGCTCGAGGCTAAAGACAGCAGAACTAAAACTAGCCAATTGTAGCACGCATGTGCAGACGGATGCATTGTCAAATTCCTGTGTGTAATAGAAATCAAGGGCATATTATATTATATGCTGAACGAATGTGGATACGTTAACATGCTGACTGGTGATAATTTAAATCATGGATAACATTTAACTGCTCGACTATGAGGTCTCACGGCTCATGGCTCGAGTTTTAACCCATAAAATGTACCACGTCTTGAAGAGACCATCCTCTTTGCATAATTTAACTAGTAAGAACCTTTGTTTCGAGAAGGAAAAAAAATAACGTGGGCACGAAGAGCTCCGGACTTCCCTGGCAAGCAAAGCGTGACCGCAGTCATTCAGGATGCACGAGAACTTTTTATGGGCTTGCAATATTCCACACCCTTTAACACTTTCTACAGCAACAACATCGATCATATTATTACGCCAGACTGGAATGCTGGAATGCCTGTAAATGTGAAAGGTTCTTTCCATCTGTCATTTAGTGAAGACTAGATAGCCTGACATACACAAATTCACAAACACAACTCCTCAATCTCAGGGCTTAGTGGTTTGAAGAGAGACTCTACTTCGCTTGGATCTACTTCTTCCACGCTCGGAGGATTCCACCTTGGATTCTGCAGAAGAATGAACAGAGTGAATAGTACCATCCAATTACATGCAAACCGAGGATTGTCCGCTTTAACTTCTGATACTTTAGGATCTTATAACCATGGCAAGAACAGATGAGAAGAAAAATTAAAAGACAAGTCAGACTATCTCATTATCTCAATGTAAGCAGAGTTTTGATCAAAGAGGAAAAACTGTATTTTTTTTTCTTTCTTTTTTACTTCCAATAAAATTCAATGGTATGAAAGCACTAGCAAACTTAATTCAACATAAGCTGCATCCATCATCCACCTGAAGAGAAAACTAGGAGATCACACACTAATATTCATAAAATTTAACAATTTGACCAGTCATTTCAGGGACGAAAATTAGTAAGCTACTGACTGCAAAAACAAATTTCAATTAGCTCAATAAACAGGATAGCGAATTTGTAAACAAGTAAAGGATATAACCTGATCCTTGTCCACCAAGACCGCCCTAACCCCTTCAGCAAAATCATTTCGCAGAGAAGACCTTAGGGCTATGCGATATTCCATTTTCATCACACCATTTAGCTGGATATAACAAATAGCCCATGCAATATAAATGTCACTTTGTAAATTATTTACTGTTAAAAAATGTAATTATTGCAAAATAAAGATAATGACAACTGCAAATACAAACTCACAGTGGACAGTTCATCATTGGTTTTTCCATAGGCAGATGCAACTTTAGAGAAACACTTTTGTGTCAAGCAAAGAGAAAAAGGAGCACCCTTTGCAAGACCCTGAAGTGCATCATTAGCCCACTCAACCACTACAAAGAGAGCAGAGGAAGAGACAAATCAAAATCACATAGCTAGAAAAGAGACAGAATTTCATGACACCAAAATCAAATGGATATACATGTAAAATCATGAAGTACAATAATAACCTTACCTTTTGCATCAGCACTTTGCTGGTGCCTTTTCAGCTCTTCAATAATTTCCTTTACAGACTTGCTTGTGCTGAAAGTTGAAATTATTCGAGGCAAAAGCAGCTTCAACTCAGCCTCAGACTCTGGTTCCTTGCTACATTTTGCTAGAAGCACCTTAATGTCATCATGTGGATCCTGGGAACTGAAGAAAAGGAGCAAACAAAATTTCTGCAGTTAGAATTTTAAAGTTATATTAATATAACATGGCATTACAGTACACCATTCCTGTGAAGGTATGAACTACAACAGAATTTGGACAACTATTTACAACTGATGAGCATCAAAAACACAATTATTTGTATCAAATAATAATATAATAAAAAAGAAAATCAATATTTAGCACAAAAAATTGGATTTGGCATCATCTTAATGAATAATTTGATGCAGTAAGATCAATCATCACATATTTTCTCTTCCAAAATTTATTTTGGCAAGTAGCTATTAGTTTTCCGTTAGTGTTCACAATTTAAAGAACTGCAATAGTCCAAGTTGTTGTATAGAATACAATAAAATTATATTTTCCTGTCAATATTAAACTTGAAACTTCAGCTTATGCAGGACATACAAGGTAGCTGCCAAAAGGGATTCCTTCAGCGAGCCTAAATTTACAGATGGCACATAGTGTGTCCCAAGACCGACAAATAAAGCATCAGAGGATGTAGAAATTCTCTTGCCAGTCAATCCGAGGTAAGCACCTGCAAAAATAATGTGCAATTTATTGAGGAAGAACAAGAATATCATTATCTATTTTTTGGAAAAGCAAGTCATCACTATAAGAAACAAATGTCTTTGTATAAACTGGAGGTGGAATGCTGATCAAGTTCGGATCATCCGGATTTTGATTGACGTACAGGGAAACATCCAAGATCTGTTCAACCCTTTTTTTTTAATATAAATATGACATTTTGTATTGGAACGATTACTTAGCCATTAATTGATATTCGTAAACTATTTCCATTTAGATTTATAGCTGAAAAAAAAAGATATTAAAAAGTAACTACTAAATAATAATGTCCAATTATAATTTATCTTTAAAAAGCAAATTATAAGGGTTTTCAATGAAGCCCATAGAAATCTTCTGTTTCTCTCGTTTTAGATTCTTTGCACTCTTATCTCTGCTTGTTCTTTTGATAATTTTGAGTGATGATCTAGCTTGAGTCTTTCACTAGCTATTTCGTGTTTGTAACTTGATTTTATGAGGTTTTTGGTTGTGTTTGACCAAGTCAAGAATGACAATTTATTTGATTTGACTTTGAAATATATGTACTGATAACCAAACTATTATCTTCTGACTCCCTAAGCTCAGGTTACCAAGCTATCTTGAACCTTACCAGTATTTAAGGTGAATTCAAGAGTACATTAGAGACATTACGCCTCTGTTAATGTCCAGCTGTTGTGACTGTTATTGGCATTAACAGCCTAGCGCATTAATGGTGGCCAAACTAGGCTACATCCATCTACTCCACCAGGTATGTCTTTGATCTAATGCCCAACAATGGTCATTATCGCTGGGCATTAACAGAGGCGTTCTCTAGATTGCTCCCTCACTAAATTGACTTGACAATTACAGTATTTCCACCGGAATCCAGCCGGAGTTCTATTTTCTCATGTACCAGGAGAGCTCAGTCAACTGTTATCAGGTACTTTGTAGGTTTGTTTGCTTTAGTCTTTATCATCTCAAATCAGTAATTTTCATTCCTTTTGTGATTTCATCTCTGTAGCTTGTATATAATTTGTAAGTAACTAGATAATAAGTCTTAATTTGCATATGCATATGCATGTGCAATATAATGCCTAAGGTTTCAGCCTATGCATGTTTAAGAATCTGCTGAAGGAATTCAACTGACAAAGGGCCCCCACAACTAATGATTTTCACAGGAGGTGACAGAACGAGAAATGAGGTCGGCAACCTCTCATTAGAATCAGAGAGCAGATTCACATACAATAAATGAAAAACCAGAAATGACAAATAAAAAAACATACCAACAGAACCTTCTCCAGGACTATGTGCAGCAATGTAGGAAAACCCAACATCTGGAAACAAGCCAATTCCATTTTCTGGCATAGCAAGAACAGTCCTCTGTATTTCAGCTCACAGAGCCACAAGTCAGAATTAGCAAATTTAAGACTGCACTCCAAAAAATTCATAAGGTCAACAAAATATATTTAACAGGGAATTGTACCTCAGTTACAATCCGGTAGCAACCATGACCAGATAGGCCAATTCCAAAACCCATTGTTATCCCATCCATGAAGGATATATATGGTTTTTTGTAGTCAGAAATCTTGCATATTAGAGAGTATTCTGCAGTAAATACCTGATAGACAATGTAACAAAGAATGCATTAAGTTCAGTTACTAGAAAAAATTTTGTGCACAATCTTCAGAAATCAACTCCACAAGCATAAAGAGCCAAAAATACAAAATTTTCCAAAACAGAGGCAGAGATAGAAATTGCATTAAAATGAGCCAACCAAAAACAACAGCATTTTGCTTCAATCCTTACAATGGAACTAGAAAATGGTACGAATTATCTATTGACATTTCAATTCAAGACCAAACAGACAATTGAACAAAAATGGGAAAAGAAGAAGAAGAAGAATGAAGAGCAACTTAGCATTATATTATGATTGCAATATCCCCCTGAAATTGCTGAAACCTTCTGGTAAGTCTATGTAGGTTGTCATACAGGTTGGGGTTATGCTTGTTTTGCAGCTTATAGGACTCCCACATATCCCAAAACAAATCAAATTTTTGCTCAGTGTTTAGCTCTAACAGAATGAACTAAACCAAGAAGTTCTCCCCACTCAGCCAGTGGTGCAAGGGCACTCAATATCCAATCCTAACAATGGATGCTACCTTCCTAACACATGCAAACAAACTACAAGGTCTCAATTATTGTCTCAAGGACAACAGATTCTCCAGAAAACACAGGAAAATATATAAAAAGCCGCATCAAGAGATGCACACAGAAAGAAAGAAAGAAAGAAAGAAAGAAAGGAAGAACATGATCAATCAATTTGCTTGTCAAAAGACAAGCTAGCATATGTGCAAGAGCAAGACGCAAACAGGCAAAAGTTCATTTCATAAAACAATTTGACACTATCAATATGTCATTCATTCCTCAACGAGGAGGAACAAGCAAATCCAGCATAATATAACAGAACTCTTTCATATAAGAACCTCAATTGAGAGTAAAATCAAGCAAACACATTCCCGATTTATGATGTAATTATTCTTTTTTACTTCTTAGTTTTTACAATGAGGTATACTGGAGATAAAATATCTAGAGTTTTTCAAATATAAACTCCTAAATTTGTATGCTTGAAATTAAATCTATCTGACAAACTTTGAGAAAAGGCAGACAATAGTTTTGACCACAATATGGAGTAGTTGTACTATGTTTGAATTGGATCATATCAATAACAAAAACTGTATGCCTGATCTGACCATTCCAAGCGATATGGCAAGGCAGACAACTTATGGCAACTCGAACTAATATGATTCATAAGGTGAATGGGTAATCATATAAATGAAAGGACACAAAAAGACCTCAATCACATCCGATAATTGATTTTTGGTTGAAATAGTCTTCACATCACCACGTGCAGGTAAACTAAGACCTCGGTAATCAATTAGACAAGCACCAAAATAATCAACATACGCAACAGCAAAAAAAGAAAAAGACAAAGGAGGATAAACAATAAATTATTTATAGCAATGAGTAACACTCGGTTCATAAGAGAACGCAGGTGCACAAGACACATAAATAATCAATCTAGCTAAAAATTCTAGCAGCAGAAAAGTGCATAAAGCACCTTTTGCACAAGAGGCGTATTTCTGTCCTTTTGGATTTCAGCAACAACCCCTTTAATATCCATTCCTGCACAGACCACGAATGGTCACCCTCAAAAGCCTTCTAAGGCTCAATAAGACACAAAATAAAAGAAACAGAAACTCTACTGGAGGAAAATGTTACAGTTTCAATTGAATAAACAAAAAGAGCACAAATAAAATTACCTGCACAAAATGCACGAGGGGCACTGCCTTCAACCAGAACACATTTCACCGTCGGATCAGATTCCCATTCATCAAGAAAACTTTTAAATCTTACATCCATGTCTGCATAATCAAAAAAACCGCACGATCAAGTATCAAAATTGAATTCTACAACTGAAGACATTAATTTCATAACATTGAAAATCCAAAAAAATAGCAGAATTACCTAAGTTCATGGCATTGAGAGCCTTAGGGCGATCGAGAGTGATGACAGCGACGCCGTTTGGATGAACATTCCCCTTAACGAACTCTTCAGAAGCAGAAGCCATGATCGCGAAGCTTCGATGGGACAGACAGGACTTGCGATAGAGAGGGAAGCTGAGGAAATTCAGAGGTGGAGAGGGATGAGTGAACAGTATTGTCGTCTGTGAGAGGAGTCTAGAGGCTGAGAGTAAGCTTCTCATTGCTGTGGAAAATGAGGGCATGCGTGATAAAGACTATATCTTTGCCGTTGACACTGAGATTGAGATTGGGCTTAACTTGTAAGGCTACCGCAATCTTCATTGGGCCTATGAGTGGGCCCATGTTATAACTTTGAGAGTACCTATGTTATAACTATGAGAACTCCATGGACATTGGTTCAATTCGGTTAAGTCTATAACAAGATAAAATTCGGAATCACTTGAATCAACAAATGTCCGTGAAACTGAAGGTTAAATATTTAATTGATAAAATTTATTGTTTATGGGTCTAATTGATAAAATATTCATATGATGGTGGGTTTTTTATAATTATTTTTCTCCAGAAATTTGCATTATATCTTTTTGAGATTTTTATTTAAATATGTGCGATATTCGACTTTTTGTTAAATGTCATAAATAAGTCATTATTTTGCACATTATAAACGAGCCATAATTGATCATGATTTAAATGAGTCATTAATAAACAGATTGGATAAAAAAAATGAAGCAAAGTAACTTTTGTCTTTCTTTCTTTTTACTTTCTAGTAGCTGTTTTCATTAAAATAAAAGAAATATGGATGGATCAGCAATGAATCTAATAGAATAGGATTAATTTGTGGATTATAGATGATACAAATTGGATTTAGTTAGCTAATTATGTGTGTCATGACTCATGAATGAAATCAAAATTTGTTACAATAAAAAGCAAGTAAAAATAAATTTATATCTTTAATTACCAAGTAAAATTAACTTTGAGATATATAGCATTCAAATGGAAAGTTAGAGTGTTTATTTTCTGTATATATGTATGTATATCTATGTACATAAATACACATATATACATATATATGTTTGTGTACATACACACACATATATATACATACATGCACGTGTTTATGTGTGTGTATGTATTAAAATTATTCAGAAAATATAAAAAATATATTTTATTAATTTTCTTATTTGTTTTAAAAAAATTAAAAAATTCATTTTTTATTCTCTATTTTAGAAAACCCATTAAATTTTGTATTTTTCTGTATATATATTTCTAATTTTCTACCATCAATGGCGAATAGAACAAAGTCTGTTCTCCCATAACTTAATTATTTATTTTATTGGCCGCACTTTTAGAAAGGAGAATAGACTTATGTATGCATCTACTTTCCAATAATGTATCACAGCTGCTCTCCATAAATACAAAGTTACTTGTATATTTCTTTTAGCATTTTTGTTTAAAGATTTAAATGCTGGCTAACTGCCTTTGAATCATGCCTGTCACTGTCTATTTATGCATCTTGCTTGATCAAGTTATATTATCAGCAATAGGCTCCACTTCATGTGAATTTGTCTATGCAATTCAACGGCCGCCCATAACTTTGGCTTTTCAAGACTTCAGTGCCACTATATATTTATCATTTTTGTATTGCATTGGTTTGGATTCTAAATGCTCACTAAGCCACCATTACCAATCTATTAAAGGTTCTCAAAATCTCCTTATGTTGTGTTAAACTTCAAAAAGATTGTAAATATGTTTTAAATTTATCCTTTGTTAAACGCATGCCCATGTGAAGATGCTCCATTTGCAAAGGATCATGAATCAAACTGATAGAAAAATAACACGGATAAATAAGTTGAAAAAATAATGAATAGGTGATTATTAATTTTATGTGTGAATATACTATTTGTTTGATTCATTCATGTTAAGGAAAGAGAAGATATAATTTTTAAGACTTAATTACACAAGTGAAGAGAAGATAAAAATGAAAAGAAATGAATGAAGATAAATTACAATTTCTTAAACCAGATGCACGGTACACAAAACACAATATATTGGATTAGTTTTTTCACTATTTTATTTTAACTTCTTTCAACTCATTTATTTTACTTGTTATTTTTTTACGGGCTTAATTTATAAATTTTTAAATAGATTTAATTTAAATAAATATTTTTCAAAACCTCAAATTAAGAACCTCTGGTCAAGTAGAGGGTAAAAACAAAATGTTAAAAGAAAAGAATAAAAAAGAAAAAGAAAAAGAAAGTATCTAACGCCACTGCTTACATAATATATGAAACAATCTGCAATCCAAAATAACAAAATCTATCCCCTATTTCTATTTCCCACATTACAAACTATGACCACACAAGCACGGTCCCAACGGACATTTATTTATTTTTTATCAGATATTCCTGTCCACCAAACGGACCAAGAAAACCCTAAACGCTTATGAACATGATGAAATGAAATTCAGGAGGAAAGGCCAAGGACAGCATAAAAGACATCAAGTAGCTGCTGGGGTGCAGTTAACTGGGGAAAATGGCCATCAGTATCGATGATTTCCACCGTAGATTTTCCTTTGATCTTTTGCTGCATGGAGTAAGCAACTGAATCTTGGACAACTATGTCGTTAGTTGTCTGAACAATGGTGCAAGGAGTAGTAACCTTTTCAAGAATATCCCTGTGGTCGCTGTAAAACACAGTCTTGGCAAGAGCTAAGGCAACTTCTGGCCTCATTTTCCCCAAACTTGCTGCGAACTTCTCTGCAGAAGAAGGATCCTTTGTATCCACAACGAGTGAAGCAAAAGCTGGAGCCCAGTTGTGGAAGTTTGTTTCTATGCTTGATATAATATCATCAATCTCTGACTTCTTAAACCCTCCTTCATACTCATTCCGTGTTTATGTACCTAACAGTAGTGTCAAAACTCACACACACAAATATCATCATATACATAGACAGGGATTAAGTACAATTTTATGATCAGGATTATGCTAACAACAAATTGGTTTTCATTCAGAACAAAGAATAAAACAATAATAGATGTTTGATATATACCCAGCCGGCCATATTTAAGTGAACTCAATTCATTTTATATAGCAACTGATCAAAAGTCGTCTGGTTAAGCTCTCTTTCAAATATCAAGTATGAACAGAAGGTAATTAAAATCCACAGTCAGCAAATGAGCAGAAGACAAGAAGGCAAAGAGAAGATGGTACATCGAATCATTACATGTTTATCTCATTTACCAAGTCAAGATATGCAATTCAAGACATGATATGCATCTACACAATTATATCATTAAATTCAGGCCCTAGTAGTCATTTTACTTATTTATATATAGCGGGCCCAAAGCCATTGTCAGGGGTCTTGGTCCCCAAAAAATTTCAGGTACTCACAATTTTTATAAAAAATCTTTTAATATATCTTTTTTTTTTATTTTGTAGTTTGGCCGTCCAAAGGTTTTGGTTCCATATATATTATATTTTGGCTCCATTTACTCGTTCATTTTTGCTAATAGTTCTTTTCTTGAAGGTAACTGTCCCCAACCAGCGCCTCAAGACCCCACAACTGGTTAGCACCGATTATGTTTTATGTGGTTATCCTGTATTATCTTGGGTATTGTATTTTCTTTTGGTTTCTTTTTTTTTTTTCTTTTTGGAAATAAATTAACATGTATAAAAGATTTGCATAGGATACCGGTTTATAAATGAGTCGATTCATAAATTTTTTCAATTCAATTAAGTATTGAAATTCAAGTGTGTGTATATATATATAAACCCTAATGTACTGGATGTGTATAATTTTGCAATTATTTATTATATATATATATTGGATAATTATTCTGTGACGCACATGTACTTACTCAATTCTAACTATTTTATGTTTTTCTTTTTTGTCCATATATCATGCATAAGATACTCCAAAAAGAGTTTGATTTAGGAAGAAGCCAGAGTCTTGGCAACAAGTTAAAGTTTAAGCTTTAATACTAACTTTTGGCTTTCATTAAAGACTATATCATAATTAATATCCCACTAAGCCCCCTTAGATCTATCGTGGTTAACTCATATTGGAAGAAGATAACTAAACAGTTAATATTGGTCAAACAAATTATAAACAACATGATTATATCCTCTAATTAATTATCAATTCTAGCTAACAGAGTTTACAAAACACAAACTATATATCAAAGTGGCATGGAAAAAGCTTCTTAATTTTGATTAAGCAAAAATAAAATAATAAAATATACCTGGGAGAAGCACCAACAAGAATGAGCCTCTGAAAAAGCTCAGGTCTTTTAATTGAAGCAATGCAACCAATCATACCAGACATAGAGTGGCCAACAAAGACAATAGATGATTTGAGGTTGAGCTCATCTATTAGACAAATTAAATCATCTGCAAAAGCATCATAGGTTGAATACTTATCAGGGTCAAACAGTTCTTGCTCTTTAACAGCACCTGAAAAGCTCCAATCAAAAACAATAACCCTTAAATGTTTAGCCAATTCTGGAATTATTTTATCCCAAGCACACTGATCTCCTCCATATCCATGCGCAAGAACTAAGAATGGCCCACTGCCTTCTCCTATGATTCTTGAGTTCAGGGCTCTTGACAGACCATTCTCAAGCACCACCATACTTGTGATTCTATATGTTTGTATAAATATTTATGTGAGAATTGGTGAAGAAGATGATTAAGAACAACAATCAGTAGCTAGGAGAAAGAAAGAGAGAGAAAGAGAAACAGATTTGGCAGTGATTTCCTGTTACTTGGCCTCTGTTATATAGGCGGAATTGAAAGAGACCCTAAATTAATTTATTCAAATAAATAAGGAAAATTATTATTATTTTTTTTTTGTCAACATGAATATAAAGGAAATTTCTTTTAAGAAACACTTAATTCTAATTGTATATTTATATGCAAACACTTACCGTCATTAAAAACATGACAAAAATTATGAACAAGCAAACAGTAGAATGACATATAAAATAAAAAAATTGTAAAAAGTTAAAAAAATATTGAATATCAATTTTAATAAATATTGAATAAGTGACTACTAATAACAAATGTGGTACTAAAATTTTTTTTGTCTAAATTCATTTCATGAATTAATCAATAAAAAAAATACCACCAATGGATGTTAACTATTACTGGGCTCATTTTTTAATCAACTTATTTTACATTACAATTTTTATTAATTTAATTTATAAAATTTTCTTGAATTCGGGTCAGGTCTAGAAAATACTTACTTTGTGGTAATATATGATTTAGTCCACAAAATAAATAAGTCTAGACAAGTGTTTCTTTTAGATTTTTTCACTTTAATTTTCCTTTTTCAAAATTTGATCGTGATTTTGTCACAATTTTTTTTGTCATCCATGTTTTAGTATTTTATATATATTTATACTTTTCATGTCATTTTATATTTTAATTAAAAAAAGTAATTTAGCTAATTATAAGTATTTTATAAAAAAAATAAAATATTACTTTAATATGTATAAAAATAAATTAAAAGCAACACTTCCAACCAATGCATATAATTTTATGGATGCCCCTTTTGAAATTTAACTGAACTTTTTTTGTTTTTATTTTTGGATTAACCATTCGATATTTTAATCTCATTAAATCGATTAAATTCGAATTTGAAATGTTGTTACAATTTAAAATTTTTTATTCCTCTCTATAGAAAATATCAAAAATTAATTTTGAAATTACTTATTTTTAATTTAGCTTGCATCATCATGCTACCATCACATATTTTCTTTTGTTTTTTTTTAACTAACTAATTTAATAAGAAAGCATGTGGGCTGTAAACTTTTTGTTATAAATGCACAAATGTAATAAAAATTTCTAGATGTGCACCGGTAATAATTAAGTGTACATCCTATCCTATTTAATTTCCTAGGGTTTTGAAAATTCAACTCCTTCAGTTTTCAGTTTTCTATTTTTCTTTTTTTTTTCTTTTTTGAAAAAAGATCCAGTTTTATTGATCATTAATTTATATGAAAAAATGTGTTTATTCTATTTTTTATCATTTTTTTTTCACAAAGTCATAAGTTTAACTCCTCGTTCTTCTAATGAAAATATATTACTCAATAGAATAAAATATAATTTCACAGAAAATAATATATTTTCTTTTATTCTTTTGGTATTAGGGATGAACATGTGAATCAATTAACCTGTATATTAATAATTTAATTTATTAATTTTAATTAATTGTTATATCGATTTTTAATTAATTTTTTGAAATAATTTATTGGTTAATCACTAAAAAATTTTAACATATAAATTTAATAAATTATATATTTTTTAATATTTAAAAATATTTTAGAAATAAAAAAATTAAAATGAATATAATATCCATTAAACGGATCAAAAGAGAAAAAAATTTTAATAATTAATTATAAAAATTAAATATATTCAATATAAAACTAACAATATATTGCTAATTATGCATATATAATGAATAAATAATATTAATAAAAAATTTTAATATTTATTTATTAAAAATATATATTATTATAATATTTTAAAAATTTATATACATAATATTTATAAATTAAAAAAATAAAAAAAATAAGTGTAAAATTTAAAATATAATATATAAAATATATATAGATCGGTTAATAATTAGTCAATAGTTAACCGTCGATTTTTACGATTTTTAAATATAAAATCAAAAACTTAAATTTTCAATTTAATTAATTTAAAATTAATTTAATTTCGGATCGATTTTTCGATTAATTAAAATTAATATTTTTTCCCGCACCTTAATTTGCATTACCTATCTCTGTTGTTTGTTTGTTGTGTCCTTTGTAAAAAAAAAAAAAGTATATAATTTCACATGAAATTATTTTTTCATATATATTAGGGAGAGCAACGGTCAGTTCAGTTCAATAACCAAATTGAAACGAAATAACCGAAAATCGAAATTTTATTATTTTTATCAACCGAACCAAATCAAATTTTTAAAATAATCGAATTTAAACCGAATCAAAAATTTCAATCGGTTCGATTCGGTTAACCAAAAAACCAAAATTTAAAACTATTTTTAAGAAAATAAAAAATATTGTATCTAAAAATTATAAAAAATTATAAATCATAATATACTAAAGTGAAAACATCTAAATTGTACAAATAAAAGTTCAAATTAAAGAAATAATTCCAAAATATATAATAAATAATATAGCAAAATCATTAAATAAATTTTTTCATTTAATCGATTTTTAATTTAATTGTCGAAATTCTAAATTATTACCTAAAAATAGACATTAATAATTAATAAATGTACTCATATAATTTATAATTCAAAATAAAATAATTTACATGTATAAAATAATTATTTAATAAAAAAGCAAAAAAAAATTATATAATTATATAAATTTTGGTTCGGTTCGATTTTTATGCAGCTTTTTCTTAAAAAACAAATCAAACTGAAAAATTAAAATTTTTTAAAATTAAAAACCGAAAATTAAGAAACCGAATCAAATTAAAAAATCAATCGATTCGATTCAATTTTTCGGTTTGATTTGATTTTTGCTCATCGCTAATATATATTGTCATTTTTAAAAAAAAAAAACAAAAAAATCATATGAACATTTGTGAAAACGGTATACGGCGGAAACTGATGTTTGAGAGAAGTGATATTGATACCGTTGCAGAAATTGAATTCCCTAAAAATAACTTATTACTAATTAATAATTATTTAATGTATGGGTCAACAAAACATGCAAGAAGAATTGGATTGAGGACAAAAGTACTGATTTTGGTATGTTTTTGACGCAAGATAGTAGGTTTCTCTAGCTATTTTCAACTATATTATTATTCTATTTAATTATTTTAGAGGTTGGTGCAATTATTAATTGATCATATCTACCTCCATTTGAAAAGAAAAAAAAAGTACCATTTATTTGTTTCGAAAAATACTCCTAAAAATAAAAACAATTGCTCAAGCAAGGGTGAATTCATAATTTTAAATTAAATGAAAATCTATATAAAAAATGATTAAATAAATTTAAAATTAGGAAGAATAGATTTAATTAAAATCAATATTAAAGGACCAAAAGGTAAAAATTAAAAGAATAAATATATAAGTACTTTTCATTTATAATTTAATAATAAAAAATAAAAAATAAAAAAGTAATATAGATAGAAAAAGAAGCTAGCCTTTTAGGATGTTGATAATGTTAGTAACTTGCAAATAACACAGGAGTCAATCTCGGCACCATACAAGCTCGTACAGGAAAAATAATAAATACAATAATAAGAAGCTGTAGGCTGGAGCAAGTATCAGCCATAGCAATTAGTAAGGAGACTTATCCTATTAATTGTGGTCGGTGGCATATTTCAAGGGACTTCACTATTCAGATATGCAGTTGGGTTAAGTAGGGATGAGCATTCGTTCGGTTCGGTTCGGTTTTAAACTGAATCAATTGAATCGAAAATTGAAATTCAGAAAATATAAAAATTGAAATCAAAATCGAACTTTTTAGAACCGAGAACCAAACAAATTAAAATAATTTCAGTCAATTCGGTTCGGTTCAATCAGTTCTGGATCAATATAGACTTATTTTTTATTGGACTTTTAACCTATATGGGTCCATAAATTAAATTAATTTATATTCAACAAAATAAATTCATTTAAAATAACTAAAATTAAAATAATATACATAAATTTATTATATTATGTCTATAATAAATACTAATCAAAATATTTTATTGGATTTATTAAGAATTAATTAGTTGAAAATTAATTATTTAATCCAGTTAATTGCCTAGTGAAGGAGATTAACAAGAATTTTGACTAGCTGATTGTTTATGCCAACTTAACCATACACAACAATTGAAAATGTTAGAAATCTTAAATATGGAGTTGATAATAATTTCAACTTTGACAAACTGAGAACTCCTCAAAATTCAAATTGATTTGAAATTAGTAATTAACATAGGAAATTAACGGCTTTTTTCTTTTAATTTCTGAATTTGAGTGATGATTTTATTATTTTTCATAGTTTTAGTGTGTGTTGATTTTAAAAAATGGATATAATAATATCAACGTTTGACAAATTCCAGATAATGTGCAGGAATATATTTATATTAAATTGAGATTAGATTAGTAATAATTGAACCATTATTTTAATAATATGAGGTTTACCCAATTCGAATTTGAATTCTCCCTCATTTCAAAAAAGAACTATACAATATAACCACTCTAGGTATATGTTGTCATCATAATCCTTTTATTTTTCAATTTATTTTTTAACTTATTATCTTGAACATAATGGGATAAATAATTTTACTATGGTTATTTTTCATTATTTTAATCATCATAGAAAAATGAAAATCATCTTCAAATTATTTTGAGATTGATTTAAAAATTAGAATAATTTATAATTAAAAATTAATGTGGTAGCTAACGCTCAATTAAAATTGCAGAAAATTTTCAAATTTGATTATTTATAATAGTATTTACAATTATAATTAAATAACAAGGAAAGTATTTTTCTTTTATAAAAAAAATAGACAATACATGTGAAATCTATTATTATGTGAGTAATGATGGATACATATTGATAACAAAAAAAAAGATTAAAGTAAAAAAAATTAAAAGTAAAAAAAAATTAGTGAATTAAATTTTTGTAGAATAAAAAAATATTAAAACAAAACTTTTAAAGTAAAAAAATTGAAAAAATAAA
Organism: Excoecaria agallocha; assembly: GCA_037975025.1. Taxonomy (NCBI): domain Eukaryota; kingdom Viridiplantae; phylum Streptophyta; class Magnoliopsida; order Malpighiales; family Euphorbiaceae; genus Excoecaria; species Excoecaria agallocha. Next base: position 11,162,007 of record CM075817.1, on the reverse strand, counting down.
AAATAAAAAAGATTAAAGTAAAAAAATTAGTGAATTAAATTTTTGTAGATTAAAAAAATATTAAAACAAAACTTTTAAAGTTAAAAAAAATGATAAAAAAATTAAAGTAAAAAAGATAGAAAAATATTAAAACAAAACTTCCTGTGTTTCACGCCACCCAGCTACATCATACTCTTTGAAATTTTAATACTATAAATTATATATATATATATAAACTTCGATCGGGTCGGTTTAATTTTTTCGATTTTTTAATTTTAATAATCGAATCGATAAAAATTGAATTTTTATTTTGGTTTAGAATCGAATAAACCAAAAACTGAAAAAATCAAATCAAATAGATCAAAATCAATTCAATTTGGTTCGATTTTCGGCTTCGGTTCGATTTTACATACCCCTAGGATTAAGATTGCACGAAGAATAAGAAAAAGAAAGAGAGCCAAAACATAATACATTAGATAAAATAAAATAAAAAGAGCTAAATTGCAAAATAAAATTTTTTTAAAGGTCTTTTTTATAAAATTTATATAAAAGAAATTGAACAAATGAATAATTAAAAAAGTGAGTTAAATTTAAAGGGCATATTTTATTATTATTATTAAAAAATATTATCTCTTAGGTAGAGATGGAATGATCACGAAAGAATTTTAATTAAAAATAATTTGGGAAAATTAAATAAAAAAAGAAAAAAAAATGCTCCACAGCATGAAAGACGAGCAAATAATACCAGAAGATTGCTTTTGAAGATGTAAAAGAAAAATAAAAAGGATGGTGGGGTCCAACAGGAACAAAGCGTGGAACGATCGTCACCAAAACACAAAAAGGATCATTTTGTCTTTTTAATTTAAATAATTGCAGGTAATGAGTCCAAGCCACACCTTTTTCCGACCTTTTTCCGCCGTTAATGTTTGTGTGCCCCACCACGTTCCTCTCACCTTTCAATATTGTCCCTTCCCCTTTTAATGCCCTTTTATCAATGTTATTGGCTTATTGCAATGCATGGATGGTGATTAGGTGATGCTGCATGTTAGGCTAACAAATGAGAGATTTTAAAATTAATTTTTTATATTTTTTAATGAAAAGAGATAAAAAATTTTAATTTATAATAATATTTTAAATTTAAATTTAATTAATTCGATAAAATTTGAATATCGAATAATTAATTCAAAATAAAAAATATTATTGGCTTATTGCCGCTAACTTTTATTTATTTTTTCCTATTTTTAGCTTAAGGTGAAAATGATCTCGGTACTTGAAAAATTCAATGTTTTTTCTCTCATTTATTTTAGTGAAATATTATTTCATATTAATAAAATTGATCCAATTTAATATTTATTGTTAAATTTTTTTAAATCTTTTAAATTTTTATTTGACGTGGTAATTAAAAATCCATGGGCGATACAAGCTGAGAGGAAAGAGGCAAAATTGTCTCTACATTTTCATAAATGTAGAGAAAATTTTAAATTTTCATAACTCCTAGTTGAATTTGCATAAACACTAAAGCTATGCTTGGAATTAATGATATAATATTATATTAATTTTTTTGTATGTACTGTAACATCCTCTATACAATTTTTAAATCCATATTAATTTATTTCTTAATTAAATAAAAATTTAGCAGTATGACAGCTTAATATTCATGCTACTCAAACCTGTAAAAATTTAATTTACACTCCCAAATATAATTTCTCCAACTCCAAAACTCCAATCAACAACGCAAAACTTCTATAATTCCATTTCATCACCAAAATAAATTCATAACCAATCACATACAAATCATGCATAATCCATTCACATGATGCCACAATTTCACATAACATTAACATTACAGGCCATTATAGGTAAATTCTCATAATTTATACATATTTATTCAACCCAAAAATCCCAATGCTCTAGTACAGTATCATAATGAGCCGGCTAAATAGTAAATTTAATGCAATAGCAGTAACAGTGACAGTAACAATAATAGTATACAGCAGGATAAGTGTCCATATAGCTAGCCATACTATCTTAAAGTCCTGGTTACCCGCTGAACACTAAGGACAACATCAAAATTTATTACATTTTGTATTTTTCCATTGTTATTCATATTAATGGCATTGTAATGGTCACCTTATGCTCTCATATACATTAGTATAGGCTTGTTAAGCATCAAACCTTCACACATACATTTAAATAAAAGAATTTCAACAAAAACATCACCTTTATCACATGTTACCATTTGGCCACTTAACATAATTACATCTACAATTTATTTCCTCTTCCAAATTCATATCATAATTAGTTTTATAATCTTTTTATGCCATAATATACTAATACATACTAAATTTAGGTGAGAATTCTTAAGTTTCATTAACTTTGTACATTATGTAACTATTACATAAATAAGTATATATTCTAAATTTTCATTTTAATCACTACCATTATCTTTCTTATGCCTTATTATGCTTAATTATCATTAATTACTCAATTAAACATCAAACACACTAAAGTTACTTAAGATGTTCCATTCGGCCACCAAAGAATCAATTGCTTCCATTTTAATTTCTTCACTAATTTATGCTTCTAATAACTTAATTTACTATTATATCAAGTTATATTAAATTATTTCATCATTTAAAGCCATATAGCATAGTTACATAATAGGAAACTTAAGGAATTTCAACTAAAAATGGTGAAATTAAATGTAAAATACATCCACTAACCTCAATTAAGCTTGCAAGAAACCTATGCTTCTTTCTATTTTCCCTTTCCTTCCTTCGTTTCCTTTTTCTCTTGCTTTTCTTTTTATGGCCAAATTTGAAAGGAAACAAAACATAACTTTAATTCATCATTTCAAGCAATTTAAAGTCACTACTATAATTCTCTAGTCCTATTCTACATGCTCATGCAATTTTCTCTTCAAATTCTACCTAAAACTCATAAAATCCCAAAAGTTCACCTTAAGATTTTTACATTAAATCCTTAGTTTATTGGCCTCTTCTTGATGCAAGCCCTTATCTAAGTGAAATAGAATGAATTTCTGAGTATGTGATGGGATTTAGGGTGTAAGATTAGGAGAGATAAAGTTTTAGTGAGAGAAAATGGTAGAGAGATGTGTTTTAAAGGATGGTTCAGATTTTTTAAGAAAAAGAGAGGAAAATGTTGTAGTTTTTAAGAGAATTCTAGATTTCTCTAACCCTTATATGATGGCCTATATATATGCAAAAATAAGAGCCAAGATTCACTCATTTACTATTGAATCTAAAGGCTTTAAATTTATCCACTTGTCACTCATTCATGCACTTGGGCTTACCCTACTGATATAAGCTCATTCACACCTGATCATGGATCCATATTAGTGACTCATGTAAAATTTTATGGTCAAATTCTCGAATTTGACCCTCCAAATGATTCGGTCTCGATTTTGCATTTGAAAATATAAATTTTCGTTTCTGATGTCGGATTGCCTTGAAATTTTTTTTCGAGTGTCACTATATATTCAACAACATGTGGTAAAAATTTCAGCTCATTCCAATATCGTTTAGGTATACTTTTATCTTCAGAACTGCTAAAATTGCTCTTTTTCAGTTCTCTGGGGGTACTTATACTATTTTTAACATGTATGTGAAATATGAAGTCCATTGGAGGTCATTAGGGTCCCCAAATGTGCAGTCAAAGTTATGGTCAAACTTACATCGATTCGTGAAAATTTTCTTTGTTTGCCCTTTTGGAAGCCTATTTGACCTCAATTTCTTCTTAAATTATATCACTAGACTCTGTTTAACATGTACTTTCATAATCTACCCTTATCTCGCCCTGCTTGCCGAGTCACCCATCCTTGAATTTTCCTGACTCGGGCAAGCTTAACCTTACATGATATGCAAGTTTTATGTCTCATTCAATCCTGATCACTCCGAAATCTGTCCTAGGGTAACTATTCACATTACATGTTAATGCATTACAAATGCAAATTTGGGGGCGTTACATGTACTGAATTCAAATTGAGGACATTTAAGGAAATAAACTAGAAATGATTTTTTTATTTTTTTATTCCAAGTATAAAAGGAATTCATTTTCAATTCTGTATATTGATTATTTCATTCCAAGTATAAGAATTCATTTACAAATGAATTTAAAAGAATTTCGCAATTCTAATTCTTTTATTCCAAGCAAGGCCTAAGTGATTTACATTAGCAAAAGTCATCCTAATGAAAAAGGGGTATGATTGAATATGTATGCTATTATATGCTTACATTATCGTTGCTACTGTTTTACAAAACTAAAATTTCAGAACTTTTAAACTAAACTTCAAACAAATAATTAATAAAAAAATAATTATTGACATGTTTAATGAGATTAGAGATTAGTGAAAAAAATGTGAGTCCCAAATATACTTTACAGGGGGTGAATAGATTATTATAACTTTTAACGAACAACTAAAACAAATTACAACAAATAATTATCTCAAGTTAGAACAGATGCGTATATAAAGATCATAATAACTTTATTTCATAAATATTACTCAATATATCTTTACTTAACTTTTTTAATATCAAATATTACATATATGGACGAAACTTTTGGTGGGTAGTTGATCAGTTAAATCTTGCTCAATTAATTTATGTAAAAATTAAAATTCATCTAATGGTGAAACACGAATTGGTTTTCATAACATGTTATATAAAACACAAGACATGTATAGAACAGACATATTTAGCATAGCATAAATATAGATAGAGCACAAAATAAAAAAGAGGAAATGATAGAGATATTGACATCGCGATATGTAGAGTTTCGACCGTTACTTATATCATCTCCTTAAGACAATCCATTTTAAGAGTTTTCCTCTTCTAATATGATTATATTTAGTGGCCAAGAGTCAAAAGTCAATTACAATGAGTAGCTATCCCAAATTTTTCTCTCAAGTGAAAATTTCAAAAATAATTAATCATTTTTTCCAAGTAAAATAACCTAAATAGCTAGTTTATTTTCTTAGATTTTAGCAAGCTAGCCTCGCTTTTATCTCACATGATTTTTTGATAAATCTCAATACATATAAAGGTTGAGCAAAAAAATTGAAATTTAGGTTAACCAAAAAATCAATTCGAAATCAAACCAATTTTTAGGTTAATTGAATTGAAATTTTAAGTTTACGATTTTTACTTTTAAAAATTTGTAGTTAACCGACTAACAGTTAACTAACCTGTATATATTTTATATATTATATTTTAAATTTTACACTTAAATTTTTTAATATTTTTATAATTTATAAATATTATGATACATAACTTTCTATATATATATATAGCAAATAAACATTAGAATTATCTTTTTATTACTATTATTTATTCATTACATGTGCATAATTAGCACTCTGTTATTAGTTTCATATTAAATATATTTAATTCTTATAATTAATTATAAAAATTTTATTTTTATTTTTACATTTTAATGGATATTATATTTAATCTACATTTTTTCATTTCTAAAGCATTTTTAATTATTAAAAATAATATTACAAATTATATAATTTATTAAATTTATAAGTTAAAATTTTTTAGTGGTTAACCAATAAACCGATTCAGAAAAAAATTGATTAAAAATTGAAACTGAAATAGCGGTTAACCGAAATTAATGATTTGGTTAATAAAATTATCAATAGACTGGTTAATCGGTCCATGCTCACTTCTACTATATATGACTACAATTAAAAACTATAATCATTTGAAGATATGCGATCATGATGACAAGGTGAAACTTACAACAATGTAAAGTTCAAAAACAATTGTGTTTCACTCATATGTTTCAACACTTAAACAAACACTTTTATATAGTCAAAATAAAAAGAGTTGTTATGTATGAAAAATATTTTCAAAAATACTTCTTTATCAATTTGAAAATATCTGATTTTTGCTTTCCTTAATTGAAACGTGACAGTCATATATTTACTCAAAAATTCTTTCCTTAACCAGTTTCTAACAGTTAGAAAATCTTCCATAATTTTTCTTTCCTATTTTTAAATATGGAAAGCTTACTTATTGGAAAAAAATAAATTTTAATAAGTTAAGATGTGATTTTAAAAATATTTGTATACAATATATGATTGTGTGAATCTCCAGCGATGATTTTACAATATTTTTTTAAAGTGACTTGATCTTCAAAATTAATCCACGGCATTAGGTTTGATTTAGATAAAGAGGTAAAACACGTCTTTAGCCTGTTTTACTTTGAGATTTTTTATTCTTTTGGTGTGTTTTTTGAAAAAAAAATTGGAAAATGAGGGTAACAATAAACTTATTTGGATTTTTAAGCTGTCAGAAAATGGCAACCTATGATGTCATTTTTTAATAGGTGGGGCCTGCATAAGGATTGGATTTTTTTGCATTGAAAATGACAAGTGAACTTGCCATTTTCTACTGTGGAGAAACGATGTCATTTGACATCTGGTGGGAGCATATGCGAGGCATGCAATACGACACCATTTCATTCAAAGTAAAATGGCATCGTTTTGCGGTGCAAGAGGCACCAGATTTAGGGAATCAAAATAATGCCATTTCACTATAAGCAAAATGGCATCATTTGGCGGTGCAGGACTTGCCACATGCAGGGAATCATTGGAGTGGGGACTATGGTTAAAAAATGGCACCCACTCCTGCCGTTTTTTGAACTTTTTAATTAAAGTTGTAGGGAGCATGGTAGTTACTGTGCACTGTAGGGCACATAGTAACTTCCATACCTTATGAAGCACAGTAACTCTTGTGAGCTGCAGGCTTTAATTTAAAAAATATAATTAAAAAAAGTAGGAGTTGGTGCCATTTTTTGACCGCAGGCCCCACTCCAATAATTCCCTGCATGTGCCGTATCCTGCACCGTAAAATGATGCCATTTTGCTTATAATGAAACGATACCATTTTGATTCCCTGAATCTAGTGCATTCTGCATTGCAAAATGATGCCGGTTTGCTTTGAGTGAAATGGTACAGTATTGAATTACTCGGATGCGCTCCCACCAGATGCCAAATGACGTCATTTTTTCACAGTAGAAAACAGCAGGTTCACTTGCCATTTTCAATGCAAAAAAAAAATCCTTATGTAGGTCCCACCTGTTGAAAAATGCAACTATAGGTTGCCGTAAACTGACACCCTAAAAACCCAAATAAGTTTATTGTTACCCCCCTTTTCAAATTTAAAAAAAAAACACACCAAAATAAAAAAAATCCCTTCTACTTCAAATAGAGCACTTGAAGTCAGTGTTCTGTTAGCTTTAAATAATACAAACTTAATAACCCAAACTTCATTAATTTAAATTGTTTTGTTATCCATCAAAATTCGGATTCATCCTTTTGAGCCAACAAAAAGAAAAATCTTTTACCACTAAAATTATGATGGATAAAATGAAAAACAACATACTAAAAGGAGTAGAGGAGATGCAGGATAAAAAGAAGAGGGGAACTAAAATATAATACACATAAAAAATTTGGAAGGCTAAATTGCAAATAAAAATTCTTAAACCCCCACCAACCACCCCCACTCCACCACGTACACATACACATTTTTCTTAGCTTCTTTAATCACACACTAGCAATAAACAAAAAATCTTCCTCAATCAATAATATTTAGCCAAAGTAAATTTATTTACATCTACATTTAGAAAATTTTAAATTCAAAATTTCACTTCTATTAATGCTATTTATACATGAAAATGAGTAAATATTGCACTTATTTTTCACCAAAAGGTATTTGATTAAAAAAAGAAGAAAATCAATAATATAAAAGATTATTATTCCTAATGTTTATTTTAGGGAAAATACCTTATATTTATATTACATTGCTCTACGAATGAAAAATGGCTAACCCCTAATGCTCAGAAGAATCAAAATTGATTTATATTGAATCATAAAAAAAATTTCTTGGTGTACTCTTCAATTTGTTTGTTACCAGCATTATGTAATTTCAAATACTATAATTTAGACCTAGCTATAGATCAAGCTTGGGTAAATGCAAGTTGAATCCAATTAGGCATTCACAGTTTTATGCCTAGTTGAATCTAACTATATAAAAATTGATCTCAGACTCAATCTTGACTTTGGCTAGGCAATTAGATTTTGTAAAAGAATAATTAAAAAACAAATATTAAAAGTGAAATCGGCACTTATATAACTTGATTTTTCATTAATCTGTACATAGTTGTTGTAAAATATATAAAATTTAAGTTATATAATCCTATAGGCAATGAGTAGTCCTAATAAAATGAGAAATTTACATCAAAATTGAAAATATCTACAATAGAAATATTTCAAAGATATCACACTGAATAAATATTTTATTTAGCAAACCATTTTCCTCTTTTCCCTAAGTTGAATATAATAAAAAAAATGGTTGATGCTTGTCTCAAGTAGAGCTTAAATAATTGTCAATTGGGTATTTTAGTAAAATGTTAAAGAGTTTGATCTTCACTAGATAACTACTGAATGTGAATCCCTTCCTTCCCCTCTCCCACCTTCCCTTTGTGAAAAAGTGAATGTAAATTTTATGAAAAAGCAACCATTCATAAACATATTAATAAGCTAATTCAATATGCCTAATATGAGTATGAAAAACATAATTATTTGCATAAATGGATGACAATAATGTTATCATGGTAACCAAAGTGGTAGGAAACTAAGTTGAGAAGAGAATGAAGTCACATCACTATTGTTGTAGCATTGGTACAAAATTTGTATTCAGGTTATGTTAAAGCATGATATGAATAGTTGTATCTTGGGCTAACATAAGATAACATTTGATTCAATATACACAAAATAACCATAAAGTAAGGGTGAGCAATGGGCAGGTCAGGTCAAAACCCAATATGACTCAATAAACCTAAACCCAAATTTTTATGGTAAATCATCACCTAAACTAATCTTAATAAAAGTTAGCCCAATTCATATAACTCGAATCTAGTCATGATCTCGATCCAATAATATAAGTTTACCCAACTAATGAATTTTGAGTGAAAATAAGCGAACTAGTGGAAAAATTGTAATTGAAGTGTAAAAATAGTAATTTTGTAATTAATTGAAAAATTAAGGACTAAATGAGAATTTTACCATAATGATGGTATCTAATAGCATAAAATGTAAAGTGAAGTGATGATGGTGTTTTATTTAATAATTAAGGATTATTGCATGTTTAATGCATTTGTGCATGGTTTGAAAATTTCTGGATTTATAGTCACCACTGAGCATAGCACGTAGTGTTTACTGCGTGTAAGTTTTAAAATTTAAGTGGAGAAAAGTACACACAATGGAGCTTAATTTTAAAGAAAAAATAATGGTTATAAAGTCTTTTTGTATGGCATATATATATACAACTTAATTCTGAAAGTGAAAGTTGTATAGTAAATGAACAGTAATTATGGATATATGACTTGTGATATGAAGTGGATATTGATGATGATGATAATGGATAAATGTTTGTATAGTATATAAACTATTATGCCCATGAGGGGCTGTTGAATTGTTTATCTTTCAGGTTGGGTAGGCAAAATTTTTAACTGTTATATTGCCAAAATTTTTTATCAATAATAGTAAATTGAACAGTTGTAGGTCAATCGGCAAGTATAAAAGTATATCCAGCATTGATTGAAAAGACTTGTATTCAATGGATATTATTTATGGTTCTGTATAAGATTTTAGGAAAAAAAATATCTTGGTGATTGCTTAAATCAACATGACTTTGTTATAGTAAGGGCGTTACATTTTGTGGTTCAGGGTTATGTGTTCCTAGCAAATCTAATTGAACTTACATTCCATGAATTTGATGTGATTTTAGGGATGGATTGGTTATCCACCCACCAAGCGACAGTAGATTGCAAACAAAAAAAAAGTTACTTTGAAACCTAGAGAGAGTCGGGAGATCACAGTTGTAGATGTGAGAACCGACTTCTTATCAAATGTGATCTCTGCCACAGCTGCTAAGAGATTGATTAGGAAAGGATTCATTACTTATTTGTATAATGTAGTGGAGGTAAAAAGGGAAGGTCCAAAAGTATCAAAAGTGCCTACTGTTAGAAAGTTTCTTGATATGTTCCCTGATGAGTTACCAGGCTTGCCACCTGACAGGGAAGTTGAATTCTCCATTGATGTTGCTTCAGGCACTGCTTTAATGTCCATTGCTCCTTTTAAAATGACACTTGCAGAATTAAAAGAATTAAAGATATAGTTACAGGAGTTGTTTGACAAAAGGTTCATTAGACCCAGTGTATCACCCTGGGGAGCACCACTATTGTTTGTAAAGAAAAAGGACGGGACACTCAGATTGTGCATAGACCATAGACAGTTAAATAAGGTGACCATTAAAAAAATGCCTTAATATATACTAAGGTTCCATTCGGCCAAGGTAGGTTTCATACCTTACCAATTCCATTTAAACATTCTAAAGGTCATTTTCAAAGCTCTTAATCACTTTTCTAAACTTATATTCAATTTAAACATGCATTAACACAAGTTCACTTAAGTTACCTAATGTAAATACCTTTAAAATTGATGGAAATTGATAGATTTTATAGCCACAAACCTTATATACTTGTTTAAGCTCCCCTAGACTTTCTTTTTCTTGCCTTTATTCTTGGAAGCTTGCACACCACATTGAGAATCTATAAAGGGCCAAATTTTTTCATCAAATAAACACTAAAATTTTAATCTCTTTTGCTCAAAATGACTTCATAAATGAACTCTAGGTACCCAAAAAACAACTATAAGCACCCTTAAACTAAATTTAAAGCTCAAATTTCACTTATCCAAATTCAAGCTCTTCACTTTAACCCTTGATTTCATCCACTATCCTTACTCAAATAAAAAAAATGGAGATCTTGAGAGCCTTGTAGGAATGTTGAATCACACTTAGGATGCTTGGATTAGGTGAGAAATTAAGAGAAAGATTGAAAAAATTTAAGAGAGAAAGAGAAGAGAAGTGTTCGGCCAAGCTAGGGAGAGAAGAAAGGCTGAAGAGATAAGGATCACACCCAAAAAATCTGCCTCATATTGGCTTTTATAGTGGCTCAAATGGGTTAGACCTTGATCTAATCCAAAGCCCACCCTCAAGCCCAAAAACCCCCTTTAAGCCTAACATGTAATTTTTCTATGATTTTCTCACTTTCCAAATCCAATTCATCCCAAATTTAATTCTATAGTTCATAACATGTATAAACTAGGCTATACGCAAAATTTTAACTCAATCGAAATTCATTTTTAATCCGATTCGACAATTACTGGTGTCACTAAAAAAATTTCTGTTTACAACCAAAATATTCTAAATATCATTTTAGATAAATATGAAAATTTTGGTGATTTTTAGAGCTCATTTACTATTTTTAAGGGTTTGGTCAAACTTTAGTTAACCTAATTACTATTTAAATCGAACTGCAACAATTTTCGTATTTTAAACTTTTGAAAGCCTATTTGATCTCGATTTCATTTTAAATTTTAATCCCGGACTAACCGTGAATAATATTTTTTAATGGTCAAATAAAATATTTTTTACCTTCGGATGTACTTTTTCAACCTCGAAAGCACTATTTACTATCGAAAAATACTATTCACGATTGACCCGATATGGCCATTATAGATAGCCACCGGTCAAAGCTCTCTTTGATGATTTCTTTATTTGGCTAGATCATTAATGCATAAATGTTTGATCCCCACCTCCCTGAAATGTTTGTTTTTTTATCACACCTCTTGGAAATATCTTTTAACCGCATCCCTTAGAAAATGATGCTAATTACATGTCTTTTATGGCTTCAATTTTTGAGCTTTTGTTACAGCTATTTATTCTCTTTGACTCCTCATTTACTGGGATTGCCACATGTGCTTCCAGACTCTTATAAATAGAGTCATCTCTTTGCATTCTTATCTATCTATTTTCTTCTTTATCCCCTTGCTTGCTTTGCCTCCTGATAATATTTATTCTCTTTTCCTTTTCAGTTTAGGAAGATGAATGAACGGTCAGATAGTTCCCTACTATGGTATCGCCAACTGTGGCTGGCGATATAGACTCTGTTCTCTGCTACCTTCTTCATCCTCATTTTCTCAAGCCATGGCTGATCTTCTTTCATTCTCCAGGTTTTGAGATGTCATAAGTGGGAGATATAGGATTAGGCTTCTCTTCTTTTGTAAAATTTTGAATGCATTTGAAAAATAAAAAGAATTGTAATAAAAAGTCTTTACGTTTGTACTTTATATGAAATAACTACACGGTAATGTATTTACTATTAACAGCTTGCTGCTGCTCTCTCGGCCTTAACTTGTATCACTGAAACCGATATGTAAATACCCTTTTTGACAAAGAGGTCTTCTTAACAATTGATCAGTAATGTCTTAACTATATACTGGAAAAATTTCAAGTCATCGAAATGTGTATCCCATGAGTTATGACGTAAGAAGTACCTACTGCTTCCCTGACCCAGTAAAAGAGAAAAGGCTACTATTTTGGGCATTTTTTAGGACTTTAGAAGCAAAATTACATTATTAATATTTCTATAAGATTTGTAAGCGCCGATGTCTCGGTTCTAACCCCACTAGAATCATCAAATTCTGAGTTTAAAAACTCAACTTATGATCAAAATAGTCACTGGAGGTCAGTCCAAATTTCTGGACAACACTTTTACATTAGTGCTTAATTTCTTAATTCATTTTCATGTAAAATCATTTGTAATCTACACATGCAAAACCTGTCATTCCATTATCTACTTCACATTAATAAATACATGCAATACAAAAATAATTCTTGTACCTTCTAATTGAAAGATTATCACATACTTGCAAATTATTTCTAAAGCTCAAGTTCCATACCTCTATTTCTCAATCTCATCTTCTTAATTCAAATCAATATACTTATAAAATCCATAATCAAAATAAGCATTAATGCATGCAAGAACTAATAGTTTCCAAAACTGTTTTGTAACCTTAATCTCCTTCAAAGTTTTTCTTTTTCCTTCACTTTTTTCTTTCCACCTTCTTATTCTCCTTAATGCTTTACGCTAATTTTTCTTGATTAATCCAACCTGTAATAATTTTTCTTCAAGGATTTCTTAGAGAGAGATTTAACAATGTCTTTGAGGAAAAGAAAAAAGAAAACTCAGAATTTCTTCAAGGAATTTTCGTCCCACACCCTCTCTCTCTTCTTATAATTGACTATTTATAATGGCAAGGGAAAATCTCCTTTTTGGTCCCTTAAAAACTTACATGTCTCACAATAATCTCTCATCTTTTTGCATGTTGTAATTTGACCTTTCCATTTATTCCTTCTCTTAAATCAACCTCTCAATTCATTTTTTATTCACATTTGACCCTTAAGATGCCATATTTACAAATTGACCCCTAAATTTTTATCCTCTTTTAATTTAGCCTTCAAACTATATTATTATTACTTGACTATTGTATCCTCTATCACAGGTAATTTTCTGAACTCAAATTCTAAGCTATTTTTGACCTTCCAAAAGGCATTTTTACAAATATGATCTTCTATATACTTATTCTACCATGTTTATATTTTCTAAAACATCAATAATCATCTCAATATCATTTCTATATTTTTAGATATTTACAAAACACTGAGGTCTACTCCTAGTGACTAGGCATCAAAGTATTCCGGATTTTATGCTTAAATATAGCCCAATTAAAGACAGATTTGGAACTTGGTTTCTTCATATGAAATCTAGTATGGATGTGAAGGAATATGACATGGTATGATAATCATGATAGCACAGTGGAAAAACAAAATTTTATCATGCATACCATACATATCCAAAACTAGAATCGAAAACATGCAATTTTAGAGTTTTGAAACTTACAACTTTAGATGCACTTCAAGACTTGATTTTGATGATGACCAGCAACTAAGATAAATTTATTTACCTTAGATCTTCACCACCAATGCCAAAGGAACAGCCTTTATGCCACTCCTCTCTATGTTCACACACACTTGCAAAGATAGCTTAAAATCAAGAGTGCTAGCTCTATATTTGTGTATTAGGCAATGGAATTGTTTGAAAGACACAAGAACTCTTCTTGTTCTTTCTTCTTTTGTTTCTATCTTAGTCACCTTCCATGAGAGAATTAAGAGCAAAAGGAATCTCTACCAATCCCACTAATAGTCTCATGGCCAAAAGAGAGAAGAAGAATAAAAGTGGCACCCACCATTATTCCTTTAATTCATTTAATATATATCACTTACTTTAGTCATGTGTGAGTGCCTTAAATTAGGTAGCAATTTCAGCCACTAACACTTAATAATTAAGAGATATATATTTTAATTTAAATTCTATTAGAATTTAAATTCAAATGGCATCATTTAGTTAATCAAAACAAACTTACTTAACTAAGGTAATTAGTTGCCAAATTTAACTAGGATTCCTAGTTTAAACTTTGGTTACTTTAATTCCCTCTCAAGTATTATATTTTGATTAAACATAATTTAGGATTTAATACTCAATTAACTTAATTATACATAGATAATTAATCAATTGAAATTAAACCTAACACATGCCAGTAAATTTCTCTCGTGACCAATTGTTAACAGTAAAAAATCTGTTCACCCATTGCATGCATTAATTTGACTTTAAATAAAAGTCTAAATTAATTTCCAATACAATTTTAAGCCCAGTGCTTTATGTGCGATCCTATAGGTCCATTTAATGTTGGCAATGAATTAATAAATTAATTCAAAGGCTATATATATTCTCTAGCAAGATATTATAGCATTCCAAATTAAATGAAAATGCATATGGCATTTGGTGACCTAATGCAATTTCGCATAGTCCCTTACCCATAAATATCAGAATTAATATAAGGCATGGAACTAGTCATCCTTATATACATTAATTCATTTCTTGATATTCCAGTGACACTGAACTCTCAGATAAATAATGATTACTCATTATTTCATCTCGGTATGGCCATACACTTCTCAGTTCACTGATCAAGTGGCCGGTGATATTTTTCTCTCTTATCGAGAGGGGTAATCCCTTCACTTCTCTCATGCTCTCTAACATGAATCAGTGCATACCCAATCATACCCGTACTTGTCACTCTGTTACGAGCACGTTAGGTGTATGTCAAAGTACACAGTAATTCATAAAGAGTTTCATAGAGATTTCAGGTCTAAGAACTCCGATACAAAACTTGCATATGAGAAACACTTATGACTTGTACCATGTAGTGTTCTCATGAGCGGATCGAATCCAGATACCATGTTCTTTAACATGTATCTATGATCTCTGATTGACACTCTTGTCCTAATGATTCGTAAGACAGAACTCATAAGATCAGAGAGAGCATACTAGTCTTAATTCATTTGTTATTCCCATAACAATGACTGACTAGGGATATTTAGAATGATGTCTCATTTGTTTCAAGGTCTTACAATCCATGTGCCTCACACATGATAACTTAAACCGAAACGACATTCTTGGATAGTTTTATCAATTGATATGCACAGGAATACAAAAGATAAAACTAATGCCTCATTTTATTAATTTCAAGTGTTTCGTTACAATGCATTGGGGCTAGGGCTTACACTAACAATCTCCCACTAGCACTAGTCCCAATTGGGCATAGCCCTAAGACCGAACGCTCTCAAATGAGCTTCGTGCAGATTTGGACGTAACTGTTTCGTCAAAGGATCTGCTACATTGTCTTCACTTGATATCTTGCTAACCTCGACGTCCCCAAGATCAATGATTTCTCTGATCAAGTGGTACCTTCTGAGTATGTGTTTGGATTTCTGGTGTGACCGGGGCTCCTT
Organism: Excoecaria agallocha; assembly: GCA_037975025.1. NCBI lineage: Eukaryota > Viridiplantae > Streptophyta > Magnoliopsida > Malpighiales > Euphorbiaceae > Excoecaria > Excoecaria agallocha. The sequence continues at coordinate 11,146,243 of CM075817.1, read as the reverse complement.
GGCCTGTGCAATGGCCCCGTTATTGTCACAGAAAATTTCTAATGGATCTAGGACGCTTGGGACCACTCCTAATCCATTAATGAAATTTTTAATCCAAACAGCCTCTATTGCAGCCTCACTTGCTGCAATATACTCAGATTCTGTAGTTGAGTCGGCAACGGTTTCTTGCTTCGAGCTTCTCCAGCTGACAGCACCACCGTTCAAAACAAAAACAAACCCAGATTGCGATCTAGAATCCTGAGTGCTGGTCTGAAAAGCAGCATCGGCATAACCTTGTATGACGAGCTCTTCTTGACCACCATACACCAAGAAGTGATCCTTAGTCCTTCGCAGGTACTTCAGGATCCCTTTTACAGCAGACCAGTGCTTCTCACCAGGGTCTTGCTGAAACCTACTGGTTATACTCAGTGCATGAGCAACATCTAACCTAGTACATAACATAGCGTACATGATAGATCCAATAGCAGATGCATATGGGATTCTACTCATGTTGTCCCTTTCCTCTTTGGTTTTAGGGCACTGTTCTTTAGTCAAAGGAACTCCCAAAGCCAAAGGTATGTATCCTTTCTTTGAGTCTCCCATATTAAAACGCTTTAGTACTTTGTCTATATACTTTTCTTGACTTAGTCCCAAAAGCCGATTCGATCTATCTCTATAGATTCGAATACCAAGTATTGTCTCGGCTTCACCTAAGTCTTTCATTGAGAAACATTTTCCCAACCATTGCTGAACCTTTTGCAATGTTGGAATATCATTCCCAATGAGAAGGATGTCGTCCACATATAGGACCAGAAACACTACTATGCTCCCACTAACCTTCTTGTACACACAAGGCTCATCTTCGTTCTTGATGAAGTCAAATTCTTTGACTGCCTCATCAAAGTGAAGATTCCAACTTTGGGATGCTTGCTTTAATCCATAAATGGATTTTTGAAGCTTGCATACCTTCTTAGGATGCTTGGGATTGACAAAACCTTCAGGCTGTGTCATATACACATCCTCAAGTAAATTTCCGTTGAGGAAAGCAGTTTTGACATCCATTTGCCATATCTCATAATCATGATATGCAGCTATGGCAAGCAAGATCCTAATGGATTTGAGCATGACTACAGGCGAAAAGGTTTCGTCATAGTCTACACCATGAGTTTGCCGAAAACCTTTTGCTACTAGTCTACCTTTGTAGGTCTTATCAGCTTTGAGTTTGAATAGCCACTTGCATTCAATTACCTTAGCACCTTCCGGTGGATCAACCAAGGTCCAAACCTGGTTATCGTACATTGATTGCATCTCGGATTTCATGGCTTCAAGCCAATTTTCCGAGTCTGGGCTCTCAATAGCTTCTCGGTAGGTAGTAGGATCCTCACGATCTACTAACTCAATAGTATCACTGTCAGTGATTAGAAATCCATATCTCTCAATCTCCTGATGTATCCTACCGGACCTTCTAGGTTCTTGTGTAATGGGTTCTTGTTCCACAACTGGTTGTGAACTTGATCCCATTTCCAACTCATCCTCTATAGGAGTTTGTGGTGCTTGAATTTCTCTAAGTTCTACTTTACTCCCACTATCTTTCTTGAGAAGGAACTCCTTTTCCAAGAAAACAGCCTTGCGAGCAACAAATACTTTGTTCTCGGCTTTTGAGTAAAAGTAGTATCCCTTTGTTTCTTTGGGATAACCCACAAACAAGCAGACAGTCGATTTGGACTCTAGTTTGTCAGATGTTAATTTCTTAACATGTGCTTCACAGCCCCAAATCTTGAGAAAAGACATATTGGGTTCTTTCCCAGTCCATACCTCGTATGGTGTCTTCTCAACTGCTTTAGTTGGAGTACGGTTCAATAGAAACGCAGCAGTTTCTAATGCATAACCCCAAAAAGAGATAGGAAGATTAGCTTGACTCATCATAGATCGAACCATGTCCAACAGAGTTCGATTTCTCCTTTCGGACACACCATTCCATTGCGGTGTTCCAGGAGGAGTGAGCTGTGAAATAATTCCACACTCTTTTAGATGATCATCAAACTCTTGGCTTAAGTATTCGCCACCTCGATCTGATCGAATGGCTTTTATACTTTTGCCAAGTTGGTTTTCTACTTCGTTTTTAAACTCTTTGAATTTCTCAAAAGTTTCAGACTTGTACTTCATTAGATAGGCATAGCCATATCTACTGAGGTCGTCTGTGAAAGTCACGAAGTAGCTAAAACCACTTCTAGCTTGTGTACTTAATGGTCCACATACATCGGTATGTATTAGTTCCAATAAGCCATTAGTCCTTTCACCTTTCTTGTTAAAAGGACTCTTTGTCATTTTTCCATACAAACATGGCTCGCATGTGTCATAAGATTCTAAGTCAAATGACCCAAGCACTCCAGTTTTGTGGAGTCTTGAAATGCGTTTTTCGTTTGCATGTCCTAAACGACAATGCCAGAAGTAAGTAGGGTTTAATTCGTTTGATTTAACCCTCTTTGTATTAATGTTGTATATAGACTCTTTGTTTTGTAAATCAAGGATATAAAGGCCATTTTGCAACATGGCATTGCCATAAGAAATGCCTTCGCGACGAATATGAGCATTGCCCTTTTTAATAACAAAATCAAATTCATCATTATCCAAACATGAAACTGAAATAATGTTTCTGCTCATAGCAGGCACATAATAACAATTATTTAAAACAATACAAAGTCCGGAAGGTAAAGTGAGGTGATAGTCGCCCATCTCCATGGCAGCAACTCGTGCTCCATTCCCCACACGGAGGTCCACTTCATTCTTCCTAAGTAACCACATATTTCTTAACCCCTGCACATTTGAACAAATGTGAGAACCACAACCGGTATCCAATACCCAAGTGGTAGAAATAGAAAGGTTAATTTCAACAACAAAAATACCAGAACTGGACGCCTTGGCTCCATTCTTCTTTTGTTCTTCCTTGAAGAGAGCGCAATTCTTCCTCCAATGCCCTATCTTGTTGCAATGGAAGCAAGTGTTCTCACTCTCTTTGAGCTTTGGTGCCTTGGGCTTGGATTGGGCTTGAGGTGCACTCCCAACTGTCTTGGGTTTTCCCTTTCCTTTTCCCTTTCCCTTAGCAGGTCCCTTCTTAATTCCCTTTTGAACCATTAGCACGGGATTGGTTTTTCGAATGTTCTCTTCAGCATTCTTAAGCATCCCATGAAGCTCAGTGACTGACTTGTTCATAGCATGCATGTTATAATTCATCACAAATGGATCATAAGCAACAGGCAATGATCCTAAGATCAAGTCAGTGGCCAATTCCTTTGGCACTTGTACCTCAAGCTTCTCAAGAGTATCAAGATACCCTTTCATCTTGAGTACATGGGTACTAACAGGAGTACCCTCTGCCATCTTGCAAGAAATTAAAGCCTTTGTTGTCACGAACCTCTCGTGACGAGCTTGTTCTTGGAACATCTCCTTGAGGTGCACCATGATCGCATAGGCCTCTTGGTCCATAAATTGCTTTTGCAATTCAGGCACCATAGTGGCTAGCATCAAACAGGTCACATCATTAGAGTCACTCTTCTTGGTCTCAAAAGTTTCCTTTTGAACCGCAGAGGCGTTCCTTCCTGGTTCTTCAGGCAAGGGTGCATCCAAAACATACGACTTCTTCTCTTGCTTAAGAACTATTCTTAAGTTTCGAGACCAGTCTATGAAATTGGTGCCATTTAATTTGTCCTTTTCAAGGACCGATCGCAATGAGAAATTGTTATTTGAAGATGCCATTTTCAATCTACAATAAAATTTAGCAAGATTAAATGAGGTCTTATTAATGATCCCACAAACCGAATTAATATCCCCATAAATAATTCGTGTTAGTGATTTAATGTGGGCCAAGATCCACTTTTCACAACAACTTATTAGTCAAGCTGAGCCTGTACACCTAATAAGTTAAGTTACTTAGGTAGGAAAAACTCCAATCATGTCTCGTACATGACTCTTGGATCAAATGGGCTAACATCAAACAATGTTATAGCACAAACCCATTTATAAGTTGCCTAGGTCCGAGCATCCCATTCCATGTTAAGTCCAACCTACATTCACAACCCATGCCTTACAAAGATAATCGGGCGCATCTAGGACTCCTAGTCTACGTGACCGATGATCGATGCCTTGACATGTTTCGAATTAGGAAGGCAACTTTGTGACTTACTATTTTTAGGGATTCATTTTATTACGGCTTACATGGCATACGCTTTGTCATCCATACATAGCATGCATATATATATATATATATATATAATTGCATAAAGTAAAGCGTGACAAACATGGGCCCAAAAACCTACAACTAAGATTCTATACTATTACATAAGAATCTTCGAGTTGGGCTTCTCCACTTCGGTGGGCTTCGTCTTGATTTACAAAGTCTTCAAATAAATTCTATTCTAAGAAATAAATGAAACTTTTACAATAAAATATAATGGCACGCAGGCCATATTTAATTACAAAAACCCAGGGCCCATGAATGCACCATGCATATCCATTCATCACACCAAACAAGCAAATAAATATACATAGCATTCATGGATCAGACAAAGTCCAATTTTAATCAATTTAGCCAAGCCCATTAATGGAAATTGTGTACTTGAACCTTTAAGAGAAGACCCCGTAATGGACCTGGGCCGAAGCCCAATGGACTAAATCCTCTTATTGAATAAGTTCTCTTAAAAGCCCAAAACACAAACTAGTTAGATTTGTGCCATAAATCAACTCTAGTATAATTTCCAATTTTGCCATTTTTAATTTTATGTCATACAGCCCATAAACATTAAAAATACATATAATATGTACCAACATGAATTAAACATAAAATCATGAAGAACATATATATAATACCCGGCATTCATGCAAAACAAACAAACAACAAAAACTAGTTGTTTAATGCTTATGTAATGCCATGAAATGCACAAACATTTAAATCAATTTTATGAGTCATTTAAAAACTAAATAAGTCCATAAACATTGATTTAATATTCTGTACCATTTAAATCTAAATGTGTTTTTTACCATTTTAATCAAAACAAAGCAAACAATGTTGATTAAACATGTAACAAACACAAACTAGTCATTATTTTAAGTGATTTTAAAATTAATCAATTAAATTGTCATGGACCAGAATTAAAACCAAATTTAAAATATGTCCAGACCTGATATTTAATCTTTAAAAATCACTTACAAACATGCCAAAATCAATTTTACATTTAATTTTGAAAACTAGTTGTTAAACTAGCAATTTACATGCCAACTAGCACCTAGTTTCATAATTAACATGTACCATCAGGTATAAATAATTAAATCCGACCATTACCAGCCCTAATAACATCTTAGGACAGTATATTAACATGTCATATTAATTATAATACCTATCTAATCAATTAAAATCGTTTTTACACCAAAACAATGCAAAAAACTCAAAACAGAAAATTTCAGATTTGCATGTTTTCAAAATAACGATTTTTAATTAATTTTTTCATGCATCTAAAGCACTAAAATAAGCATGTCTAGGCTCTGATACCACTGAAGGAATATGACATGGTATGATAATCATGATAGCACAGCGGAAAAACAAAATTTTATCATGCATACCATACATATCCAAAACTAGAATCGAAAACATGCAATTTTAGAGTTTTGAAACTTACAACTTTAGATGCACTTCAAGACTTGATTTTGATGATGACCAGCAACTAAGATGAATTTATTTACCTTAGATCTTCACCACCAATGCCAAAGGAACAGCCTTTATGCCACTCCTCTCTATGTTCACACACACTTGCAAAGATAGCTTAAAATCAAGAGTGCTAGCTCTATATTTGTGTATTAGGCAATGGAATTGTTTGAAAGACACAAGAACTCTTCTTGTTCTTTCTTCTTTTGTTTCTATCTTAGTCACCTTCCATGAGAGAATTAAGAGCAAAAGGAATCTCTACCAATCCCACTAATAGTCTCATGGCCAAAAGAGAGAAGAAGAATAAAAGTGGCACCCACCATTATTCCTTTAATTCATTTAATATATATCACTTACTTTAGTCATGTGTGAGTGCCTTAAATTAGGTAGCAATTTCAGCCACTAACACTTAATAATTAAGAGATATATATTTTAATTTAAATTCTATTAGAATTTAAATTCAAATGGCATCATTTAGTTAATCAAAACAAACTTACTTAACTAAGGTAATTAGTTGCCAAATTTAACTAGGATTCCTAGTTTAAACTTTGGTTACTTTAATTCCCTCTCAAGTATTATATTTTGATTAAACATAATTTAGGATTTAATACTCAATTAACTTAATTATACATAGATAATTAATCAATTGAAATTAAACCTAACACATGCCAGTAAATTTCTCTCGTGACCAATTGTTAACAGTAAAAAATCTGTTCACCCATTGCATGCATTAATTTGACTTTAAATAAAAGTCTAAATTAATTTCCAATACAATTTTAAGCCCAGTGCTTTATGTGCGATCCTATAGGTCCATTTAATGTTGGCAATGAATTAATAAATTAATTCAAAGGCTATATATATTCTCTAGCAAGATATTATAGCATTCCAAATTAAATGAAAATGCATATGGCATTTGGTGACCTAATGCAATTTCGCATAGTCCCTTACCCATAAATATCAGAATTAATATAAGGCATGGAACTAGTCATCCTTATATACATTAATTCATTTCTTGATATTCCAGTGACACTGAACTCTCAGATAAATAATGATTACTCATTATTTCATCTCGGTATGGCCATACACTTCTCAGTTCACTGATCAAGTGGCCGGTGATATTTTTCTCTCTTATCGAGAGGGGTAATCCCTTCACTTCTCTCATGCTCTCTAACATGAATCAGTGCATACCCAATCATACCCGTACTTGTCACTCTGTTACGAGCACGTTAGGTGTATGTCAAAGTACACAGTAATTCATAAAGAGTTTCATAGAGATTTCAGGTCTAAGAACTCCGATACAAAACTTGCATATGAGAAACACTTATGACTTGTACCATGTAGTGTTCTCATGAGTGGATCGAATCCAGATACCATGTTCTTTAACATGTATCTATGATCTCTGATTGACACTCTTGTCCTAATGATTCGTAAGACAGAACTCATAAGATCAGAGAGAGCATACTAGTCTTAATTCATTTGTTATTCCCATAACAATGACTGACTAGGGATATTTAGAATGATGTCTCATTTGTTTCAAGGTCTTACAATCCATGTGCCTCACACATGATAACTTAAACCGAAACGACATTCTTGGATAGTTTTATCAATTGATATGCACAGGAATACAAAAGATAAAACTAATGCCTCATTTTATTAATTTCAAGTGTTTCGTTACAATGCATTGGGGCTAGGGCTTACACTAACAGGATGTCTATTTTCAAATCCAATTGGAATGATCTAATTTGGTGCTCTATAACTCGAGATATATGCAAAAGAGTGCCCAAAGGTCAAGCAAAACATAAAAATTCATCCAATAATGTTTAATTATACTTTAATAACGTGAAATTGCCCTTGAATTCTACTAGGGCCTATTTTGGGTCCTTACAGTAACTGGCAAACATTAAGATCACATTGCTTTTGTTTTAAATGATTGATGTTTATGCTTAAGGATACATTTTTATGTGTGTACATTATTTTGATGACTTCAAATGGGTCATCTACATGTTTTTTATTCCCCACTAAGCTTTATAGCTTAGGATGGATTTTTATCCATGTAGGTTTTCAGGATTAGATTCCTGTTCAAGGTTGATATCTGCAGTGGGCTGACCAACACAAGATCAAAAGAGAGATAGAAAGTATAATTAATGTGTATTCAAAAATTTTATATCTGATAGTTTTTGTAATTATGATTCATTCGTATATTAAAAGGTGATAAGGGAATTGTGATCAATATGATGGATGTTTAAGTTTCTTATTAATAGTTATTAAAGATTATCACCTGAGTTTAATCATGATTAGTGGCTTAAATATATTTATAGAATGGATTATTAGATTAGGGTGTTACACTAGTTATCTTCATCCATAGGATGTTATGGTATAGTTTCTTTCGAAATTCATCAATCATTTCGATTAGGATTAAATCCCTTATTTGGGAACACATCAATCGACGGTGTTGGCTCACTATCCTCTCATTAATGGAAGCCTTTGCCTCTTTTTCTCCTGTCTTGTCTAATGCTTTCTCCCATTGTCGATGTTAAGATGAGGGAGAAAGCCATATTGCAGTATCTCCCTACCCTCATTATGGTAGTGTCTATGTAATGCCTCAAAGGAAATATATTTTATTTTTCTTTGGACTTGGATCATATTATTTTGTTCTTCTTTAGACTTGGTGTTTCTTTTTCTAATTTGACTTCCTCATCTTGAGCTTTTATTTTGATCGAGGTGTAAGAAAGAGTATATATGCATATGAATTTCTCCTTTTCTTTACATTCAATTGGATTAGATCTTTTGGCTACCTTTTCTTGCTTTATTTTAACTGAAGGAGGGAGCTAGTGAGGGGAATTCTAGCTAGCAACTTGTTTTGGATTAATAATATTTTTCCTTTATGTGCTACCTTACCTTAGAGTGGATGGGATAGTATGTTGCTTTATATCTTCCCCTTTTTTTCCACATAGTAGGATATCGATTCTTGATGTGGGAAGAAAAGGATATCCCTTATTTTGGGTCTCTTGCTCCTTCCTTTAGCTTATTTGGAGATAAGAGAAGGGACTGTTATTTCATTCCTCCTAGTATCTTTTCATATAGGCTAGTTCTAAGAGTCTCATGTATCTATTAAACAATATCTCAAAAGAAAGATGTTTTGCTTTCTTTCAGACCTGGCACACGATCTTTTGCTTTCTTTCAGTCCTGGACTTTATTTTTACCATCCATGGTTTTCCTATATAGTCTTGAAGACTTTCATGGAGTTCTTGTATTTTGACCTTCTCTTTGTGATTATGAATCCATATTCCTTCCAGAGGTGTAGAGGTTGGATACTTTTGCTCAGCCATCGACTTTCAATGAAAGCATCAAATGATAAATTAAAAATTTTCATAGTAGGGGAAAGAGATTCTGAATAGGAAAGAAAGAGAAGTCGATGCGCTTTGGGGGCTAATTTCGATAGAATTATAGTTTATGAGCCCTAAAAAAGGTGCTTGCCCGATTGTACCGAACGTTAGCACTCCGATGCTTAAGTTAGCAATTAGGAGAAAAACTATTAGAGAGAATATGGATATATATTAAAGAGATATATTGTGTGAGTTTACAGAATTGACCTGCTATTTATAGTGTTAGGAAGGTTGAACAGTATTTTTGTATAGTGGATCTACTTTAAAGCAGTATAGCCTATCTTAGAGGTGATGGTGATTTGATAGAGGCGTGTGTTAGATAACCTTATCACTGCAGGGATGAGTCACGTCTAATAGGATAGGCTTGTTTTTCATGCCCCTATCCAATTGGCTGGGGCGGTTTAGGTATTTATGGGCATTTGATTGGGCCTTATTTTGATTTTCAGAGTATTATCAATACACTTTACTATAATAACCTAAATTAAAATAAGGCATTTTAGTCTATAATAAGATTAATGATTATCTGAATATTATTGATTTGTTTATATAATGACAATTTGATGGGATCAATGGAGTAATAGTTTAAACACATAAATCTATATTCAATAAAAAAATAAAGAAAAAAATTAGTACAATAGACTATTATTATTATATGTCACGTAAGAAAGCAATATGAAAGCTTAACTAGCTAGATAGATACATGATATGACTCAAAAATAGACAAATGAACTAAGATAGGTGAGATGTCACTATCTAATAATACAACTAGATATGTCAAATAAATGCAGTATTAATATTTCTAGTGGACAAATAGAATGGCCGAAATTAATTGTGGAGAATATTTTCTCAAAATCAACTAGGAAAGATTCTTCTAGTTAGATATGAAAAAAGATAAAAGTATCAATTTAGAATTTTACATATTGAAAAATTCTGTGTTTGGTTTCAAAATTTAATCTGTAAGTTTTATTGTTATAGTTATTTTACATATTTCATACTCACCTGCTTCCAAAATAATAGCCTACTTCACATTTACATACACATTAAAAAATATCAATTTCTTTTAAAGGAAGAAGAAGAAGAAGTGTGATACGTAAATTGAATCTTTGATTATTCTAAGCCAAAGAATTTGAGGCCTAAAATAAATAAACTGCCAGCTGAGATTCACACAATAAAAAGTGATATTTTGGAACTTTGTGTTTCGTTGCCTGCGAAAGCTGCTCGTCTTTTTTAATATTCTTCTTTCCATTTGCTTAAGTCATTTTCTTTTATACGATTTTTTTTTCTTTTTTTTTGTTTCTATATAATATTGATAAACTCAAGCAAGGGCTATATGTAATTGTCCAATGTCCACGGCACATCAATGTGCACCAATAAATTAAAAATAATTTTTATTTAAGAAGAAAAAATTATTTTGAGACCAAAAAATTGAATAAATTTTTATAGAAAAAAATGTTAAATTTCACTTAATTAAAAATTCTGGAATTAAATTTTATATAAACATTAGATAGTACACAGGCGGAGATAGGGATGATCATGAGGTAAAAAATTTTCGTTCCCGAAGGAAAATCGCCCCGAATGCCAATAGGGTGAGAAATCCTCAAAAATTTTCTCCGTGTGGGTAAGAACGGGGAAGAAATATTCCTTGACTTAAAATTCAAAACGGGGATGGAGATTATGATCCCCGCCTCGAAATTTTTTCACTCCCAAAATTTAATAATTAAATTTAATTATATTTATATAGTTTAATTTTAAATTATATTTAATTTTAGTTTTGTCAATTATTAAAATTTATATTAATTTGATTTGTAATTGAATTTATATCTTTTAATTATTAAATGTTATATTTCAATTACAATTAATTGTTAAATATTATATTTTAAGTATAATTATATTTTTTGGAAAAAGAAAATACTTTTTATGCGGGGATAGGAATCCCCATCCCATTGGGGATCCCCATGGGACGGGGACGTGAGAAATTTTCTCTCCGAAATACTTTCGAGAATGGCTCCTCCCCCGACTTTTATACATGTTAGATTTCTAAAAGAAAATATTAAAATTAAATTCTCAATTTAGTTCAAAAACTAAAAGTACGTTTTTAGTTGTTTTTAGTTTTTATTGTTTTTCATGCCATTCATCAAATTATTGCTGTAGAAATTTATGATGAATTAGAATTTAGTGATTTTTTTAAATGCTGCGATGAGACCAAATTTATTTGTTAATTTATCTTAAAAGTTAAATTTTGAAAATTTTAATAATTTTTAATCTTAAAATATTTTGTGCCATTTAATTTAATGAATTTCTAAATGGGCATACAAACACTAAAAAATTTAGGAATTTTTTTGATGATTTAATATTTATATAATTGTTATATGTAAATAAATGTGTGTATGTTTTGTGCTTGGATAGCATAAAGAAGCAGTGCATGTGACTTGTGAAGTGACATGTCAAAGAGAGATCTGATATCCAACATAATGTGCCTAAACAAAGTTAATCTTGTCACCCCAGCAACGGAACACATGTTACACATTCCCTTCCTTAGGGCTTAATTAATTTATTTATTAATCTATAATTGTAATTAATTTATTCATCCTCATTAATTTCTTCTTCTTTTATATGATATTGGTTTGTTTTTTTTTCACCGTTATCAAACTAATACCACATAAACCTTATCATAATTTTTGGGTCTTAAGAAGAAGTCTTGGCTTTATAAGCCATAATTATCAATTCGAATTTGGAATGTTTTCATTAACAGATTTCTAATCATTAGCCTAATTACTAAATGATTTCATTCATCAAATTTTTTGCCATATACAATAAATTTTAGTTTTTTTATCATTGAAAAGCTAAATAGACCAAATTTTATATATTTTTATATAAAATTATATAAATTAATTATAATCCAATCATAAAATAATTATTTAAATTAATTAACATTATATAATTATACATAATACACATTTACTTACTATAATTTTTGTGATAGAGTTTGGATGCGTACTTGACTTCATAATAATTATTCTATTTGGGTTAGAATAATTAATTCCTACCTTTATAAATAAGTTTTTTATAAACCTAATAAAGGTTACTCTCTACACACAATATTCTCTCTTACACACATAATCCCTACACGAAATTAATATTTTTTCAAGAGGTATTTAGATCGTGAAATAGTCATTTTTTTCTCGACGTGTGTGCTCATAGTTAAAAGTCCATGCCAGTGCCGTGAACGTAAAGATCCCTCACTTACGCTCTTATCAAACGGTTCTGCGCTATAAGAGATAAACACATTTATCCGTAACATTTGATTTATGCTTTTTTTTGGGTGCATAGATTACTAACATTGATATCAGAGCTTCGATTTTTTCATTTTGGCACGTTTTAATTTTAGATCTATAATTTACATGAAATTGGTAGATCTAATTAGGTAGCATGAACACCTAATTTATGAATTTTCGTGTATATATCATGCTATTTTCATAATTTAATTTTTTTATATGTATGTATACACTGAAAATTATGCAAAAAGTCCCTAACAAAAATTAAAAATTGGTATTTTTGAATTTTAAGCTTACCATCGTGTTCCTAGATCAAAAAACCCCCATCAAAAAAAGTTTGATCATCTAAAAATGCCTCCAGGATGGCGTGTGGAGTGCACACACCACCTACGCAGGGCGCGTGTCCCTCATGTGCAAGCCACCTATCAAAGTGATAAGTCACTCTGACACATAGCCCAATCAAAGCTTGACACGTGAACCAATGTGGTGGTGCCACGTGTTAGGGTGGCATATCACTTTAACAAGTGGACCAATAGGATGATGACACGTAGACCACTGCAGTAGTGCCACGTATTAGAAAAATCTGACACGTGGATAAATAAAAGACTAACGCGTGGCACATTATGGTGCTGCAATGTGTTAGGATTGATATGTGGTCCAGTCTAGGTTCGCCATATGGCAAATTGTGGTCATGGCACATGTGGATCCACCATTGATGCCATATTGACCAATGGTTGAATGCCACGTGGCACTTATCAGTCCACTTGATGCCACGTGGCATCCATGTGGACCAATAAAAGCCCACCACATGTCAAACATGGATTTGATGTCGTGACACGTAGCCTAGTGTGGTCAAGCCATGTGGTGACCTTACCTCAACTAATGCGTGGTGAGTCTGCTGCACGTGTGGCGCATGAGGCTTACTCTGGCCAATTTGTGAGCCCTCATCCGGTCACTAAATCAGCTTAAAAAAATTTTAAACCGATTTTTTCAATTTTTCTAATTTTTTGGTCATTTTTTGAGTACCAAAAAATAATTTTTTTTTGGATTTTCCATATAAAAATTGATGAAAATAATTTTTTCATACTTTTTGCCTTCTTAAAATTTCCAATATGTTTAAATATTATATACTATAAATTTATCCTTATCTTTGATTGAAATAAGTTTCAATCATATATGTTTGTATATAAGTTTATTTTCCATTATGTGTAATATAAATGGTGATGATAAGGACTCCCTATTATCCATGGAGTTCTCAAGACATTGCTGAAGTCAATGCAAAAGTGCATAAGATTAGCAATATGAGGATGAATAAGAAGGCTAGAGCCAATGATATAGATGCAATAGTGTATCACATAATTTGCATGAACAAATTCAAGAGTGCATTTGGATTAGTTGCCTAAATAAAGGACATAATGACATGATCTTGATTAAAGTGATGAAAAACTCTATTAGCCACCATCCAGATTTAAGGAACTTGATGCTGGATGCGTGGAATTTAAAAAATGAAAATTTGAGAAGCAACACTAAATCAAAGATGGTGCTTAGAAGTGGACACACTGTGCATCATCCATGGTTACATAATCGATATCTTGATTTACCATATAACCTATATAGGATGATCAAAGATTCATTTCTAGTTATGAAGCTAGTTTTGAGATGTATTAGTCTCCCTGAGTAGTTAACATGAGTGTCATACTTATTATCAATTAGCGAATTTCTTTTAATAGGATTTATGTTTCCTATCTTTATTTTAAGACAAATGTATCTTATCTTTGTTATGTTGTTGGCTTTTGAGATTGTTGAATTAAATAAATGCATTTATTTATTTTTGGATATTATAATGGCATTTAACATTTATTATGAATGTGTTTATTTTATTGTTAATTGCTATACGATTTTTATGAGTAAAAATGATATTGCATGATAATTAAGTTAAGACTTAGATTATCTCAAGTATAATATCATTTATTAAGTTTAAGAACTTAATATCCAACAATTAAGATTTACTATGCATGAAACTTTAACCTATAAGGTTAGACATTAGGACTTAGAGGGTGATTAGAAACTTTAAGTAACATTTTTGAATTTAGACCTAATAGATAGCTTTATTAGGTTATCTTTTTCAGATGCATAATAAATAGCATATATTGCCAATTTTCCTTTAATAATGTGTAAATTTTTATTCCATTAGAGATCAAAAGATCCATAATGGCCTCTACTTCCAAATCAATTATTGTTGAACTTAACAAAGATATGAAATTGAACGGTGATAATTATGAAATATGGAGTATGAAAATCTAGTATATATTTGAAGAGCAAGAGGCTCTAGAACCTTTATGTTTGATTATGGCTGAACCTAAGGACGACACCATTGCCCAGTATAGGTGGGACCGGGATGCTTACATGGTATGAAAAAAGAAGAATTTCACTGTGCGTATCATCTTGCTGAGTGCAATGGATGATGACATCACTAAGTAATTTTGCAAGTATCAAAATATAAAAGTTCTATGGATTGCCTTGCAGGAAAAGTTCGAAGGTGTTTCTTTGTCAAAGCTTTGATCATTGATGATCAAGTTTGATACTTATTAGAAGAAGTCTAATCACAGCATGCAAAAACATCTGGAGAAGATGGAAAATATAATTTCTAAGCTTAGTGAGGCTGGTCCTAAGCTGATCGATGAGAAATCGAACCACCCTTTACTTAAGAGTTTAAAGCATATGAAGATGTAACTAACTCATATGGATAGCATTAAGACATTTAGGGATGTCGCTCGTCATCTTGAACATGAAGAGGACCGTCTAACAACAATTAAGGTTAATGCTGAAGTGCATATGGCACAGTCCCATTTTAGTGGAATGAGTTCTAACCAAAACAAGAGAAAAAGGTTTAAGAATTAGAGTAAAGATAAGGCTAGGGAGACTAAGAAGCAAAAAGTAAGATAAGATGCTAATAGGTCTAAGAGCAAGAAGAAGATTAACATTTAAGAACTGAAGTGTTTCAATTGCCAATAGAAAAGATACTATGCAAAAAATTGCACTATACCCAAATAAGTATACTATTCTAACTCGAGAATTAGTGAAATCTATATATCTAGCTCTATATTTCTAACTGATTTTTATCCTTTATGGGTGATAGACTCAAGAGCAATAGACCATGTAATAAGGGATCGAGAAGCCTTTATCTAATTCTGACGAATCACAATAGGAGCTAAATGGATTTATGTGGAAAACAATGCCAGAATGGCAGTTGAAGGGATTGGTATGTGTATATTAGTCTTACATGAAGGTTGAACCCTACTCCGACATGATGTAGTTTATACCTCGGAGATTCGTAGGAATTTAGTTTCTTTTTTATCCTTGACGAGACTAGGTTTTGATTTGCATTTTAAGGATGACAATATGCATTTATGTTTGGATGGTGTTTATTATGGTTCTAATTTTATTTCGAATGATTTTATTATTATGAATATTAATCCTGATTATATAAATAAAACTAGTTTTTCCTTAATTTCTTCTTCTACTTTATATAATTATCAGAATAATGTGAAATTGTGGCATGCTAGGTTAAATCATATTTGGCAAGACTGAATGAGCCAGTTAGCCAAAGTAGGTTTATTAGGTAACCTTAGTAAAATATATTTACCAACTTGTGAGCATTGCCTAAAAGAAAAACTAATAAGGAAACCATCCGAAAAAGGAACTAGGGCTGAATTTTCATTGCAACCAATCTATTTCAATGTATGTGGTTCAATGAATGTGAAGGCAAGATATGGAGCTTACTATTTCATCACATTTATAAATGACTATACGAGATATGGTCATGTCTTCTTGATTTCTCACATATCAAAAGCATCGAGTTACTTCAAAAGTTACGTGAACGTAGTTGAAAATCAATTAGATACAAAAATCAAAGCTTTAAGAACTGACAAAAGTCAGGAATATCTTTCTAATGAATTTAAAGCTTTATATGATGAAAAAGGAATTAAGCATCAGTTATCTATTTCTATAACTCCATAATAAAATGGTATTGCAGAAATGAAAAATAGGACTCTCCTAGATATGGTAAGATTTATAATGGCTGAGGTAAATTCACCAATCTCCTATTGGGAAGATGCTCATTTAACAACCATATATGTTCTAAATTGAATGCCCTCTAAATCTATCACATCCGCTCCTTATGAGTTATGGACTGGTCGACAACCTGATCCAAACCATTTATAACCTTAGGGCTATGCTTCTTATATCCATGATATCTCGAGCAAATTTAGTAAATTGGAACCAAGAGATAAAAAGAGTATCTTTGTGAGATATTCTGAAGTATCAAAAGGATTGTAAGGACCACACTAGTCCATCCAAAGTCCTATTACTTAATTTAATGCCTTTAATATAACAGTACATATAATAATAGTTCATTTGTTCACCTGTTATGCCATTTAATATATTTTCATCCAATTAATGTATAGAAGTAAGCTATATAAGTTTACACTTACATACATTATAACTATACTCTGAGTGATTATTTATAGAACATATTCATTATATTTCTTTTAAAAGAAATGTACAAAATTGTGCATAACCAACAACGTAAAGATAGTACAATTTCATACATCAAAATTTTCCTTTCCTATCCGGTATTGGCTTTAAGGTTGTTGCCTTTGTTTCTGGAACAATAGCGTATCCTGTGAACCTACACGGATAAACACCTCGTGTTAAGGTATATGGCTTAGTAAAGAACAATAAATATGTGGATAATCACTCACAATGGTCATTTCCAAGCACACAATAAGCAATGTCAATATCACAATGCATTCATTTTATTAAACAATTTTCACTGATTATAATATCAATCCATATATCATATTTAATCTTATAACATTTATGTATAATGATAAATCATAGTGAGTTAATCAATTCTTTATCATCAAACATATGCTGCACATTTTGCTCTGTGAAATGCTAACTAAAGTTCTGTGGATGTGGATAACAGATGTTGTGGATACCCGTAAGTATCAATCATATAAATATCCGAAGGTATTAAATCTGTAGACCTAAATGGGATCAAAACTATGATCCCAATGGGGATATATTATGGGCCAAAACGGGATCAAACTGTAGCAGCTGCAACTGTAACCCTATAAGCATGCCTATCTATCCACCACCAAGTTCTATATACAGGCAAGTGATCATATTCATATATCATTTGATTTATAATATACAATTCATCATATAATGTGTTAACTCAATGATACAATATTGTTCTTTAGCTATCATGGAATAGCCAATAATCACACTGGTATAATCATCACGAGGCAATCATATTAAGTAGGCATATTCATGCATTAAATACTATAACTCTAATTTTGTATGCCTTATACATTTCACAAGGTTAATGTTTTATATTACTATATATTTTATGTTTAAGATGGTTTACAAGACTTAGAAGAAGATTAGGTAGACTTAAGCCTCTATTGGAGTCTTAAAATTCATGTTCTTATAAAACAGGGGAGGGTTACGATCAACACCTAGATTCTGGTAATCGTGACCTTGGTTATGAGAAAGGGGTCATGGTGATTAGGTCAAACCTACTGATTGTGATATAGGGTTATTTTTGGTTCTAAATTGAAAAGTGGACTACCTCATGGTCATTAGCTCAAACCTGCTGACCGCGATGTTCATTCTGCTCAGAGGTAGATTTTCAGTCTCGATTTGTACACACTTTAAGACCTATTAAATGACACTTTTAGCTAAAGTAGCCTTATACAAACTATTCATCTATGTTTCTAGTTTCCATAACATCAAAAATCACTCCAATCCAACCTTTACATCTCAAGATATTCAACAAAAAAACATAGACTGCTCCCAATGATAGAGCAGCAGCCACACACAAAAATCAACCCAAAATTTCACTATCATACTGAAAGATTCGATTTTTGGTTTATTCATACAAAATCAAGATATATGTGTCTAGTTTCTATCCCAACTAAAATTTCTCAAATTTAGTCACTATAACTCAAGATATTACCAAAATAGTCCAGACTGATCAAATAAACTTTAGGTAGGATTTTATGATTTCAAAAGCTACTTGCATAATTAGGTTTCCAAGCCATCTCAAGCTTAATTTCCATAAGAAAAAAATATAAACATATCAATAATGATGTTTCTCATGTCAACTATCAAATTATACACATACTCATGTATGAAAAGTTCTTATACCTTTTTAAGCTCAACAACCACTTTTTCACCCTTATAGTGTTTCTTTTCCTTTCCTCTTGCTTCCTTCTCCTTTTATATAAAAAATAGGATACCATAAATACACATACATCTTCCTTCAATGAAATTACTACATACACAAATAAAAGTAGAAAAAACATGTATAATACCTTTAGAGTTTAGCTATTAGCTAGCTCTTTCATTTCTCTTTCAAGAAACCAAGTGAGAGAGCTTTAGAGAGAGAGATTGGGGCTTATTTAAGGTTAAAGTGGCTGAAATTCCAACCTTAAAATGGCCGGCCACCACCTTAAATACTGCCATTTCTCTTTAACTCTCAAGAACACACTAGAAGACTAGGTGTCAAGATGCAATCAAACCACTTAGGAGATTTTTTGGTGAAATTGCTCCTAACTCCTTAGCTTTTCCTTATTTCTACTTTTGGCCTTATAAATTACACTTTCATCTTTCAATTAAGCCTCTAACTACACATTTTCTTTCAATTTTAAGTACATATGGCTTAATGTGAAAAGATAATTTTACCCATATCTTTAGAAATAATTCCTTTTAGATCTCAACTTATAATAACATCAATTATCATGCACAATTGAATCATACTACCATATAAATACATTATTCATTAGTTAGTATTCCTTTTAGGGTACAATTAAGGGCCTTACAAGGATAATCATTCACGAGTGAGCAAGAAATGATACAGTGATAGAATTTGAATCATGAGACATCATTTTCTTAGAAAATAAATTTTCAAAGTTGGGCAAAGTAAGTTAATACTTCACTTTCTATGAGACTCAAGAAGAAGAACTATTAGGATCACTTCATTATTGTGGGAGGGAATTTGATGAAGAAGGTCAAGACCCTCTTTTTAATGATCCAAATGTTCAAAAGCCTTACTCCAGTATGAGTCTTCCTGACTTCAGTGCGAGTATGGATATTCAGGATCTTTACTTGAGTGAAAGTATTCTTGGCTCCCGCAAGAGTATGGATCTCAATCCTAGTAGGAGTATTCCAAACTATGATGAACATATAAGATATATTTATCAAGATTTGAAATTACGAAAATCTAAAAGGAAAAGTATTCTACATCAATAATTTAAGATCGAAGGCTCTAATGAAACCCTTTTAGTTACCCCGTAAGATGAAGAAGAGCCTAAAAATATACAAGAAACTCTTTCATATTCAGCTAAATAAAAATATAATAAGGCAACAGAAGAAAAAATGGCATCTATAAGATTAAATCAAGTTTAAGAATTGGTTGATCTACCTAAAGGATGCAAACCAATTAGAAATAAGTGGATTCTCAAGGTAAAGAGAAAATTCGATGGAAGCATTGAAAGATATAAAGCTCAATTGGTAGCTAAAGGATTTACGCAATAGGAAGGGATTGATTATGAAAAGATTTTCTCACCTGTTGTAAGATTTACGTCTATAAGATTAATTCTAACCATAGTAGCTAATCTAGATCTTGAGTTATATCAAATGGATGTAAAGACTGCTTTCCTCAATGAAGGATTAAATGAAAAAATATATATGGAATAACCTGTTGTTTTCATTGAAAAATGCAGTGAACACAAAGTTTACTAATTGGAAAGATCAATCTATGGCCTTAAACAGTCTTCAAGACAATGATATTTAAGATTCCATAAAAATAACCATATCAAATGGGTTTAGCATGATTAAAAAAGATCATTGTGTTTATCAAAAAAGTAATAAAGATAAATTTGTCATTCTGGCTTTATATGTAGATGACATACTTATAGCAGGAAATGACATACAATACGTATATAAAATCAAAGGATGGTTATCTTCCAACTTTAAAATGAAAGATATGGGTCAGGCAAACTACATTATTGGAATCAAGATTTTAAAAGATCATTCAAGAAGGTTGTTATCTCTCTCGCAAGAGACATATATCAATAAAGTCCTTAAATAATTTAATATGTAAAATTGCAAACCCATTGATAACCTCATTGCCAAGAATTAGTTTCTTATCAAGAGTATGTATCCTGAGATGCCATAAGAAATGGAATGTATGAGGAACATTCCATATACCATTGCTGTGGATAGTCTAATGTATGCAATATTGTGTATAAAACCTGATATATGCTATGCAGTGGACATAGCAAGCAGCTATCAGTCCAACCCAGGCGAAGCATATTAGAAAGTAGTGAAGAGGATATTTAGGTACCTTAAAGGTACCACAAACTATTCTCTCTATTATTAAGGTAAAGATTTGCGATTGAGAGGATACACGGATGCTGATTGGGAAGGAGACATGGATGAGAGAAAATCCACTTCAGGATTTATTTTATTGCTTGGCAAGTGTGCCATCTCATGGAGTAGCAAGAAACAAACATGCATACCCCTAATAACAATGGAAGCTGAGTTTATCGCTTCCTCAACTGCAGTACAAGAAATAGTTTGACTAAAAAGATTTATGGACTATTTAAGAGTAACTGCTTCAGAGTAACTAGAGACTATCTACAGTGACAATCATCATTGATAACTTATATCAAAAATTCTAAATTTCATAGTAGGACTAAGCATATCGATATTAAGTATCATTACACAAAAGATATAGTTGCATGAGGAGATGTGAACCTACAGTACATTTCCATGCAAGACATGATAGCAAACCCATTAACTAAGCTTGTATCGAAAGATGTGCTTACGAGGCACATTAGATCTCAAGATTTGCGTAGGATTTGAGTTATATTATTTCCATTGTAATCCCTTAATATTATTATTTATGAATAATAATAAAGTTCATTATTTGGCAATATATAAGTGTGAATATTTAATATGTAAATATTTACTGTTATTTATGATTGAGCATGTCAGACAGATAACTAGCCCACTTACACAGGTATTTACCTAAATTTTGACAATGAGTTGACAAAGATTAAGATGAGATGATTTTTAAACATATAGTGAACTCCAGAGCTTGCTCAAAATAAAAGTACAATCTTGCAGAAAATACAAGATTAATCTTGTTAAGGTACAAGATAAAGACATACATGAGGTTGTATGCTTTGGATTGAGATCCAAACTAGATTAAGTGTAATCTATGATAAGTTAAATATAACTATTATATTATATCTTGAAAGCTAGAAGTAGTCCTGAAGTGGGAGGACTAAAGTTAGATGCTTTAATGCGTCATAACCTTATACTTCTGTATGATGTTAAAATATATTTTGTAAGACATACACTCCTCAAAGGGAAGGAAAGAATACAATAATACATATTTCTTACCATGTGTGCTTACATGTCCGAGAGATAGAAATTTCATAAATGAATTATCTCAACTTTCTCTAGTGTGAGATTCTATTAAATAACAACCCTTAACTTATTCCTGAAATATGGTTCAGTGTGGCTAACTTGGTTAGTCTCTAAAAGGCTATGGAATAATTCGGTTTGGTGAGTCTAATTAGAAAAGCGAGTTGAATCATGATGGATGGCGTACGGTAAGAGGGGAAGATACCCTTCTGATCACATTTAATAGTTTGTGGTTCACTGGCATGCCTCTTATAGTCTCTATGAGTGGAGACATAATAATGAAACAAAAATTATTTTATGAGATCATAAGTTAAAACAGTAAATGTGAGCAGGCAAAATGGGATTAAGCATACGTGAAAAAAAAATATTGCTTTCACTTTCAAAATGCTACATATCTCTAATAGGTGTGTAGAACTAGTATTCTCGATGTATGCTAGTCACACGTTCTATTTACTTGTATGACTGAAGATATTGAATGAAAAACATTCTGTCATGTGTGAGCGGAAGATGATTACAATAATTATCCTATTTAGGTTAAGATAATTGATTCCTAATTAAAATAGGAATAAGAGTTAAATTATGATTTTAACTCTCAATTACCTCTATAAATTATAGGCTTTTTGTAAACCTAATTGTGGTTACTCTCTATGCACAATATTCTCTCCTTACACGCATAATCTCTACACGAAATTAATATCTCTCCGATGAGCATTTAGATCGTGTAATAGTCAATTTTTCTTGGTGTATGTGCTCGTAGTTGAAAGCCGGTGCTAGTGATGTGAAAGTAAAGATCCCTCATTTCCGCTCGTGTCAAAGGGTTTTGCGCTACAAGAAGTAAATGCGTTTACCCGTAACATTTGATTTGTGCTATTTTTTGGGTGCATAGATTGCTAACATTTCGTTTTGCATAAGAATTAATTAATGAATTTTTTTATAATTAGATAGTTATAATTGTAAATATACTATACCATTATTACATTATAATTTTTAATATTTAAATTATGACGTTTTGAACGTTATCATTTAATAATTATTAAATTTTATTAAAAGTTTTTGTTTTAAATATCTTTAATAGTATAAAAAATTAAAAGTCTAAGAAAAAAAGTCCAAAAGTCCTAAACCGAATAAATTGAACCAATCAAAATAATCTTCATAAATTTAGTTCGATTTTCAAATTCAATGTTGATTGGTTCAGTTATTTCCTAAATGAAGTTCCACCTATTCGATTTCGTCAGCTTTTGCACCAAACTGACTGAATGCTCACCCTACCAAATTTCATATTTCTTTCTTATTTTTTTCTCGATTCATTATTTCTATTGTTTGGACCTCAAAATTCCTCCGAATTCAATCATTTTTTCGCAATATTGAAGTTTCTATGATTTGAGCGTCTTGAGCAATTAAACGAAAATCAGATATAAAATATATTGTTAATAGGTATCCATCATTGTATATTGATGGTGAGAATAATATAAATTTTTATTAGGAATTGAAGAAAAGAAAATCAGATTTCACAGCATATTACAAGAGAATATTGAAAAAAGGTTAGATACTTAAATTTAAAGGATATACATTAGCATACGTAAGTATACACAAGTATATCGAATTGGAAGCAAAGAATTTCTACAATCCAGTTTAATATACCAGCGGATATATCTAGGCACACATAGATATACCGAACTGAACTGGATAAAACTAAATTTAAAATTTTGTATATCAAAGGAGATATACCTTGGTTTATCAAATTGAAAAGAGTAAATTTCAACAATTTAGTTCAATTTACTGGCAGATATATTTTGTTATACATAAGTATGTTGAACTGTAAATCTGAAATTTATATATCAAATGATATAACTTGGTATCTTCCTTTCCCACTCTACGTGAAATTCACTTTAGAATAACAGAATCTTCCTTCCTTCCATATCCTTTAATCCTCCCTCTCTTATTTTGATTTCTTCTCGCATAGTAGATAGAGTTTGGCTCATGTATTAGGAATTTCGGTAGATTTATTTGATTTTTTTCCTCCTCAGTGACATAGTCCTTGTTCTATATTAGGGATTATAAGTTGCAAACTGCGACGGTGAGTGCACAAAAAATATCGAGAGATATGAGCTGTTGATCACGTAATGTCGAAGCTTTTGGTTGGTTGGATGATATGGAAGGCGTGATTTCTTCAACGTGTCCATTAGATGGTATATTATTATGACGGAGAAGTGGCGGCGATTATTCATCTCATGTGATTATGATAAATAAAGGTGAATATACATCGGCACATGAATAAAAAAATTAATCAATACATTAATATTAATTTTTTTAAAATTATTAACCATTAATTAGTTCGTTACATTCGTTTAATCAATATATCGATTTCTATTTTTTAGTTTGATTAATCAATATTTTTCGGTTAACGAATAAAATTTATAATATAAAATTAGACAATAAATTAGGTAAAATTCAATTCAAATTTAAATGTACAAAGTTATTTAAAATAAAAATTAAAAAATATATATAATTTACTAGACAAAATTCATGTTCAACAAATTAATAGCTATTATTATAAAATATATTTAATATTTATTCGAAATTAACTTACTTAATTCTAAGTCAAATAAAATTTTTGATAATATTAAATGTTAAAACATAAATCCTAAAATATAAGAAAATGTAATTAAATGCTATTATACATGATAAAAAATAACATGTATAAAAGTTGATCGGTTACTACGTATAAATATTATTATATAATTAAAGAGAATAACATAATATAAATATAGTTAAAACTTTAAAGTAATATACATATAGTTTAAAGTATTATATAAATTTTTATAAAAAAACATAAAAAAATTAAAGTATAAAAATATAATTTAAATAAATTTTTAAATATTATGTTATATAAGTTTTAGAGAATAATAGAAGAAAAATAAAAAAAATTAAAGTATAAAAATAAAAATATAATATATTTATATGAATTGATTAACCGTAAACTAACAGTTAATCGATATCCAAAAACTTAAATTATAATAAAAAATATAAAATGTAAAAATTAAAAATCGTAATTAAATCTATCGGATCGGTTAATTGAAAAAATCAATTCAATTTCGAAACGATTTTGCGGTTAACTGTATTTTTGATTTTGTTTACTCACCCTAACTATAAGAGCATACATTATTTTCCTCTCTTTATTATTGATTTGGTTTGCTCTCTTAAAGTTTGTGTTCTTTATTGTAATTTTTTTTTTAATTTTTGTTTTGATTCAAAAAAATTGACTATTTGATTGGAAAAGAGTTGCGATAAAATAAAAGTGATTGATTTTTATTGTGATAATTATGATGTATTTGGATAACTATCAAACTTATCATTCTTCTAATTCTACTAGAATTCTACATCTTCTCTTTTGTAACTATAAATATCTCAATATGGTTATTAAATGATGATGAATAAAAGAAAATTCTCTATTCATACTATATATGTCTTTGCTTTAATTAATTTTATAATATGTTATCATCATGATAGCCTCTATTGATTATTAAAAGTCATTAGTTTAGGACAACTCAGCTCGAAAGAATCAAGAATTATAATTTACAAAATTAAAAGGTAAGTAAATTTAATTCGTAAACTTTGAATTATTATGATTCTCATGAGTTAATGGGATTAATTATGAGTTGTAGGTAGGGGTGTACACGGTACGGTACAATTCGGAGATTTATAAATCTCCGTATTGTATTGAAATTTCGGAGATTTTAAAAATTAAGTATTGTAACTGTCTTGAAAATTCGGAACAATTCGGTACAGTTCTAAAAAAATTCGGTACAATTCGGTACGGTTCTTCGGTTCTTTCGGTACAAAATAATACAATCCGGTATTTCGGATAATTCAATATTTTTAAAATTTTGCATGCACATTAAATCACATTATTTAAAATGCAGAAATTTAACAATCAGTATAGATTTCATAGTAGTAAAATCATTTTAATGATTTCAAATATGAACTACTAGTATAGATATAATATAAAACGAGTGTTACTAATAGAGTTTATATGCATTTTTTATCTGTTGACATGAATTATAATATTATATGGTGCATAAATATATTGCGTGCTATACCATCCCATTAAAAAAGCAAATTGAAAAAAAAAATAGAATTAATTTCTATTCAAATTACTTAAATATTGAAATTACAAACTAAGTTCTGTGTAATCAATATGTGGATGCTGTCAACCTTTAATTACCAATAGCATTAAAATTCCAACATTGACCTCTTGGCCTCAATATTCCTGTGAAATAACTAATGAAGAAGAAACTCGTTTAAGTATGAAAATTTAAAAATAAAAATTATGTAAAAAAACTTTATTTTCAGCTAACTTTTAATTTTGCATACTTATAGCATCAAGAGAAAAGTCTGCATTGCAGGTAGAGAGAAAGAGAGACATTGTGAAGCAAGAGCTCTCACATTTGGTTGTCGAAAATAACAAGTAAATGGTGAATTGTCATCTTTCAAAACCTAGAAAATAAAACATCTGTCAACAAACGATGGAATAAATGAGACATCCAGCAGTACTCATCACACTTTAATGCATATAGAGATTGAGAATTCAGTAATAATCAATCGAAGCAGTTTGACAAGAATGAGAGTTTGAACACTTTTAGCCTCTCGAGCATATAGTTTGAATTTGGCTATCAATAATTATAATTTGATACATTATATTAAAGTTTGAAAGATAATTTTATTTACAAATGCTTATTTCTTGAATATATTGATTAGACAAATTTAATTCGTATGAATTATATAAAAACATAAAAAAAATGTACTCTAAAATTATTCACAAATATTAGATGCAAATGTCTGCCCTTATTTAACCAATTCACTCATTCTGAGGTTGTCAAAATCATGAAGAAATTATTTGCAATGATTTCCAAGAAATTAACTGCAATTCTGGTACAAATCTAGGCTAGTTCTTTTATGTAAATAAGCATTAATTTGGCTGACTAGTGCAACTGCACACGAGTATTACACCTATTCATATCAACATTGAAATATGTGCATAGACTTGGCTAACCAACTCTGCCACTTCAGCTTCAGATGGTCAAATTTTGTAACCAACCATTTCAAATGGTTTTCAGGAAACTGCAATTCTTTTTAGCTAGGTTTTGAGATTTTTTAACCGTAAATGAATTTAAATGCATTCCTATCTGATTTAATGCATGTGAAATTGGTTAATCAATTGACTTTCAGGCTGTCAACTTTATGAACCAATCATTTTAAAAATGAAATTCACCGCAAAACTTTGCATAAACAAAAAGCACACCTAATATATGGTCACCACAAGAATTAATGCAAAGAGGCATATAAACCGCAGCAGCTAAAATAAGAGAATGCTGATTCCATCAAAACCATATATCTAAACCATGTTGATTTATGATTCCATACAAAACCATACATATAAATTGAGTGGCTTCACATCCAACAGGAAAAGTAACTCCAAGCAAAAATTATGTCCACTCTCTCTGTCTAACATGCAAGTGTGTGT
The DNA here is from genome assembly GCA_037975025.1 of Excoecaria agallocha. NCBI lineage: Eukaryota > Viridiplantae > Streptophyta > Magnoliopsida > Malpighiales > Euphorbiaceae > Excoecaria > Excoecaria agallocha. Next base: position 11,118,877 of record CM075817.1, on the reverse strand, counting down.
CCACATAAGAGCAAGCATATGAATTCACATGGAAAAGAGGAATTCACATAATAATTAATAAATATCGGTTCTTTCAGTACAATTCGGTACAAGACAATTTGGTACAGTTCAATACGGTTCTCGGTTCGGTTCTCGGTTAAATATCCAGATCCATTCCAAATAAAGTCAACAGTACAATTCGGTTCGGTTCTAGTCAAAAAGTCAACGGTACAGTTCGGTTCTGAATCTTTTTCTTCGGTTATTCGGTTCGGTACAGAAAGATCCAGACCCGTGTACACCCCTAGTTGTAGGATAGTCTATTATATCTCAAGAAAATTATTTATAGAGATATTCGTTGAAATAAATATCATTTTGAAACTAAAGGAGAAATAATGAAAATTCACATATGAAAGTTGTTGTATAAGATAAAAAATATATTTTTAAAGATAATTTGATTTTATTTTGATACAAGTATTAGTAAACTCGAAATTTACTAATAAATACAAATATTAGTAACCTAAAATTTACTAATTATTGTACAAATATTAATAGTCTATTGTTTACAAATTATATAAATATCAGAAACATAAAGTTTATTGATTAATTGATGTTAATATCAGTAAACCTGAAATTTATTGATTGTAGTAAACTTGAAAATTAATACAAATACTAATAAATATTTAGTTTATTAACTATCACAAATATTAGTAAACCCGAAGTTTACTAACTGTTTGATATTAATATTAAGAAACTTGATATTTATTAATTGATATAAATATTGATATAATAAAAATAGTAAATTTGAAGTTTACTAATTAACAATTAATTACTTGATATGATTGGTTTGACTATTCTTGATCGATTATAATGCATAAATTATTGAGAATTTATATATTTATTAGAGAAACAAAAGTTTCTTTAATTTAACTTAAGGAACTATTATAATCTATTTATTCTAAAAAAATATTACTGAAATATCACAAGCTAATAAAGAGATTGAATTTCCTTCATTGTAGAATGAATAAATATAATATATATGGATCCATTATCTACCGTGTGAATCATTCAAATAATTTATAATTTTTAAAAGATACATAAATAAAATAATCACACGTGTGTTTATTATCAATTCATAACCTGTAGTTTGTGAGATTATTCAAATTAAGTACACAATTTTCAAATTATGCAATCAAGACATTTTTCTTGATAATGCTAATGATCATTTATCATTGGTAAAATATTGTTATAAGCCCCTTATATATGTTCATACTCTAAGGTCTAGCAAAAATTTTTACAAAATATCTATGGTTAATTGTTAAATATTTTTATAAGAATAATAATATTATTTTTATATATAGATACATAATATTGATGTAAGCAATACTTACATACATTATGCCAATAAAAATCATAAAATTTCTCTATTATAAATTTTAGTTGAAAAATGCATTTTGATTAATAACTTTCCTAGTGTTAGAAAATAAAGCAGCTAAAAACAAATAAAATAATAAATAAATTATACGTAATTTAAATCCTCATATCGTGAACCTAAAGTTCAAAATATTAATTAATTATGATGCCAATGTATTTATTAGTGTGTAGAGATTTATAAAATCTCATTTGTATTAGTTGTAAATGTTTCAATTCAGAATAATATTCCAATAGGATAATTTGCCTTGTAGGGTAAATTATTCGATTTCAAATAAAAATAAAATCTATAATTGGCAAGGAGTAAATAAATCCATATGGTCATATTATGGAGGCGGGTACTCCAGAAGAGACCTATGATATAATTAATTTTTAAATTTCAAAAGTGATTCAGATAACTAAAATTAAATAAAAAATCTTAATATGCCATTTATCATTAAAAGGAAGCGAAAAGGATAAAATTGTTGACAACATTTCTTTATAAAAATATTTATGTTGTTATTTTCAACATAGTGAGGAAGTTAAAAATAAATCTGTTGAAAAATACATATATTAATTATATTCAATATGAATATTTGGACCCGAAGTTCAAAATATTGAAAAATATGATGCAACAGGAGTACAATTGATATTCATGTAATAAACAATAAAGTCATAAAATATGATTTATTTTATGACGTTTATTGCAATGAATTGTCATTAATTGTAAAGATACATATTTTTTTATAATAAATGCAATAAGTTTTTACTGTTTATCAAATTGGTAATATATTTGTATGTAATTAATTAGTATTATTTATCTATTTGACAATAAATTTTATGTATATGATTTTGAAGTGTTATAGTTTACATATTGTCATGATTTATTTATAATTTTAATTATTGAAACTCTTGAAGAATTTAGAATGCTTTAACAGATTTTGAAAACTAAATTTTGTTTTCACTTAAAGATCGAGTTCTATTTGATTGAAACAATAAATTTTTATAATGTGATTATATATTTATAAATTATTTTCCATTGAATACTCCAATGATTGTAAAGTCACTAGATACAACATATTTCATGATCATATATTATTGTTATTAATGATTATGTAATTATGCATTACACGGTAATTGTTAAATTGTTACTTAAAATTGAATATTGTTTTCAAGATCTTAGTTCTCTATATAATCATATACATTTTATTTGGATAATTTAATTATCTTTAAGTAATTCTTTAAAAATATTTGAATTAAGTTATTAAATGTATTCATTTGTTATAGTTATTATATGTAACACCCTTACTGTAACAGTCTTATCAGCTTAATCAATTGGTGGGAAATTTTTATTTTTTTCCTTAATTTCATCTTTAACAAAACAACCACTTATCAACATGATTTCTATGTATCACTGACTTATAACTATCCAGTTTTACTCTTCATTTTTCAAAATTTTGGCAATATAACGGCTATATTCTTAACTAGTCTCCTGAAAAGCAGACAAATATCACAGCCTCTCAGAGGCACAACAATTTATATCCATCCATATAAAGCATTCATATACTCCATCATATATCATATATATACATAACATACATTTCCTGGTAATTCTCAATCTCAAACTTCCATATACAATATAATTACAATTACAACTTTTTCCTCATAACTATAAAATAAATATATACATGTCACAAAAATAATCATTCTATTTCTTCAGCATCCTTCATCCTCTGTATACTTAAGTTCCAGAATATCAGTACCTGCACACAGTAAATCCTACGTGCTGAATATTAATATGTTTAGTGGTGACTAACAATTATAGTATTTTCCTATATGCATAATATACTATTATAAATAAATTTTTTCACTTAATATCAAAACTTTACATCATTTTTCAGTTTAATTCTTAAACTTTTAATTTATTTCAAAAATACCCTTTTTAGTCATTTAATTATCAAACTGTCATTTATTTACTTATTTTTTCCTTTTCATCTATTAATTGGCTTATAAATTACTAATTAAATCTTATTTTGATTTTTTCATATAAAATTATATTTTATTCCTTTAACTTTACAAAAGTTAACTTTTTAAACAATTGATTGACCAAATTACCATTTTGCCCTTATTAATTATTTCTTTCTCACTTTGACTTATTAAATCCATCTTTTAAAAAAATTATCATTTTACCCCTAAACTTTTTAACACTTTTCATTTTAGTCATTTTCCACTTTTATCTTCAATTTTAACTTTCTTTTTACACTTTTAACATTTTCTTCTTCTTCTTCTTCTTCTTCTCATCATCATCATCATCATCATCATCATCATCATCATCATCATCATCATCATCATCATCATCATTATCATTATTATTATTATTATTATTATTATTATTATTATTATTATTATTATTATTATTATTATTATTATGCCCCTAGTACAGATCTAGCAGAAATTCTTAGATCAGATATGCTAGATGTGGACCCTATAGGGCCATAACAGAATGAGAAATGATCCCAAAGAATCATTTCTCATAAAATACATGATAGTACGTATGATAGATACTATGGAGATCAACGATCCAACAATAGTAAAGCAAGTTGCCATGTCTTATACCGCGGTACAGATATCTCTATGGCCAGCCAATTATATCATGAGCTAGATTTTACTGTCTGACTCTTTCTAAGGGCATAATTTCACTTAATTTCCATTTTATTATTCGATTTTTCACTCTTTTCAATATTTTTCAATGCTTATCAATATTTTATCAGTACATTACATTTACAGTCAGTCTTCTTTACACAATTTGCGAATTATTTCATAATAATTCACCACTTTATCATTAAATTAGGTAATAATTCATCATAATTTTACATTTTTCCATTAATACCTAACTAAAATTTAATCCAAAAATATTCATTTAATTTTCATAAATTCTATAAAAATTTATGGACATCAATTTTCACTTGTACTATCATTATAAAACTTTAACTCACTAAAATAACTTAAAATCGCATTAATTCCCTTTTAAATACCATTCAACCATAACTACAGCTATACCATACCTATGTTTTTAAATTCATTTAAAATTTCTAATAAGCATAATTAAAGTCCAATTACATGAATATAACATTAATTTCAATTATATCTCATTATATTAAATTTTCCTTAATAAACCTAAAGGAAATTCACATAATTAATAGGAAAATAAAAGGATTATTGAGCCACTAACCTTTTTATTGTGCTAATCCTTGCCTAGGCTTTCTTTCTTTGCCTTTGGCCTTTGAAATTGATTCCTCCTCTCGAAATCCTTCATTGGCCGAAAATATCATCAATATAGATCCTATGATTTTGACCTCAAATGCTTAAATTGATAGCAAAAATGAATTCTAGGCATCCAAAAATAGTAATAAGTACATAAAATCCAAATTAAAATTAAGAATTTTACTTACCTCAAATTAACACTTAAACTGTAACCCTTGATTTTCTTCCTTCAAACAAAGATCAAAGATGGATAGGGTATTCCAGAGGGGCTGAAATTACTTTCTCGAGCTTTAATTTGGTGGAATTTTGGAGCAAAATGAAAGAAAAAGAGAGGGAAAAAATGGTGAAGGTAGTTTGGCCAAATGAAGAGCTGAAGGAGAGGGAAGAATCTATTTGAAATTTTTAGAGACACAGGCCTTTTATATGGCCTTTAAATGGGCCTTGGGATGGATTTGTTAATGGGCTTGAACTATTTTTAGTTTAAGGCCGATAATTACCCGATAAATGATTTTAATTAATTTCTCCCATTTTCCATCTCCAAATTATTTCAAATTTGATGTCATTATTTTTATTACATTAAAAATAGGTTGTACCTAAAATTTTAAACCAATCGGAGTCCGTTTCAAGTTCGATTCAATTTAATCGATCCGATTTAAAATTACTTGTGTTATAAAAAAATTTACTTTTTATTACCAAAATAATCTACATATTATTTTAGGCACATATATAATTTTTGATAATTTTTAGACTTTATTTACTATTTTTAATGACCCAATCGGTCAAAAATAAATTAATAACCCTAAACCCTAATTACCTCGATTTTCATACTTTTAGCTTTAGGAGGCCTATTTGACCTCAAATTCACTTTAAATTTTAACCCCGAACTACTTGTGACTAATACTTTTCGATAGCCCAGTAAAATATTTTTCACTTTCGGAAGTATTTTTCAGCCCGAAAATATTATTTACTATCGAAAAATACTGTTTACGATTAGCCCGACGTTGAGGCCATTATAATTCTCCCTTAATAAAAATATATTTCGTCCTCAAAATTTACTTGATTCAAAAAGTAGAGGATATTGCTATTTCATGGTCACTTCTGGCTCCTAAATAGCTTCTTCTACATTGTGATGGTGCCATAAGACCTTCGCTAGTGGAACCTGTTTATTCCTAAGCTGCTTAATCTTCCTAGCTAGAATCCTCACCGGTCTTTTTTCATAAGTCATATCAGTTTGCACTTGAATTTCTGCTGGTGTGATTACATGGCTAGGGTCAGATCTATACCTTTTGAGCATTGATACATGGAACACATCGTGAATCTTTTTTAACTCTGAAGGTAGCTTCAATCGATAAGCTACTAAACCCACTCACTGAATTATCTCATAGGGACCAATAAATCTCGGACTTAACTTGCCCTTTTTGCCACATCTCAGAATTTTCTTCCATGAAGATACTTTCAGGAAGACTCCGTCTCTGACCTAAAACTCTATATCTTTCCTCTTCAGATCTGTATAGGATTTCTGTCAATCCATGAATTTTTTTGATATGCCTTTGATGATTCGCACCTTTTCTTCTGAATTATAGATCAAGTCAGATCCTACCAGTTTCTTTTTACTTAATTCAGTCCAACATAGAGGAGTCTTGCATTTCCTTCCATATAAAGTCTCAAAAGAAGTCATCTTTATACAGGATTGATAGTTGTTGTTGTAGACAAATTCTATAAGAGGCAAATATTTTTTCCAACTGATATCAAATTCTAATACACAGCATCGTAACATATCTTCCAAAATATGAATCACCCATTCTGATTGAACGTTTATCTGGGGATAAAATATTGTGCTGAAATGGAGCCTTGTACCCAGAGTTTCTTGTAAACTTTTCCAGAAATAGGAAATAAACCTGGGATCCCTATCTGAAATGATGGATGATGGTACTCTATGCAGTCTCACTATCTCATTAATGTAGATTAATATAGTCAAAGGATAATCTATCCGGACCGGCAATAAATGAGCAGATTTGGTGAGTCTGTCAATAATCACCCAAATAACATCATGCTTTCTCTGAGTAACAGGTAATCCTATGATAAAATATATAGTTACCCTGTCCCATTTTCACTCTGGTATCAAAATAGGGTGAAGTAATCCTGAAAGAACCTGGTATTCAGCCTTTACTTGTTGACATATCAGACATTTACTCACAAACTCTGTCACATCCCGCTTCATTCTTGGCCACCAATAATAAAATTTCAAGTCTTAGTACATATTGTTACCTCCCAGATGCATAGCATAACTACTATGGTGTGCTTCTATAAGAATGTTCTTCTTCAGTTCTTTCTAATTTGGAACACAGAGTCTTTTCTTGTAACAAAGGCTTTCGACCTCATTCAAGGAATAACCTCCCCCACTGCCATCCTTTACCTTATTCATAACTGTTTTTAGTCGATCATCCTCTTTCTGAGCCATTTTCACTTGATGTACAAAGTCTGGTTTCAACTGCATTTCAACCAATAAAGTTTCATTTGATGCCAGACTCAAACTAACGTTCAAAGCCCGAAGAGCTGCAAACATTACTATTAGTCAATTACACTTATCAATCACTTATACAAATTCATTTGAAAATATTTACGTTACCTGTCATGAATTTTCTGCTAAGTGCATCAGCTACCACATTAGCTTTTCCTGGATGATAGTCGATAAAGCAATCATAGTCTTTAATCAACTCTAACCAGCGTCTCTGTCTGAGATTAAGCTCTCTCTGAGTAAGTAAATACTTCAGACTCTTGTGATCAGAATAAATATAACATCTTTCTCCATTCAGATAGTGCCTCCAAATCTTCAATGCAAAAATAATTGCTGCTGGTTTCAGATCATGGTAGGATAATTCTTCTCATGAGTCTTGAGCTGTCGAGAGACATAAGCAATCACCTTGCCTTCCTGCATCAAAACATAGCCTAGACCATTTCTGAAGGCATCACTATAGATAACAAAATCCTTGCCCGACTCAAATTAAGTGAGGATAGGAGTTCTGTCAGCATATTTTTAAGTTTCTCAAAGCATTCTTGATATCTGTTAGTTCATACAAACTTGATATGCTTCTGTAGCAGTCGAGTCAATGGAACTGCAATAGTCGAGAAACCCTTTATAAACCTCATGTAATATCCGACTAAACCCAAAAAACTGCTCACTTTAGTCATATTTTTAGGTGGCTTCCACTGAAGGATTGCATCGATCTTTAAAGGATCCACTTTAATACCTTCTGCAAAAATCACATGACCTAAGAAAGATACTTCATTCAGCCAAAAGTCATATTTACTGAATTTGGCATATAGTTTCTTTTCTCTCAGAGTCTGTAGAACAATTCGCAGATGCTTATCATATTCCTCTGGTATCTTGAAATATACCAGAATATCATCGATAAAAACCACCACAAACTGATCCAGATAAGGATGAAAAACTCTATTCATTAAATTTATGAAGGCGGTCGGTGCATTTGTAAGTCCAAATGGCATGACCAAAAATTTATAATGGTCATACCTAGTACGAAAAGCAGTTTTAGGCATATCTGTAGCTTTCACTCCCATCTGGTAATAGCCTGATCTCAAGTCAATCTTTGAAAATGCACCCGCTCCCTTTAGTTGATCAAATAAATCTTCAATGTGAGGTATGGGGTATTTGTTCTTTATGGTCACTTTATTCACCTATTTGTAATCAATACACAGCTTGAGCATCCAATCTTTCTTTTTAACAAACAGGACTGGTACTCTCCAGGGAGAAACACTGGGTCTGATGAACCCCTTATCAAGCAGTTCATGTAGCTGAATCTTCAATTCTTTCATTCTACAGGTGCCATTCTGTAAGGAGCAATGGAAATAGATGCAGTGCCTGGAACAACATCAATGGAAAATTCTACTTTCCTGTCAGGTGGTAAACCTGATAATTCATCAGGGAACACATCCTGAAACTCTCTGACAGTAGGCACTTCTGACACCTTTGGACTATCTTTTTTTGCCTCCACTACATAATGTATGTAAGCTATGCACCCCTTTCCGATCAATCTCTTAGTAGCAATAGCAGATACCACATCAGACAGGAAATCATTTCGCACACCAACCACTATGATCTCTCGACCATCTTCAAGCTTTAAAGTGGCAATTTTTCTTTTACAATCAACAGTTGCTTGGTGGGCAGATAACCAATCCATCCCTAGTATTACATCGAACTTGTGGAAGGGTAACTCAATAAGATTTTTCAAAAATATATGTTCCTAGGCACTAATAGGACATTGTCTGTACACTTTATTTACCACTATATTATGCCCCAGAGGATTACTCACCAAGATATCCTGGTCCAAGCATGCCTCTTTCATCCTTTTATCCCAAGCTAATGCAGTACGAATATAGGAATAGGTCAAACCAGGATTAATCAATGCATGAACTGAATCAGATAATAAGAGAAATGTACCTATTATCACATCTAGAGTATCCTCCTCCTCTCTGGCTCTAACAGTATATGTCTAGCCTGCAGCTCGCCTCTAACTCTGAGATAACAGCCCAACTGGTCTAGAAGCTTATGTGATGGGGGCAGCTCCCCTACCACGACCTCTCGGTGCAGAGGACCCAGTACCTGATGCTGGAGATGCAACTGAAATAGTCTGTGATGCTGGACAGTCTTTAATCTAATGATCTCTAGACCCACACCTGAAGCATGCTCCAGTCAGAAATCTGCACTCCCTAAGATGAAATTTACCACAATAATCACAGGCTGCAATTACCCCACTATCTCTGTCCCGAGGAATACTGGCTACTGGAGTAGCTGGAGCTCTGCCACGAGGGGTACTATCCTGACCTCAGCCTGCTGGAACTGGAGGACGGCCTTGAGGTGTTGAAGATATCTTTTTCTTCTTACCCTGATCTCCCTTTCCACTGGATTGTCCCTGCTTCCTCTTTTGTTGGAATCGGGACTGTCTATCAACCTACTCAGCCTGGATAGTCTCTAATTTAATGGCTGCCTCCACCATAGCTCTTAAGGTAGGATACTGCTGGGTCCCTATAATCTGTCTGAGCTCAGTATGCAGTCCTCTCTCAAACCTCTGTCATAGCATAACATCTATAGACTGGCTCTTATCAAGGTAGGCACTGAGGCACTCAAACTCGCGTTCATATTTCGCCACTGATTTATTACCCTGTCTAAGCCTCCAAAAAGCATCATGCATGGTAGATTTATACTCAGACCCAATATATTTAAGCTCAAACTGAGTCACAAAGAACCTCCAAGTCAACTGATCCACTAGGGTATGCCTCATAACCGAATACCACTAAACAAATGCTGGTCCCTGTAACAAAGCAACTATGCCCTCTAGCTTTTCTTCTGCTGAGCTATTTGTGATTTCAAAAAGTCTTTTTATTTTGAACAACCAATCTTCAGCCTGTGATGGTGTCGGAGGATCTCTTCTAGAAAAATCTTCAGCTCCTAGCCTTTTTAACTGCTCCAAAATAGGCTTCATTCTAGGTGAAGCTGGCTGAACCTGAGCAACTGAATGGGTAGACTGAGCCTGACCTGCTTGTAGTTCTTGCTGGATATAATCGACCATAAGGTTAAGGAAATCTAGCTGTGGGGGGAAGGGGGAGGTGGCACTACTGGAGAGGAAGCCTGCTACTGTGGGGCCTCCTGCTGCCAGTACCTATTGATACTTCGATTTCTCCCTCCCCCACTTGTCTATCATGATAGAAACACATATTTTCACTATAAAATATAAAGGAGCAAGTACACATTAGATTTTCACAAAACCTTATTTCTTATAATTGACATGTATATATATATAGATAAATCATACACTTATTCCTACTTCGATCTTAGAACCGCTTAAATCAATGCTCTGATACCACAAAATGTAACACCCTTACTATAACAGTCTTATCAGCTTAATTAATTGGTGGGAAAAAATTTTTTTCCTCAATTTCATCTTGAACAAAACAACCACTTATCAACATGACTTCTATGTATCACTGACTTATAACTGTCCAATTTTACTATGCATTTTTTAAAAATTTGGCAATATAACAGCTATATTCTTAACTAGCCTCCTGAAAAGCAGATAAATATCACAACCTCTTAAAGGCATAACAGTTTATATCCATCCACATAAAGCATTCATATACTTAATCATATATCATATATATACATAACATACATTTCCTGTTAATCTCAATCTCAAACTTCCATATACAATATAATTACAATTACAACTTTTTTCTCATAATTACAAAACAAATATATACATGCCACAAAAATAATCATTCTATTTCTTCAACATCCTTCATCCTCCGTGTACTTAAGCTCTACAATATCAGTATCTGCATGCAGTAAATTCTACGTGCTGAGCATTAACATGCCCAGTGGTGACTAACAATCATAGTATTTTCCTATATGCATAATATACTATTATAAATAAAATTTTCCACTTAATATCAAAACTTTACATCATTTTTCAGTTTAATCCTTAAACTTTTAATTTATTCCAAAAATACCCTTTTTAGTCATTTAATTACCAAACTGCCATTTATTTACTTATTTTCTCCTTTTCATCTATTAATTGGCTTATAAATTACCAATTAAATCTTGTTTTGACTTTTTCATGTAAAATTATATTTTAATCCTTTAACTTTATAAAAGTTAACTTTTTAAACGGTTGGTTGACCAAATTAACATTTTGTCCTTATTAATTATTTCTTTCTCACTTTGACTTATTAAATCCATATTTTGAAAAATTTACCATTTTACCCCTAAACTTTTTAACTCTTTTCATTTTAGTCTTTTTTCACTTTTATCTTCAATTTTAACTTACTTTTTACACTTTTAACATTTTCTTATTATTATTATTATTATTATTATTATTATTATTATTATTATTATTATATCCCTAGTACAGATCTGGCAGAAAACTCTTAGACAAAATATGCCAGACGTGGATCCCACAGGATCACAATAGAATAAGAAATGACCCCAAAGAATCATTTCTCATAAAACATATGATAGTACGTATGACATATACTATGGAGATCAACAATCCAATCATAGTAAAGCAAGTCGTCATGACTTGCATCGCAGTACAAATATCCCTATGGCCAGCTAATTATATCTTGAGCTAGATTTTACTGCCTGACTCTTTCTAAGGGCACAATTTAACTTAATTTCCATTTTATTATTCGATTTTTCACTCTTTTTAATACTTTTTAATGCTTATCAATACTTTACCAGTATATTACATTTACAGTCAGTCTTTTTTACATAGTCTGTAAATTATTTCATAATAATTCACCACTTTATCATTAAATTAGGCAATAATTCATCATAATTTCACATTTTTTCATTAATACCTAACTAAAATTTAATCCAAAAATATTCATTTAATTTTCATAAATTCTATAAAAATTTATGGACATCAATTTTCACTTGTACTATCATTATAAAACTTTAATTCACTAAAATAACTTAAAATCACATTAATTCCCTTTTAATTACCATTCGACCATAACTACAACTATACCATACCTATATTTTTAAATTCATTTAAAATTTCTAATAAGCATAATTAAAGTCCAATTACATGAATATAACATTAATTTCAATTATATCTCATTATATTAAATTTTCTTTAATAAATCTAAAGGAAATTCACATAATTAATATGGAAATAAAATGATTATTTAGCCACTAATCTTTTTTTTTTGTGCTAATTCTTATCTAAGCTTCCTTTTCTTTACCTTTGGCCTTTGAAATTGGTTCCTCCTTTTGAAATCCTTCATTAGCCGAAAATATCATCAATACAAATCCTATGATTTTGACCTCAAATGCTTAAATTGATAGCAAAAATAAATTTTAAGCACCCAAAACTAGTAATAGGTACCTAAAAACTAAATTATAATCAAGAATTTTACTTACCTCAAATTAACACCTAAATTTTAACCCTTAATTTTCTTTAATTTTCTTCCTTCAAACAAAGATCAGAGATGGTTAGGGTGTTCTAGAGGGGCTGAAATTACTTTTTTGAGCTTTGATTCGGTGAAATTTGGGAGCAAAATGAAAGAAAAAGAGAGGGAAAAGATGGTGAAGGTAGTTCGGCCAAATGAAGAGCTGAAGGAGAGGGAAGAATCTGCTAAAAATTGCTAGAGACATAGGCCTTTTATATGGCCTTTAATGGGCCTTGGGCTGGATTTGTTAATGGGCTTGAACTATTTTTAGTTTAAGCCCAATAATTATTCGATAAACGATTTTAATTAATTTCTCTCACTTTTCATCTCCAAATCACTTCAAATTTGATTTTATTATTCTTATTACATTAAAAATAGGTTGTACTTAAAATTTCAACCCATTCAGAGTCCATTTCGGGTCCGATTCAAAATTATTGATATTACAGAAAAATTCACTTTTTGTTACCAAAATAATCTACATATTAGTATAGGCACATATGTAATTTTTGATAATTTTGAGGTTTTATTTACTATTTTTAACGGCCCAATCGATAAAAAATCAATTAATAACCCTAAACCCTAATTACCTCAGTTTTCGTACTTTTGGCTTTTGGAGGCCTATTTGATCTCAATTCACTTCAAATTTCAACCCCAAACTACTTGTGACTAATACTTTCCGATAGCCTAATAAAATATTTTTTACTTTCTGGGGTATTTTTCAGCCTGAAAATACTATTTACTGTAGAAAAATACTGTTCACGATTAGCTTGACGTTGAGGCCATTACATTATATAATTATGTTGTATACATGTCATAAAATTATTTTATTATATTTGTTTCATTCCTTGAAATGAATGAAGCAAAATATAGAATTATGGTCATGAAAATGGTATGTTCAAGAAATGATAATTATTAATGTTGTATGGTTAATTTCACCACCAGAAGTGGTTGATAATTAAGAGAAAAAATAAGAATTATTAAGAAAATCATTTGAGAATGTATAACTTATTTATGATATGATATAAAAGTACATTGATCATGTATATGTTATACGTATGGCTATATTATTAGATTTTATAAAATTTTTCATCTTAAAGAAATGAAAGATATGTAGATAAATTTGTACATGCTTGAAAATATACAACATGTAATTTTATAAAATAAGTTTTAATCGTTATTTTTCAGTTCATGCTTAATATATCTAGAAGATGTATGGTAATTATATCCAAAAAAAATGTGACTCATTTTTAGAAATTCTTTTTATAATATTACGTATCGAAACTCTGCATGCACAAATTTAAAATTATGTACCGATATTATTATAAGAGAAAGAAAAATATATGTTGTACTCTTTTTTTAACTAAGATCTTTTCCCACTGGATTTTGCTGTAAAGATTTTTAATGACTCAATTTATGATATATATTAAAGATATTGTGTATCTTTTTTTCCTTTACTGGGTTTTTTATCTCACAGAATTTTTTTCATTAGAATTTTAATGGGGCACAATACGTATTAATGGACATTCAAGGGAAAGTGTATAATATAAATTTCATGATTATAAATATCTGTAACCCTTTAAGATTGATAACATGACTTATCAAATGGAAAAGGTAAATAATTATTATCCATGTAAGATGTTGTGTAATATTATCAATGATTTTAAAGTCCACCGGAAGCATGATAGATCTTTTAATGGGGAAGATATCAATCTTTAAAAGAAAATGAAATGAAAATTTTTAAAGTGATACTCTAAAAGAGATAAAAAGAAAAATCAATTGACAACTCTATATTTCTATAGAAACAACACCAGAAGTGATTCTATCAGTGGTAAACTATGTAAATTATATGAAAATGGATGATAATTATTGTTGATAATGTAATGAGTATGAGTATCTAATTATCAAAAGTTAATATCAACATGATCAACAAAAAATGAAAGAAATTAGACTCATACAAAATATTTGGATTAGAAATCGAGATACCAAAATATGTCAAATATTTTAGCTATAAGAGTAGTAATTATCGAATTACTCAATGTTGGCTATTCATTAAGTTAGTTGAAAGCTCATGTGGTTGAAAGCCATAACCCAATACAATAAATAAATGTGTAGATTATTGTTCAAGAACAACAAACAACAATATTGAAGTATGAAGAAATCGTAAAATTTTCTCAAGTAACAAATCAGTTGATCTCTTCACTAAAACTTCACCAACTTCGATTTTTAGAAAACATGTAAGCAATATTGGAATGTTTCAATGTAAGAAAATGTTGTAATTATTTTATTTTTTAGAGAAAGTATATTGCCGATAAATACTGCAGTACTATTTTTTTTTGTTAAGTTTTTATCCCACTGAATTTTTCTTAGCAAGATTTTAATGAGACATATTCATAGTGCATAATAATCTAAGGGAAAATATTATGATAATTATGAAGTATTTGCATGACTATCAAACTCATGTTTCTTTCAATTCTACTAAAAGTCTATCTCTTTTATTTTGTATCTATAAATATCCTAATATATTTATTTAATGATGATGAATAAGAGAAAATTTTCTATTCATATTATATTTGTCTTTATTTTAATTAGTTTTATAACAATTTTATAAATTTTATATTTTAAAAAACTTTTATTTTTAAAAAAAGGTAAATTTAATTCAAAACTTTTTAGTTGATTTTGTATTTTTAGAAAGTAAAATTAAAAAGGGTTACATGGGATAATTTTCTCTGAGCGTTTTTTTACAAATATTTCTAAAATTTGAATTTAAATTCTAATTAAAAAAATTCCTAATATCCTATGCAAGTCTGGTGAAAAAAAAAAATCCAAACATATAGCACACGTGTATGGTTGGTTCGAAAGGAAGGCTTACGTGTGCGGGGGTCCATTCTCCTCTTTATATCATTAACATGGTAATATAATGAAATCTTCTAGTCTGCAAATTTTAGAAATTACAGGAAAAAAGAAAGAAACAGAAAAAGGTGACAGAGCAATGCCAATTGATGCAATGAATCTGATAAAAGTAAGCATAAAGTGGTTGATTGGCATTAAGTAATGGAAAGGACAAACGGTTGGTTTGATACATTAAAATCCAAAAGTGGAACAATAAAAGCCAAAAGGCTAAAGGAGGAGGAGAGAATTAAAAAATAAAGAAAAGAAATTAAGGGTTTTTTAATTAGACATATTAAATTTGAATTTTAGAGATTTAATATATTTATTTTAATTTAAATAGTATGGCCAGTAAATTTTTAATGAAAAAAAATTATAAAAGGAAAAAGAAAAGGAAAAATAGAAAAATGGTCCCATCGCATTTGCTTGACAGACTAAAACACCATTTATTCATTACTGATGGTACCTACGAAAAAAGAACAGATACTTCCCCTTGATTAAATAGACGATTCCTAAACTGGGTAGCAATTGCTATTCATCAATAACATATATTTTAATGGTTTTATTTCCTATTCAGTATGATACATCCCTTCCAAATTCGCCCTTGCTGCTTTTAATTGGTGCCTCAATGTTAATCATTTTGACCCACAGTAGTGATGATCATGAGCTGGAAATTTCAGTTCCCGATAGAAAATCGTTTTAAACAGAGCAGAAAATTATTGAAAAATTTTTCTGTAGAAGCGAGGATTGGGAAAAAATATGCTTCGATTTAAAATTCAGGATGAAAACGTGAATTGTAATCTTTGTTTCGAAATTTTTTCGTTCTGAAATTTATTAACTATATTTAATTATATTTATGTAATTTTATTTTAAATTATATTTAATTTTATTTTTGTCAATTTTAAAAAATTATATTATAATTAAATTAAAATTTTAATTATTAAATATTATATTTTAATTATAATTAATTATTTAATATTATATTTTAATTATAATGAATTTTTTATAAAAAAAAAATTTTGATTGGAAATGGAGATTCCCATGGGGGGTGGGGACGGAGGGAATTTTCCTCTGTAATAATCTCCGCCCCGTGATCATCATAACCCACAATATTATTAGTTGTCCTAAGGAAAATATATATTTTTGAGTTTGTAAAGAATTGCATTTTTATCTATTTGATTCCTAAATAATTATTTTTAGTTTTTAACACATTATTTCAAATTTCGGTACACTGAATTGTTATTTTTGTTCTATTAAGTTATATTATGCATGAAATATAAGTGATAAAATAATAAGTTGAAAATTGAAAACCATCATCCATATAAAGAGGTGGGAGGACGCAAAGCACTCTCTCTCTCGTTTGAACGAAATACATACTCACAACTCGAAATTAAAACATTTTATTAAAAAAAAAAAGAGAATGATATTTATGCCATCCTATCTTCCATATGGTGTAAAAACTTGTGTTTGAGGCTATTGCATTTATTCCAAAGAGAGCACCAGGTCGAATTCAAAACATTGAATGTAGCGTTGGAGCAACTGACCGAAATAACCAAAAAATGAAATATTGAAATATTAACAAATTTATTGTGATAATTATAAAGTATATGAATGATTATTAAATTTATAATTCTATTAATTTTAGTAGAGGTCTATCTCTTCTATTTTGTACATGTAAATATTTTACTGTAATTATTCAGTAAGAACAATCAATAAAAGAAAATTTTTTAGTCATGTTATATCTATCTTCATTTAATTAGTTTTATAACACGTTATCAGTAAGATAGTTTCTATTGATTATTGAAAATCGGTGGTTACAATCCGGCTCGAAAGAATCAAGAATTATAATTTACAAAATTAAACGATAATTAAATTTAATTCATAAATTTTAAATTATTTTAATTCTTATGAATTAATGGCATTAATTATGAGTTGTAGGATTGTAACGTCTTCGGATCCGCCGCTAGTGAATACTGTCCGTTTTGCCACCTATCACGCCACATGTCTGCTTTGGAGACCATGCCGATGCTCGGTGACTCACGAATTTGCTTTTGGGGTACCCCAAAATGCGTCCACTAGGGAGAGGTATTCACATCTTTATAAGGCATGCTTCGTTCTTCACTCCAACCGATGTGAGATCTCACAATCCACCCCCCTTAGGGCCCAGCGTTCTTGCTGGCACACCGATCCGACACCGGCTCTGATACCAATTGTAACGTTCCCGGATCCGCAGCTAGTGAATATTGTCCGCTTTGCCATATGTCTGCTTTGGAGACCATGCCAACGCTAGGTGACTCACGGTTTTGCTGTTGGGGTACCCCAAAATGCGTCCACTAGGGAGAGGTATCAACATCCTTATAAGGCATGCTTCGTTCTCCACTCCAACCGATGTGGGATCTCACAATAACGTTCCCGGATCCGTCGCTAGTGAATATTGTCCGCTTTGCCACCTGTCACGCCACATGTCTGCTTTGGAGACCATGCCGGAGCTAGGTGACTCATGGTTTTGCTTTTGGGGTACCCCCAAAATACATCGTACTAGGGAGAGGTATCCACATCTTTATATGGCATGCTTCGTTCACCACTCCAACCGATGTGGGATCTTATAATCCACCCCCCTTAGGGCCCAGCGTCCTCGTTGGCACACTGATCCAGTACAGGCTCTGATACCAATTGTAACGTTCCCGGATTCGCAGCTAGTGAATATTGTCCGCTTTGCCACCTGTCACGCCACATGTCTGCTTTGGAGACCATGCCGATGCTAGGTGACTCACGATTTTTCTTTTGGGGTACCCCCAAAACGCATTCACTAGGGAGAGGTATCCACATCCTTATAAGGCATGCTTCATTCTCCACTCCAACCGATGTGGGATCTCACAATTATTATAATGTCCTCGGATCCGCCGCTAGTGAATATTGTTCGCTTTGCCACCTGTCACTCCACATGTCTGCTTTGGAGACCATGTCGGAGCTAGGTGATTCACGGTTTTGCTTTTGGGGTACCCCTAAAACGCGTCGTACTAGGGAGAGGTATCCACATCCTTATATGGCATGCTTCGTTCGCCACTCCAACCGATGTGGAATCTCACAATCCACCCCCCTTAGGGCCCAGCGTCCTCGCTTGCACACCGATCCGGTTCCGACTCTGATACCAATTGTAACGTCCCCGAATCCGCCGCTAGTGAATATTGTCCGCTTTGCCACCTGTCACGCAACATGTCTGCTTTGGAGACCATGCCAACACTAGGTGACTCACGATTTTGCTTTTGGGGTACCCCCAAAATGCTTCCACTAGGAAGAGGTATCCACATCCTTATAAGGCATGCTTCATTCTCACTAGCGGCGGATCCGGGGACGTTACAATTGGTATCAGAGTCGGTGCCGGATCGGTGTGCCAGCGAGGATGATGGGCCCTAAGGGGGGTGGATTGTGAGATCCCACATTGATTGGAGTAGAGAACGAAGCATGCCTTATAAGGATGTGAATACCTCTCCCTAGTGGATGCGTTTTGGGAGTACCCCAAAAGCAAAACCGTGAGTCACCTAGCGTCGACATGGTCTCCAAAGCAAACATGTGGCGTGACAGGTGGCAAAGCAAACAATAATCACTAGCGGTGGATCCAGGGACGTTACAATTAGTATCAGAGTTGGTGCCGGATCGGTGTGCCAGCGAGGACGCTGGGCCCTAAGGGAGGTGGATTGTGAGATCCCACATCGGTTGGAGTGGAGAACAAAGCATGCCTTATAAGGATGTGGATACCTCTCCCTAGTGGACGCATTTTGGGGGTACCCCAAAAGCAAAACCATGAGTCACCTAGCGTCGGCATGGCCTCCAAAGCAGACATGTGACGTGATAGGTGGCAAAGCGGACAATATTCACTAGCGGTGGATCCGGGGACGTTACAAGGATAGTATAACCATAATAATATTTGAAAATTTTTAATATATGGATTGTTGGATAGTATACCCATATTAAATTATTTTTTTATTGTTGTTGTGATCAAGTGACATGATTTTGTTTCATCTCTTTTGCACAATTACAAATTAATCCTTCTTTTATTATATTTTTGTCCATATATATATATAGAGCGGAAGTACATATTTTAATTCATATTTTGGTTTTTAATTTGTTATATGTACTATTGTATTAATTTATTATTTTAATGGGTAGCACAAAATTATTCAAACGCTCCAAAAGTGTTGTAAAGTCATTATCCAAATATAATTTATTATATATGGATGTTTGTCTATTATATTTTAAGAAACTTATTATTTATGGAGATATTCGCTGAAATGAATATCATTTTGAGACTAAAAAAATACCGAAAATTCATATATGAACATTATTTTATAAGGTAAATAATATATTTTTAAAGATAATTTGAGTTTATTTTGATACAAATTTATATTAGTAAACTTGAAGTTTACTAATAAATACAAATATTAGTAACCTGAAGCTTACTAACTGTTGTACAAATATTAATAAGCTATTGTTTACCAATTATACAAACATCAATAAACATTAAGTTTATTGATTAATTGATACTAATATCAGTAAAACCTGAAGTTTATTAATTATAGGATACTCAAAAATTGATACAAATACTAATAAACATTTAGTTTATTGACTGTCACAAATATTAGTAAATTCGAAGTTTACTGATTGTTTGATATTAATATTAAGAAAATTGATGTTTATTAATTGATATAAATATTGATATAATAAAAATAGTAAACCTAAAGTTTACTAATTAACAATTGATTATTTGGCATGACTAATTTGATCATTCCGGATCGATTATAATGCATGAATTATTGAGAATTTACATATTTATTAGAGAACCAGAAATTTTTTTAATTCAATTTAAAGAATTCTCGTAATATATTTATTTTCAAGAAATATTATAAAAGTATCACTAGATAATAAAGGGACTGAATTTTCTTCATTTTGGAATGAATAAAGATAATATATGTGGATCCATTATCCGCCATATGATCCATTCAAATGATTTATAATTTTTGAAAGATGCATCAATAAAATGGCTACATGTATATTTATTATCAACTCACAATCTGTAGTTTGTAAAATTATTCAAATTAAGTTCTCAACTTTCATATTATGCAATGAAGATATTTTTCTTGATAATACTAGTGATCATATGTCAAGGATAAAAGATTGTTATAAGTCCCTTGTACATTTTCATACTCCAAAATCTAGCAAAACTTTTTACTAAATACTTGTGGTTAATTGCTAGATGTTTTTATGCGAATAATAGTATGATTTTTATATATAGATACATAATATTGATGTAACCAATACTTACATGCATTATTCCAATGAAAATCATAAAATTCCTCTTCCAAATGTTAGGGGAAGAAAACAGCTAAAAATAAATAAAATAATAAATATGTTGTGTGTAATTTAGATCATGATGAACCCGAATTTTAAAAGATTAGTTAATTATGATGCCAATGTATTTGTTAATGTGTAGAGATTTATTAAATATCATTTGAACTAGCTGCAAATGTTCAAATTCAGAACAATATCCTAGTAGAATAATTTTTCTTATAGGGTAAACTATTCGGTTCTAAATAAAAATAAAATCTACAAATGAAAAGGAGTAAATAAATCTATGTGGTCATATTATGGAGGCGGATACTCTTGAAAAGACTTATGACATTGCTAATTTTTAAACCTCAGAAGTGGTTTAGGTACCTGAAATTAAATAAGAGATCTCAATATACCATTTATCATTAAAAGGATCCAGAAAGGATAAAGTTGTCGATAATATTTCTATATAAAAATATTAATATTGATATTTTCAATACAGTGATGATCTTAAAATTAAATATGTTAACAAATACAGATATTAATTGCATTCAATATGAATTTTTGGATATGCAGTTCAAAATATTGAAAAATATGATGTCAAAATCAAAATAATACAATTGATATTCATACAATAAACAATAAAGTCATAAAATATGATTTATTTTATGATATTTATTGCAATGGATTGGCATTGATTGTAAAAATACATATTTTCCTATAATGAATCCAATAAGTTTTTATTATTTGCCATTTAGTAATATATTAGTATGTAACTAATTGATACTATTTACCTATTTGATAATAAAATTACATATAATTTCTGAAAGATTTATCATGCCTGAAGTATATAAATATTTTTAAAAAAATTTATTTCAATATATGCATTGAATTTTATGTATATAATTTTGAATTGTTATAGTTTACCTATTGTCATGATTTATTTATGATTTTAATTATTGAGACTCTTGAAGAGCTTAAAATGCTTTAACGAATTTTGTGAATTAAATTTTATTTCGAATTAAATATCGAGTACTATTTAATTGAAAAAAAATTTATAATGTGATTATATGTTTATATATTATCTTTCGTTGAGTACTCCTATAGTTGTAAATTTACTAGATACAATATATTTTACGATCATATTTTATTGCTATTGATGCATTATGTAATTATGCATTACATGGTAATTAGCAAATTATTAATTAAAATTACATATTATTTTTAAAGATTTTAGTTTTCTAAATAATAATATATATTTTATTTGGATAATTTTATTATCCTTAAGTAATTATTTAGAAATATTTGAATTAAGTTATTATATGTATTCATTTATTATAGCTATTATATGATTATGCTATATACATATTAGGAAATTATTTTATTACACATATTTCGTTCCTTGAAGTGAATGAAATATTTAGAATTATGACTATAAAAATGGTATGTTCAATAAATAATAATTATTACTATTGTATGATTAATTTTCACTATCATAAGTGGTTGATAATTAAGTAAAAGAACATAAATGGTTAAGAAAATCATTTGAGAATGAATAACTTATTTATAATAAAAGTACCTTAATCATGTACTTATTGTACGTATGACTATATTATTAGATTTTATAAATTTTCTCATCTTAAAGAAATTAAAGATATGTAGATGAATTTGTACATACTTGTAAATGTACAACATGCAATTTTATAAAATAAGTTTTAGTTGTTATTTTTTAATTCATGCATAATATATCCAGAAGATATTGATAAGTAGACTCAAAAAATATGTTGTTCATTTTTTTGAAAAAGAATTTTATAATAGTACGTATCGAAACTCTGCATGCATAAATTTAAAGTTATGTACCGATATTATTATAAGAGGAAGAAAAAATATATGTTGTACTCTTTTTTCCGTAACCAAAGTTTTTTCTCATTGAATTTTCCTATTAAAATTTTTAATGAGACAACTTATGATTTATATTAAAAATAGTGTGTACTCTTTTTTTCTTTACTGGATTTTTATTCCACAGGATTTTTTCTAGTAGAATTTTAATGAGGCACAATACACATTAATGGACATTCAAGGAAAAGTGTGTACTATAAATTTTATGATTATAAATATCCATAACCCCTTAAAATTGATAACATAACATATCAAATGGAAAAGAAAAATAATTATTGTCCATTCAGGACGTTTTATAACATTATCAATGATTTTAAAGTCCGCTAGAAGCGTAACAAATCTTTTAATGAGAAAGATATCAATTTTTAAAAGAAAAGAAAATAAAAATTTTTAAAGTAATACTCTAGAAGAGATAAAAAGCAATCCTGATTAATAACTCCATATTTTTATAAAAATAACATCAGAAGTGATTTTATTAGTGGTAAATTATATAAATTATATGAAAATTGACGATAATTATTATTGATAATATAATGAGTATGAGTATCTAATTATCGAAAGTCGATATCAAAAATGATCGGCAAAATAAAAAGACGCAATTCATGTTAATTAAACTCATATAAAATATTTGGATTAAAAATTCAGACACCAGAAGATGTCAAATATTTTAGCTATAATAGTAGTAATTATTGAATTTACTCAATGTTAACTATTCATTAAGTTAGTTGAAAACTCATGAGGTTGAAAGTCAAAAATCAATACAATAAAGGAATGTGTAAACTATTGTTTAAGAGCAATGACCAATAATATTGAAGTATGAAGAAACCGCAAAATTTTCTCAAGCAGCAAACCAGTTGATCTCTTCACCAAAACTCTATCAATTTCGATTTTTAGAAAGTATGTAAGCAGTATTGGGATGCTTTGGTTTAAAAAAAATATTGTAATTATTGTATTTTTGAAGAAAAGTATACAGTCTATGAATATTATGTTTTTTTTCTTTCGCTAAATTTTTATCCCACTGAATTTTCTTAGCAAGATTTTAACAAGACATATTCATTGTGTAGAGTTATCCAATGGGAAGTATTGTTATAATTATAAAGTATATGGATGACTATTAAACTCATCCTTCTACGAATTCTAATAGGCGTCTACCTCTTCTATTTGTACATATAAATACACTACTGTGGTTATTCAGTGGGAACAATCAATAAAAAAAAATTCTTTATCCATACTATATATGTCTTTATTTAATTAGTTTTACAACAAAACCGAAGTTATATGATAGCCAAATTGAAATCGAACCAAAATTTTCGGTTGGTTCGGTTTGATTATTTGGTTAACCGAAATTTAATTAATTAATTCAATATTTGAATTAAAACTATTTATTTAAAGATAATTTTAAAAATAATTTTATCAATAATATAAATATAAATGAATAAAAACCAATAGACAACTATAAGTTTGTAAATTTTTAAATGATTAGAACTTAATTAGAATTTAGAAGTATTTTGGTATTAAATTTTTAAATAATAAAGAATTATTATTGTCTAATATATATATTTTATGTAAGAAAGAAAATAAAAATAAGGAATTAGATTCAAAGTTTATATATAAAAATAAGAAAATAGTTTTATTTATATTGATTTATGGTATAGTTTGAAGGAATATACAAATATTCGATCGGTTCGGTTATTATGCGGTTTTTTCCTTTCAAAACCGAACCAAACCAAATTAACAGAATTTCTTAAAAAGTTCTAACCGAAAAACTGAACCAAATTTAAAAATCGGATCATTTGGTTCGGTTTTAACCAAAGTCTGCTCATCCCTAATTCAATGTAAACATATTTGGCAATGCGAGTAATAAATAAATGAAAAGGTTGTTGAATTTTTTCCTTTTTTCAATATTTTTTATTAAATTTATATGATTTTAAAAATTAATATTATTTTTTTACATTTTTTATATCACTCAAATTAAATTCAATTTAAACAAAATTGATGAAATTGTAATATACGATCTATTAATTTAGAACGAGATCAAATTAAAATGATTGTGACATCTATTAAAACATAAAAGAAATTGAAAAAAAAAAGTCAACTTAATACTTCTCCAAAATGATTGTTACAATGGCAATTAAATTTTAATTTTCGATTTGTTCCATGCTTTCCAAAAAAATGGAATTCAATTTCACTGCACATTTTAATTTTTGATAATCAACACATTTTGAATTTCAGGTTGTCAAACAAGCTGCAAGAATTCAATTATTGAATTCAAGAAGGAAAAGTAAATGAGTAAATTATGTTTCCTTTTCTAGGGACTTCAAGGGCTACTCGGCATGTAAATATTCAATTTTGTTCTAAAGATTTGAGCATATACTGCTAACAAGACCATTTTTCTCATAAATTTTTCGAAAGGGTATTTTTTTACTTTTAAATTTTTTTATTAGTTTTTTGCAATTAAATACATAAATTAGGCGATTTTACCCCCTGAATATATTGAAATAGGGCAATTGTACACTAAATTGATGATCACGATTGTTATGTGAAAGAGTATTTTTGTTCTCTATTTCAAGCAACTTAGTGGCATAAAATGACCTAAAATATACAGCGGGATAAGATTTTGTCCATTTTAAACTTAAGTTTAGAGGGGATAAAAATAACATTATCCCAATTAAAACTTTAATTTGCCACCAAAAGTTCAACAGCAAAATGGACAAATCCGTGCACAGGTATTATCTGCCCTTGATATGAAAGGATAAACGGTCTAATTATATCCATCAAAGTCAAAAGAGCTCAAGGGGCTTGCCAATTATATAAAACGTATTTAAGACGCCTTACAATTACAAAGTCAAGTTTGAACGTTTTTCCCTATCATGTCTGGATTGGTGTGTTCTGTTATTATTATAATAACGGTGCTTAGAATTCTACAATCAAGAATTGCATACTTGCACTCTGTAACATCAGAGAGACCATTTCATGCATTATTGTAATTATATTGACTTAGCTAAATAGATTGCCTACAGTAAAACTGGTAACCTTCGTTGTCATCTAGATTTTACTCATCTTGACAGGTATACAGGCAGGTGACTGCTGAAAATTCAAAAATAAGAAAGGAGATTGAATTTGCATGCACCTGTTAGAATTTTTCCACTATTTGCTAAAGTTCTGCTATACATAGTAGCTCGAAACTCAATAAGAACGAGCCAATAAAAAGTAGAGAAAATCTGACACGCTTCAGGAGCTTTTACCTCCAATCTGATTTCATGTCAATGAGGCAACAGCATCTAGGGTAATCTTCGAATTATACTACCAGTTTGTTTTCAGCTGATATCATTATGCCTGTGGAGGAATCAAAATTGAAACAACAACAATAATTTTATCGAGGTGCATGCCAAAATATTCACTAAAAGTTGTGTAATAACAACATACACTGACAGAAGCCGGTTGAGGAACACCAACTAATCGTTCCATTGTTTGCAGTTGATCATAGGGAGCAATCTGCACCATATCGGAAGATTTGAATAGTATATTAATATATGTTATCGAAGGTTCTTTCTGTTTTTTTTAAAAAAAGGGATTCCTCCAAGGCTATGCTACTTGCACCTTTCCAGTCTTCTGATGTCCCTACAGTCTATTATACTATGTAGTCATAGAATTTTTGGAACAGGCATTCACCTTTCGCCATCCAATCTTAACAAGAATCAATTGCACATCAGCGCACGCACCCAATATACAGAACTAATAACAATTTGACAGAGTCAAAAAGTTAAAATTGGACTAACAATCAATTGCAAGAAGCATATTCAAGATGAGTCGCTCAACCTAATTTTTGATGTATGAATGCACTAATCTTCATCACAGAATACCCCTAGATTTTTCCTCTACTTAAAACAACTTTCATTACTTTCCAATGTCTTTATTTTCATACCAGCGAACTTCGCAGAATTTCTTGGAATTTAGCATGATATAACTGCCAAAACACTTTTCATTAGTCAGACAAGGTTGTTAGATCAGTCATGTTGTTGATGCCTAAAATATTTGTTGCATACAGTAGTTCTAATAATGGATTCCCATTGAATTGTTATGTTTACAACAACGGCTAGGAGTAAGTAAAAGTTACCTGGTTAAATCCATCTGGCCATGTTATTTGCACGGCATAATTTCCCATAGGCCTAATTTCCTCAGGTTCAATATCTTCTGGAACATCAGTGTACTGCAGCTTTTGCTCACCAGTCCACTCATCCTATTTTGATCAATGAAAAGAAAAAAAGCATATAATAGGCTTCAGCCACTAAAGAAGATTTCTCCCGGCTAATTTTC
This sequence comes from Excoecaria agallocha, assembly GCA_037975025.1. Lineage (NCBI taxonomy): Eukaryota > Viridiplantae > Streptophyta > Magnoliopsida > Malpighiales > Euphorbiaceae > Excoecaria > Excoecaria agallocha. The sequence goes on along the minus strand of CM075817.1, from coordinate 11,091,829 downwards.
TTATAAGAAAGTAATCTGTAATGTTCATAATTAGTCAAAAATATTGTCTATTCCCGCAACTACTTTGCATTAGAGGTGCCAAGTCACCTTTTTCCCCTTCCACATCCAGATAAATGACTCTCACGAGAAAAATAGCATAACAACTTGATTACAAACTTACAATGTCTTGTCGAATCATGTTTCATGTTAAAGAGAAATTTCAGAGCTTTGGATGTTGAAAATAATCAGGCATCATCTCAGATCAACATCTTACATAAGTGAGTAATCTTCATGTTAAGTTCTAACTATTGCAGGTGCAGATAGGGAAAAAATTGTCTATGCCGTGCTTCCCAGAAAAGTTGAAGAGAATATGCAACATTTCATGTGGTAATGAATAATATGTTACCTGCCAAGCCTTTCAAAATTTTCTACTATTTGCATCTAGTTTCACCATTACAGTGATTGCAACAAGTGAATACAATAAAATCTTTACAGAAATCACTATCCAACAACTTTAATTTATAGAATATAAATTACAAGGAATTCAATCATCATTCCATGATTTTGACGTTTAGGAAGACATGAAAAATTCTAAGTTCTCACTTCTATTAAAGTTTGAGCAGTTTGCTCTTTTCCCCCATGTTACTATTATCTCTCTCCCAAATATAAATTATTAAAAATTGTTAGATAGCAGTATATCTTCTTAAAATATGAAAGGTTATTATAATGTAACTGGCTTCTCTCTCTCTCTCTCTCTCTCTCTCACACACACACACACACATGCATGCATGCATTCAGGCAACATGTACAAAATCTAAACTCCCTTGAGCAGTCTGTCTGAGTCACATGGACATTTGTTTTCATAATGTACTATGTAATTGGACAAAGACAATCAAGAACAAAAGGTCCAAGTCTCTGTATCTACTAACCTTAGCATACAGTACGACAAGTAGCAATACTCTTGAAAGAAATTGTAATGGTATTTCTTGAAATATACAAGAGCAGCTAAAGGGCCATTTATACAGCAGATTGTAGAAAAAGAAACAACTATACTATTTTCCTAAGTTCTAGGAAAACAGAATATTTAAATTGTAACTTTAGGAAAGAAGATATTAACAAGAATTGTAGAGTTAATCAACCACAAGAAAAATAGGAACAACTCGTATTCTCAACAACGACAAATTTAGCAATTCCGTTTACAAAGTGCTAGATGGCACCTTATCTCAGAATCTAGATAAGGATTATATGCAGAATAGTAATATCGTATCATGGAGGACATTGTAGTGAATGTAAAAAGAATGCTTCTGTAAAGTAAACAAGGACCTAGAAACTGTAAAGTTTTTCAGGAAGATAAATTAGATCTCCAGAAAAATTTCCTACATACCACACTTTGGGCAGAGCGGTCATTCCGTCTTACTGTTGCAGGATGCAAAAAAAGCTCATCATCTGAATCTGGCACCTTCACCTTGATTGCCTTGATTGATTTATCATACAAGACAGCTGTTGACACTTGTGAAGAAAATAATAAAAGCAACCATTTAACCCACGAGTAAATTGGAATGTTCTCAATTAAAATTACAGAATTTTAAAATTTCTGTTTTGTAAAAGATACTAGTCCTCCACAGGAATTAGCCTTAATGCTGACCTTTTAATAGATGTAAAGTAAATTACATAATCAAAATTTGATGTCATGTGCATAATTACAGTAGAATTCTCATAATTGAGTCACCATTTTATACATTTAATTGTTGCCAAGGTATGAATGGAGCAGATAGGTACCTTGCTGACGAATCTTGGCACATTGTTGCACAACACAAACACCAAGGTCCTGAAATGTCTTGGAAACTTCACCTTGTGGATCAGCCACCACCTCAGGCATTCCACTATCTCCAGAGGCAGATAGCTTCAAAATTAACGAAACCAAGATCACACATTTCAGCATACATAAGAAAATTTCAGATGCCTATAATTTACCAGAGAACAGAAGGTCAAGGAACTCAAGGATGTATACAGATATGTAATAATTATTTAGTTTCTGTTTTGAAAAAGCATAGCTGATTAGTTTATAATGCAAATCGCGCAGCTTATGAATTTCTTGGGTAAAAAACTTTGAAAAGAGATTGAGATTAAAACTAGATTCAGATATGCCCAAATGCCTGAAATTAGCAATTCACATCCCATTTTGAAGAAGAGAGTTGTGATGACTAAGGAACGAAAAAGCACTCTATCCATGTACTTGATCAAATAGGACAATAAGTTGTATACCGACAACTTGATTGAAACAAACTTGACAATTCACAGGATCCAATGGCATTATCCAATCAATCAACCAAAATAAAACAGCTAAACAATGCATCATGAATAAGTGGTAATAAAGAAGGGCATACCGTTGGCCTAATTGGAAGGTCAAACAAATGAGGGATTCCAAACTGCTGCACAACCTGCAAATATACCACTGAAGTGCATTAATATACTTATCTCAAATAACTATGATAATAATAATATAACGGTTGAACAAAAGTCCCATGAATCTTCCAGGAAGAAAGAAAGTTGGTTATAAGATAGTGTGCATGCCTGAGAGCCAGAACCTCTACCAAATGGGTAGTAGCGTTTCCCATCAGCATCAAAATGACACATATTCTCAAGTACTGCAATGCAAGGCACCTACACAGTTCACCATACACTTGATTATGTAGTTTTTATTTTTGACTGACTTCAACTATAACTAACTTCCTTCACAAATAATGTTTATGATTAGATATCACCAAATTGAAGATATTTTGCACACTCCATAACACATTGTGGTTGTAACATTATACAAACAGCTTGAAATGGAATTTCAATCTAATAGTAAAGGAACACCTTAAGCTTAGAAAACATGCGAACTCCTTTGGCAACATCAATGAATGCTAGCTTTTGGGGGGTGGTCACAATGACAGCAGCAGTTAAAGGAACAACCTGAAAAATTTATTGCAGCCAATTCAAAATATGAAATCATGAAGGTTATGTGCAGGGAGGTACTGTAAAAAAAGTACATCATTGCTTCCGCATTATCATTCCTCATAAGCCAAAATAGCAAAATATTAAACCACATATGTTGGGGGTAAAAGTAGATGATGCAACTAAATGATGATATGAACCTGGCATAAAGTAAGCTGTATATCACCAGTTCCAGGAGGCATGTCAATAACAAGGTAATCAAGTTCTCCCCTATAATCAAGACCACAAAAATAATGTGAAAAATAAGAATTCTAACTAGCATCACCAAGAAACATAAAAGTAGGTAAGATGGAAAAGAGGAAGAAGAAGAAGAAGAAGATTAACCCCTCTTATTTTCTCTCTGTAACACAACTAGCAACAGGTACTCGGAAGCACAACATACCACTCAGTTGTAGTTAGAAGTTGGTTGATGACCCCAGAAACCATTGGACCTCTCATGATGGCACGACCTTGCCCGGAAAAACCAAAAGATACTAACTTGACTCCCAAGTATTCAGTTGGAATAATAGTTTTCTTCTCTGGATTCTGTAGGAAGTACTAATACAGTCACCATTGTGAAAATTAACAAATTTGCTTCATGAAGACATGAATTTAAAATATTACCATTTCTAGTAACCGGTTTTCGGGGGAAACCATTGTTGGCAAACTTGGACCATAGACATCAGCATCAAAAATCCCTACTCTGGCACCCATACCAGCCAAAGTATATGCGAGATTTACAGCTACAGTTGATTTCCCTACACCTCCCTGCACAACTTTTCACAACTAACAATTCTGAGACAAACTAGAAGCAATAAATTGTGTCTAATTACTTCACATTTTCAGCAACCAACATAAAATGGAATTAGCATAATTTGTGAGGTGCAATGAGTTCTTTTCCCATCAAAAGCTAAAAGGAGACTGATAACATCTAGTGGAAAGTCCCCGGTAATTATTGCCCATATCTTGGATTATGAATCAAAATCCAAGTATTCAGAAAGGACAAATTCAAGAAATGACATTTAGAAGTCATACATTGCTCATACAAAATGTTGTACTACAAAGCATGTCTGAGTTATAACAATATTATGCTTGGCAGGCCATGGGCTGCTAGGAGCTCAATAATGAACAAATTATCACACTATAGGCCATACAGATTCAGAAGACAAACCAAAGCTCAAAGGAAGCCTACCTTGCAACTTGAAACTGCTATAATATTTGAAATTGTCTGTAGCCCCGCTGGAAGTTGATCTGCAAAAATTGGTCTTGCTGGTTGTGCTGACATTGTTACTTTCACATTCTTAACCCAAGGTAGTGAAGCCACCACTTCATTTGCCTGCTGTTCAAACTGTTGAAACCACAATTGTCGGATTACTTCACCATTATTGAACTTGAAACAATCTTCATAGTTCATCACAATATTTAAATAAAAAAAGGTCCAAAATTCTACTATTCCTAAAATTCTATTTCACTTGAAACAGAAGTCTTTATTATGCTTATGGAACGTAATTCACACAAGCAACAAGAAAAAGAGATAGAGAATAAACATTTAGTTTTGACTCATTAAAAACCTTTAATGTTCATTAATTTTTTAGAAAATTAATAAAACAATATTCTACCATTGCAAACACATGTCAGTTCTTGGTGAAACAGTAGTGATGATTGTGACATTTACCATGTCCTTGATCGGACATGCTGGAGTAGTGAGCTCTAACCTGAAAGAAACCTGAAATACAAAATTCAATATATTTTGGTAAACATATATGTTGATATGTGTGTGTGTGTGTGTGTAAAAATGTAAAGCTAAAAGATCAATTCCTCTATTTTAGCTCTACAGTACCTCTCCTCGGGCTTCATCAATCAGTAAATCTTTCACAAAACCACACGAAACAATGTCAGTTCCAAAGTCTGGATCAATAATCTGAGACAACGCTTTCAGTACATCATTCTCAGCTGTGCCACTCGATACTGCAGAAGCACCTAAGAAAAACATATATATACAGATATATAATTATTTATATAAAATAAGCACATATTTCAAAAGAAAATAAAAAAGGTCAAGTTTAATTGAGTGAACTATGCGCAATTATACGAGCGCAGAAGCTAAGATATTGCACAAGGGTGAAATTTACCTTCAATAGATGCAGCTCTAATCTTAAGGCAGCTAAAAACGGACCTTTGACGTGAGAGCCAAAATGTGTCTTGAACTTTTAGAGACTGAAGCGAGCAATCCATAGCTGATAATTGGAGACATTTTCCAGGCAAAAAAAATCCTGAAACAGGGAGGGAATCTGGATTAACAAGAGGATAAAGCAAGATTAAACATGTAACTAAAAGAAAAATAATACCTGAATTCGATGGTGATTTTAGGGTGTGTAGGGAGAAAAATAAGGAAGATGTAGCGAAGAGAAGGTGCATTTCTGGAGAGAAGAGGGTGATTGCTGGAAGAGCAGGAAGTGGAAGTGCAGTGAGCCGCATGTTTGCGTGCCAAGTGATATGATTTGTGATCAACAATAATTCTAAATCCCCTTCATACGACAACGTTTTGCTGTTGGCAGCTGCTTACTTGCCATTAGGATTTTCGTGGTTAGGAATTTAGTATAGCTTCTTGGAAGCACCCACGTTTTTTTTTTTTTTTTGTAATTGGCTTATTTAATTTGTTTTAATTGGTTTATTTAATTTGTTTTAATTTGAGTTTTTGCCAACAAATTACAAATCCTGAAAATGAAAATGGGTACATTGAAGGAGTTTTGGTTAAATATGTTTTAATTGAGTTTAAAGTTTTAATTTGGTTTGTTAATTTATTTTAATTTGAATTTGGTTTAACTTGGGTTTAATATTTTAATTCGGATTGGTTTAATTTGGGTTTGATTAATTTCAATATCACATGTTCATTTTTTTCTGATATGTCGATTAGTTTGTTATTAACCCATACCGATAAATCTCAAATTATCACAAAAAATGAACAGACCCCTATACAAGTAGGAGGGTGGAGTCGACTTGCTTTGGTATACGGGTTCTGATTGGGATGGGGATGCCGAGCCCTACAAAAGGTGCTGATCCGGTTGCTCCGGACATTAACACTTCGATACTTAAATTAGCAATTAGGAGAAAAGCTCTTAAAGAGAGAATATATGCATTTAGAGAGAGAATAAGTATGTGTTATATGGAAATGAACTTGCTATTTATAGAGCTCGAGAAAGCTCGAACAACATTTCTGAATAATTGATATACTTTGGGCAAGTATGACCTATTGTATAGGTAACAGCGATTTAATAGTGGCGTATATCAGACAACCACATCACATTAGAGAGAGGTTCCGTCCGATTAGACAGCCTTGTTCTCCGTGTGCAGCCAACTGGCTTTGAGGGGACTTTTATGGGCCTCCAGTCATGGCCTCTTGGTAATGGTCCTTACTGTATAGAATTTTTCTTGCATTATCATATGTCCCCCTTCAACAGTTCGATCTAAAGATCGACAATTTAGATTTCGATATTTTAGTGTGACCATGTGATGGAGTCCTTAAACATTGAAATATCGATCGTTAGTTAGAAAGTGAGCCATCAGTCGAAGGATAGAAATTAATTCGATCCGGATACCACATCGATCAAGGTCAATATTTCGTTTACTTCGATCAAGATGTTACATTGATCAAGATTGATATTTTAATTATTTTGATCGTAATGTTACGTCGATCGAGATTGATATTTTAATTACTTCGATCGAGATTGATATTTTAATTACTTCGATCGGGATGTTACATTGATCAAAATATTTCAATTACTTCGATCGGGATGCTACATTAATCAAAATATTTTAATTACTTCGATCAAAATGTTACGTCAATTGAGATTGATATTTTAGTTACTTCAATCGGAATATTACGTCGATCGAGATTGATATTTTAATTACTTCGATAGAAATATTTCGTCGATCGATATATTTTAATTACTTCGATCGGAATGTTACGTCGATCGAGATATTTTAATTACTTCGATTGGGGATGTTATGTCGATCTAGATTGATGTTTTATCCTGCAAACAATTTTATAGACATGAATTATTTTTTAAATTTATTATTCTAACCTATTTGTCTGATGCTTTTGTGATTTTGTATGGCCTTTTCCTAGCTTAAGCTTCTCAATGTTTCGATCCTTTTGCTTTCCCTAATGCATTTTACAATTTTCATAAGTTATCTGTTTATGAAGTTAAAAGTTATTTGCATGCATTGCTGACCATTCTTGATTATCTTGTCTGATAGCTGTCATTCAAATCATCACGTCATTTCTTCTCTCCACATCGCTTCGAAAGCGGTGACTAAAAAAAAGTGCTTCATTTTGTTACTTCATCTTTCGCACTTTAATTATTACGCCTTTTACTCCTTCATTAAATAGCGGAGCTATGTGGCCTTTCTTAGTTTGTTTTGTAGAGATAAGGAATACTATAAATAGGTATGTCTTCTCTTTATTTCCCTGCCATTTCTTAAGATTTGATTTCCGAAGTTGCATCACATTTTTCCTCATGGAATCGATTGATCCTTCTTCCTATTTTCTATGCCATTTTAGGAAGATGAATGAATTACTAAGTGCTTTTCTAGTAGCATATGGCCCACAGTAGTAGGTAATGCATTTTCCACCCTCCTTTGCTACTTCCTTCTCTCAGCCCTGGACTTCTCATGGTGGTGGATACATTCCCGTGTTTGCTTCTCCATTTTGATGCCATTATGATGAAGTGAAGTTTGCAAGATTATAGGTGGTCTTGTTGTAGTGGAGCTATAGGTTCATTGCTCCTACCCCCCTCCCCCTTTCAAAGAGCTTTACATCTCTTGCTTTGTTAACTTTGTAATTTTGTGTAATTTTATCCTATTCTTTTCTATTTATCTTGTGTCATACCGCTAAAAAATTAAAAATGAAGGATATTATGATTTGGACTTATCTTTATCATTCGATAGATTTGCTTTGATCAGGATAGCTGATTTGTTCTGCAATTATATTCTTCTTTGATGTTAATAGTTGGACTCTCGCTTTGATCAGCTAGCTATTTTTATTTTGTTTTAAGCGAAAAATCTCTTTATCCATATATTTTATTTTTAATGAACTTCATTCTTCGTATACTTTTCGTATTGTACAGTTTTTCACCTTGTTTCTGTATCTATCTCATGATCTTGTAAAAATACAAATTTGTTCCGATCAATTTAGTTTTTCGAAATCCATGCATTTCATCCTTTATCGTTAGTAGGTTCAGAACAGGGTTTATTTTGATTGGTCAGTCGGAGCTTGATGTTTTTGTTGCCAACTTTTAGCGTCTACTTTGATATCCGATTATCACCCTCTTAACACTTGTGTTTGATTGTGTTTTTTAGAGATATCTTTTGACCGCGTTCTTTGGAAAACGATATTGGTTAAATGCTCTTTATGACTTCTTCGATTTCAGGGCTTTTATTACGGCTATTTATTTTCTTTAATTCCTTATTTATTGGGATTACCACATGTGCCTCCAGACTCCTATAAATAGACTCTTATCTATTCTCTTTTGTCTTTGTTATCCTCTTTTCTGCTTGCTTTCCTTTTTGTCGCTTGCTTTTATTTCTCCTATGGATCTCCTAACTGTCTTTCACCCTGCTTTGAAATTGCCATTTTAGGAAGATGAATGAATGGTCAGACAATTCCCTACCTGGGCATCTTATATTTGGTGATGCACTCTTTATTTTTTGTTGCTTCCTTCATCCTCATCTTCTTAAGCCATGGATGATTTGTAACATCTTTATAAAATTGTACTATACATACGGTGACTGATTAACTCAGATGTTATCTCAGAGCTACAGTCATCCGATGCACTAAACCAGACAATCCAATAAATAATTTTTTTAACCAAACATCATCGATATTCAAGTACTATTTATACAATTCATATGCAATACTAATTACAGTTTATACTTATACAAATACAAAACCATAATTTTAATACTTACATTCCTATTCCTTATGATAACATACATGACATGCTTAAGCCTTCCATCATCCTCCATATCTATCTGCAAAACTCATTAAATCTTTCTGTCTTTGAAATCTGCACGCAGTCACAATACTACGCACTGAGTATTAAAAATACCAAGTGATAGAATACATATCACAAACTTTGCAATCCTAATCTTATGCATGCATACACTACCTTATTCATTTCTTATATTATATCATCACTAGCTCTTTAATATTCCTACCTCAATCATCTATCAATTTACTAGAATCGCCTATTATTATGCTTACACTTTTTATTCCGTAGCACCTAAGTGTTAAGGTCTTGTTAGCAATACTTTTACTTTACTTTCTTGATCAATATTTCTGTCATTTCTTTTCATTATGACTATGATCTACCTATGCTTTGCTAAACCCTTTGATAATTTCTTTAACATTATAGTATTATTACTAATTAATTTACTGCTACTATTCTTATCATTAATGCCAACATCATTAACCTAGACACCAATACTTTCTATAACAGTTTTATCCTTAATTGCCCTAATATTTTTTGACTTGTTTCATTTACTGATCACATTTTAATTCAATTTACGGGCTAATTTTCCTTTAACCTTACCGTGACTAATTCCCAATTAAGTCTCTTTTTAAATTCTATAAATTTACAATTGACCTTTCATTGTCAATCATTACTAGTTTTGTTATTTCTTAAGTAATATATATCTTACTTTTAATTACACTTATGAACTATATTATTGCTGAATTTTCATTTTAGTCCTCTCCTTACTATTATTAATGACAAATTATAATATAATCCCTAAAGTTGTTCATTTGTCAATTTACCTTATATTTTTCTACTATTTACTCTTATAGCTCATTTTTCCTATCTTTTACTCTTAATACATGTTATAACATGTAAAATTATGATTTAATCCCTATTTTTTATTTAAGTGCAAGACTTATACTTTTAGTCCCTATTTCACCATGTAATATGGTTCATTTACGATTTCATCTTTCAATTAATATTTTATTTGCTAAATTACGATTTAGTTCTTGCACTTTTACTAATTTACAGTGGTGCTCTTTTTTATCACTTATTTATACTAGTGCCACTACTTATTTGTACTTTCACACTTAATTTCTTATTTGACATGCAATTTATCTTTTATTAACTAATATTTTATTTTTATGGCAAATTACATATTGATCCTTAACATGTTATTTTCTTACCACTTTACATTTTAGTACCAATTCTTTTTGTTCTTTACAAATAAGTTCACTTATGTTTCATTTCCACCTGGGAATTAACCTTTATACTTTTATTCATTACACAGTCATTTAAATATTTAGACATGTATTCATTCATTCAATCACTTAGACATTTATTCCGTTATTTATTTTAAAAGAATCTTCTTATTTTTTCTACACTTACCCTTGAGGTTTAATCTTTAACACAAATATCATTTTAACCCTTTAATCTTTTAAATTCCTTTCAATTAAGTCCCTAACTTTCAATTAATTACAAAATTACCATTCTTTTTACACTTTAATTTCAATTTTTTTCACCAGTTCATTTATTTTCACTCAAAGCTCATTATTTGACATATAAATTGTTAATTAATCTTTATTTTATCATTTTCATGTAAACTTACATTTTAATCCTTCAGAATTATAAGAATTCATTTTAGGGATATTTATTCACTTTTTTTTTCATTTTTACCCTATATTCATTGCTTGTCATTTTTATTCACTAAACTCAGTATTTGGAAAATTAACATTTTATCCTTAAACTTTTTATTTCTTTTCAATTAAGTCATTTTTCATTCTAAACTTCATTTTTACTTTACTTTTTGCACTTTTTACCAATGTTTTGAAACTCGACCCAGAAGTCGACTATTTGCCAATTGAGTCGTGGGTCAATTGGTTCAATCGAGTCGACTCGAAATTTTTATTATTTTTTGAAATATAATTATTTACAAAAAATTAAACATATAGTATGTAAAAATACATTGAAAAATATATTAATTACCCAATATCAATATAAAAATATATTAATCCACATAATATCAAAAACAAACATTCAAATAAATTCATTTAACACATGTATAAACTATCAAAAGTTCCATGAATAGATGTAAAAAGGTATAATTTCATGCAAAAATATTTTACAAGCTTGATTGAATGGGGTAAAAATTAAAATTTGATTAATTATAATAAGAAAAATAAATCAAATTATATAAATCTGTAATTCTCCAACCACACGTATGAGATATAATAAAATAAGCAAACCGTTTTCTAATTTTTTATTTTTTATTTTTTTGAAAAGTTTTTGAAGTCCAACCTAATTTTTGATCCAATCTGGTTCAATCCGATTTTTTCGGTCCAACTGGTTCAATTCGAGTTTTTTCATTTTTCGAATTTTATGTTGGACCAATCCAGTTTTCTTATCGAATCGCGATCCAACCGGTTCGACCATCCGGATCAAATCGAGTTTCAAAACATTAGTTTTACCATATTTTTATTATTATGCCCTTAGTATAATCCTGATAGAAATCTTCAGAATGGATTTACAGGATGTGGACCCCACAGTAAACAGTAGGAAATGGCCCCGAAGGATCAATCCACCTTAGATCATATCAGAACAAATAGTCAGACAAAAACTATGAGAGATCATTACGATCCTATCATAGCAAAGCAAGTCGCCATGATTTGCACCGCAATATGGATGTCCCTATGGCTAGCCAATCATATCTTGAACTAGATTTTAATCGTTTGTCCACTAGTAAGGGTAAAATTCTTTGGTCATTTCAAAATTTCCTTTCACATTTTGACATTCTCCTTCGCCTTTCCATTTCAATATACTTTTCAATCAATTCTTTTGCCACTTTACACATTTTTTCAATTATCACTATAATTCATCACTTTCATTTCACATTTTAACTTTTCCATTTGCTTTTAATTTCAATACATAGAACATTCAACTTTTCCATCAATTTTTTTTCATATTTCATGAATTATCTCATCATAATTCATTATTTGCACTTTAAGTATAATGAATTTGCTCACTTAAAAATATTCATACATATTCCATTTTCACAAACATTGCATTTACATTCACACTTATCAATATTTAACTAATTTTTCACTATTATTTCAATTAAATATATTATACTTTAATAACTTCATTTAAAGTATAATACGCTATCAATGTAAATTATATTCAATTAAATTTTAATACTTTTCAATAAATCACTATATATTCTATTTTCAATTACTATTCTTTTGTGGCCTTATAACTATTAGATTACATAAGTTACCTCTATATTTCAAAGCATTCAGCCTCCTATGAACTCTTCTTACATTTTTTTCTTCCTTTATCCAATATTCCACTAATTTACATAATTATATAATTACTTACATTAATCATCAAAATATACCCTTAAGTAAATACACAACCTAACCTCATATTCAAGCACCAAATTTTTTTGCCCCATTTTAAGCACTTAAACTTTCATTTACAAGCTCTATTCACAAATCTATACTCTTAATTAACATGTTTATGCACTAATTTCCATTTAATCATCAAATATACCCTGGTATCTTTTAGTACTCAATTTGGCTTCTATATTATCCATACCATGTAATTTCTTTTTCCTTAGTTTAGTCATTTAAATCATCACTTCTAACACCCCTAAACATATTTATAAGGCTTATTTCAATTTAACATGAAGTATATACATAATTATATAACTTATATAAACATACCACTACACAAAATTCATGAAAATTAAGGGATATTGCGTTCATTAAACTTATATTCACTTTCTTCTCACTTAAATCTCCAATTTCATCACCTTGAATCTATAAAATTTTACCATTTCCATTTTTCTCCAAAGGTGCCCGATATACCTATGCAATTCTATAAAATCCATGCTTCAATAATTGATTATATCATCATATTTAAACTCTACACACCTAAATCCATCAATATATGCCTTCAATTTGAATTAAGAACCTTAAAATCACTTACCTCAATTTTATGCCCCAACTTTAACCACTTGATTATTTTCACTTCTTTCCCTTCCAATAGAATCTAGAGGTGATAATCAATGATATGAGAGGCTAAAATATGCTTGGGAAGCTTTGATTTAGTGTAATTAATGGAAGGTAAAATAAAGGAATTATGGAGACAACAAGAATGAAGGTTTTGGCCAAAAAAAGAGAAAGGGAAAGGCTGAACAATATTCTGATCTCCTACAAATTTTTTAGCCCATTTTATATGACTCTTAAGTGAGTTTGATTTTGGTTCAATCAATTGGGCCGATCCAATTCATCATAAGCCCAATAATTAATCAATATACAATCCTAATTTAGTTCTCTCAATTTTCAAGCTCAAATTCACTCAAAATCAATTTCATAATTTTTAAAATATATAATATAGCCTGCATAAAAAATTTTTGCTCAATCGAAATCCATTTTCGATCCGGTTCACTCAAACTAGTCTAATCCAACAATTTTGGGTATCACCGTAAAATTAATTTTTTACTATCAAATAATTTTAAATATTAATTAGAGCCCAACTGAAAATTTTTGTAATTTTTAAAGATCATTTACTATTTTTAAAGCATTGGTCAAATCAACGGTCAATCGATTACTATTTAAACCACAATCATTATTTTTCTCTTATTTTCTTAGTTCAAACCTTCCTAAAAATACTTTCATAATCCTCAAAATATATTTATTAGGCTTCACAAATATTTTTGAGTTAATCAAAGACCGTTTTCTGAACTACTTTACTTTTACCAGTCTGATAATTCGATTTTTTAAAATTATCAAAAAATTAACTTTTCATTACCATATAATTATACATTTCATTTAATGTTGATTCGAATTTTCTAGTAATTTTTAGAGGTTATTTGCTATTTTTAAAGTTTCGATAAAATATTAGTCAATCCGAGTACTATTTGAACGTAAATCATGAAATTTCCTTATTTTTAATTTTTGAAGACTAATTTAACCTCATTTTGATTCTCAATTTCACCCTTGGACTAGTCACTACTGTTAATTATAAATTATATAATATTTTTAGTAGGATTTTACGTGTTTAAGTGAGTTAATTTAGTTGAATTTTAGTTTAAATATTTAAAATTGTGTTTTAAGAGCTAATTGTAAATTTTTGTGTTTTTCAGGGTTAAATTGAGAGAAAAAAGACTTAATTACAAAATATAAGAAGTTTATGGATCAAATCTGAAAATTTGAAAAATTGAAGATAGAAAATCTTACGTGAAGTCCAGAGAAATTTTACACAGTCGCGCATAAAATTACCTGAAGTTTTAAACAGCTGCGTAGGAAGACGAACGAAACAAGTTGAGTATAGTAACCATATGCATGGCCATGCACCTGAAGAAAAACCTTGATGCATGGCCATGCACTTCATTCATTGCCATGCATGGCAGTGCATGGGAAGGCCAAAATTCTTGCGTGGCCACGTAAGCCCATTGGAGAAAGATGCATGATAGTGCATCAAATAAGGCCTTGTTTTACGTGGCCGTGTAAAAGAGTTCGATGTTTTGACGAAACTTTCAGTTTAAACAGAAGTCTTTTCCTATTCTAATTTAGAAAGTTTAGAAGGCCACTATGTCTTGTTTTGGCTGTAAATAGTCGAAAAAAAACCAAGACCATGAGGGTCAATAGTCAGCAACAATTTGTTTCACTTAGAATTTAGTTTCACGTTCTTTAAATTTTCTTTAGTTGTGAGAAATAAAATTCAAGAGTTTGAGAGTTTTCTTGGCTTTTCTGTACAAGTTAATTAATGGAGCTTTGTAACTCTTTATTTTTTATTCTTTTCATTAATTTAGCTTTATTTTTCATTATGAATAGTGAGTAGTTTCTTTACTTTTGCTAAAGGTTCCTTGAAGCGTTGATTTGTATTGTGATGACTTGATTGAGCTTAAATTTTAATAGTAGTTGATTATTTCTTGGTTTTAAAAATATTCTTATCTTTGAGTGTGTTAAGACTAGTTGTTAGTTTATTTATTTAATGACTGAAATTGATTTGGACACTATCATTAGTTTGCATGTTCTTAGGTTAACTTTTATTGTCTATGCATAATTGTTTTCCTATTGTGAGATGGTTATGTATTGATAATATTGATTAAGACTAAGAGAAGAGGAACTAAGAATAAATCGAAATTGAGCTTTCTGTAACATGATTCAATGAATATTTAGGAATATAAACTGGATATTTATGCTAAGTGTTAAATTGTTCTTAATTGAGAATTTGATGCTTAAGAAATGTATTCTTGATTCAAGATATCAGGATTTCTTTTATCTAGTTTTTTCATAATCACTATTATTTCTATTGGATTTAAGTTATTATAGTATGAATTAAGGTGGATAGTCCTTTAGTGAAAGTTGTTTTAATCTTGATATTTTCTCTATCTGTTTACTTGGTTTTATTTAAAAGCTAGTTTAATTACGTGAGTTGTTTTGATTAATTGTTTATTTGTCTGTTTTCAGTTTTCATTAAGTTTCAAAAATCATAAAATTTGGGATTTTTTCTTCTTTCTTTTATACACAAACTTTCATTTTAAAAATTCAACATTCTTGCATACAAACACGGATTTTCCTTGGGTTCGATATTTTAGGATCATAATTATATTTTCCTATATTAATAGCTGATCTAGTACACTTGCTAGATACCGGTCATCTACTAGTACATTCCAATGATCACATAAAATATTGTTTGATCTCGGAAGGTACTATTTATCCTGGTATCACTATTTACCGTTGGAACACTATTTTCGACTAACCCGGTAATTAGACCATTATATAATTTCTCTCATTTTTCAGGTTTTGAGGCACCACAAGTGGAAGATATTTGCAATGTCTTAAAAGTTGAAGAGGAATAACGACAATTAGTGGTAGACATAGGAGTTATAGACTTCAAATGTAATGCCTTTGAAAGAGCCTTAATGAATTCCATTTTTCTCACTTATCTTTTATTTACGATATCTATATTGAATCCATCGAATCGATCTAAAGATTGTTGGTCAAGTGAAGTTAAGAAATGAGAATTTGATAAGCCAATTTTACTCATTGATCGTTTGAATTTAATAAGATTTTGCAATCTCTTAAGGAGAATGATGACAAATTTTCATTGATCTTTCGATCGAAATGATCGGGATAAATTTTTATCGATCTTTCAATCGGAATTCCTTACTCTAGGGCGCTCTTTTTTTGGGGCCCTATTTGCCATAAGAAAACGTATTAACTGAGTGCGGATCAGTCAATTTTGACATTAATTGCCATGGGCACTTTTCTTCCTTTCCTCCTTTCCCATCTGGCATTTCTGCCTCTTTTGGCATTAATGCCTCCTTTCTCCAATTTGACTTTCGGCTTCTAATGAGTCTTAAGGGGCTTCTTCACCTTTTTTGTACCTTGTATTTTATCTAGTTGTTTTCATCCATGATGTTATTTTGCAATCCTCTATGGGATCCATCAATCATTTTGATTGAAATAAAATCCCTCGATCGGCTCTTCTTGATGCTAGAGTGATGGATTTCTGACCTGGCATCTTCTTTTACCAACTTGAATTCCTCTTTCGCCTCTAGTCCAATCAGAAATAGAAGAAAGATCTCTGCTCGCCTATCTTTTTTCTTTTTTCTCCTTTCAGGTTTTTTACTTTTTTGCTAAAGGAAAGAGCTAGTAAGGCAGATGTGTTAGCATCCATACCTTGGATTACTAAAGCATATAGAGGCGATTCCTTACTCCCCCTACATTTTTTTATAGAAGGATTGTGAGAGTTTGTGCCTTGATGTATGATATCGAGGAGGGGGGACGTTTCATCCTCCTTTAATATTAGCACGGGAAATTTTATCTTCCTGCAATATTAAGTCCGCTTTCCCGATTGGATATATTGCTTATAAGGAAAGATCCTTTCAAGATGACCTTTCGGCCTTAGAACTTGGGCCATAAGACCAGTCTTTTTCTTTGTATAAGAAGAGGGGCGACCTTTATCTGATTTATTCTGGAGATAAAGAGGGAGGCAACTGTTTCATCCCTCTTAATATTTTTTCCAATAGGCTAGTTCTGGGAATCTCCAACATCGGTTGCATGGTATCTCAAAAGGAATACATTTTGCTTCCTTTTGGCCTTGGCACGTAACTTTTTACTTTCTTTTAGTTTCAGATTTCGTTCTTACCATAAGTCGACTTCTATATAGTTTTAAAGACTTTCATGGTGCATTTTTTTAGTTACGAATCCATATTTTTTCGAGGAACGTGGGGGTTTGCTCAGCCATCATCTCTCAACAAAAAGACTAAATGATAAATCTCAAATTATCATAAAAAAGGGATAGGCCCTTGTACAAGTAGGAGAGTGGAGTCGATGTGCTTTGGTATGTTGGTTTCAATTGGGATGAGGATGCAAGCCCTATAAAAGGTACTGGTTCGGTTGCTCCGGATATTAGCACTCCGATACTTAAGTTAGCAATTAGAAGAAAAGCTCTTAGAGATAGAATATATGCATTTAAAGAGAGAAAAAGTCTATGTTCTATGAAAATGAACCTGCTTTTTATAAAGCTCAAGGAAGCTTGAATAGCATTTCTGAATAGTTAATTTACTTTGGGCAGGTATGGCCTATTGTGTAGATAACGGTGATATGAAAATGGCGTGTGTTAAACAGTCACATCATATCAGAGACAGATCCTGTCCGATTGGATGGCCTCATTCCCCGTATGCAGCCAACTGGCTTTAAGGGGACCTTTATAGGCCTTCAATTATGGCCTCTCAATGATGGGCCTTATTGTATAGAATTTTTCTAGTATTATCACATATTTTTGCCGGCTGACGTAGATTAGAATGACAAAATTGGACCCATTCTATAATTATAATGGTATTTTTCTAAATACTTGAATGTCATATTTGAACCATTTCAAAAATTTAACAGGTAAATTTATCCTTTTTCCTTAATTTTAATATAAAAAAAGTTATTTTTACTGAAAAATACTTCAAATTGTATTAAAAATCCAATATGACATCCGCCTAAACTCAAAACCGCTTTAAAAGTATAAATTTTCCTTAAACAGTCAATCTATGCGCTATTTAATCAAGGAAACAAAAACTTTAAGAGGAACAACAAAAGCAATTTTTTACTATTTCTGTTGCATTACATGTGTTCCTTCTAATGTGCAATGCTACATGTTACTTTCTAAAATGTCTACAGTTTAGGTAGCACGTATTATATTAAATTTTTTATAGAATTTTAAGTATTTTCAAGTAAAAATGATTATTCATGCAAAAATTATAAACTTGAGTTGTTATAAATTTTATTTTATATAACTTTCTGGTAATTGTACAAGTTCACTAATCTCCAATGCAATTAACCCAAAAATTATGGCACCAAAAAAATGAGTATGTATACGTAATATAATGTGTATGGCCATGAAAAAAAAAAAAACCTCATACAATATGCAAATATTGTTGGTCAGCTCGATTAAATATTGTAATTAAGCTTTGTTACTACCTATGGGTGGATAATTTAATATTTTTAATAATTTTTAAAAATAATATGCCATTCGATTAGCTTATAAAAATTTATTGAAAATCATTATATATTACCCATTTTAGAATAACGACTTGCAATCAACTTGTGTTAAAAACTTTTTTTTTTCTAATTCGATCTATACTAAACTTGAATATAATCGGTGACAAGCTCCAGAATAGTTGATGGATTGACTCCAAATAGAGCATACTCATCAAGGCTCGAATCCAACCATCCATTTTCTAGTCAAAATTAATTAATTAATTAAATTGTGTGTCAGTTATTTTGGCCGAATAAGCCTTTTATTGTACGTTCCTTGCTTGTTTCAACCAGTAGATGGAGTAGTTTATTAGTTGTTTATGAATTGTGATGTATTCTCTAGTTGGGATTTTAATTTGCTTCTAATGAATGCATCTCTTTGACAAAATTAGATGAAGGCTTTTTGGACTTAATCTTTATCAATATAAAATATTGATTTTTTTTTTAATCATGGAAACCTCCTTAATATTGAAATAATGGAAGTAGGAATGAAGGAAAAATCAGCAAGTAAAGCTGCAAAAATACAAGAAGAAGGAGAAGTCCCAGTAAAACAATATCCGGAAGCTTTACAATCACTAATAATCAATTTAAACACAAATCTAATGCTATAATTAAAAATTGTATATTCTTGACTTAATAAAAACTAAAAAAGCGTGAGGTATCTGAAAAAGCAAATTATGAGTAAAGAATCCAAAAATTAAGTAAAGAAAAGAAAAAGATTTTTTTATTCAATATGCAGTACAACGATAATTATATATTAGATCTTAGAAAATTCTTAAATTTAGTATATGAAGCTAAACATACAGGGCACATTTGGTTTGTTGTACTATATTAGTCTATATTGCATTAGCTCATATAGTATTATTCTGTACCGTTCAACTTGTATTATTATATATAACATTTGGCAACAAAATTATAATAATTTGTAATATTTTATATTATATTTGATGCACAATAATATACTATATTATTCAAAAAATGGAAAATATATAAAATTAAATTATTTTTAATGTTAATAATTTAGAGAAAAAAATTTGATTATAAAATACAATTTATCATACAGACATTTTTTCTAAAAATAATATTTTAAAAAAAAATCTGAAAAGTGGAGTGTCATAAAAAGTTGATAATGACATTGATTGATATTTTTTTACCTGTTAATCAAGGGTCCTGTTTTAATTCTGTAGTTTTATGCTAGTTAATACAGAAGAAATTATAGCTGTTTGATTTAATTCGGTAGTTTTATGCTACTTCATAGAAAAAAAATTAATGGGTATTTGATAAAACTTTACTAGCCGTTACTATTTATAAGATTTAGTAATTTTATATGGCAGAATAGCGAAACTATCTAATAAGAAACCAAACCAGAACTCCCAACATAGAAAGAGAGGGATAAGAAAATGTAACCACTAAATTAAGCCATCAATTGATGTACCCTTCTCCCAATTAGAGAAGGTAAAACAATAACAGTACCCACAGATAAATATGGATCTTCTACATATCTAAGGTCAACTGCTTCAAATGTAATTTGCACGACATAAGAAGTTGCATAATATCTTCTTTAGGAATGAAACCTCAATTTGCAATTTCCTTTTACAGCATGAAGCTTTTCCTTCAAGAAAATTGAATCTGTTTCCCCAATCAGCCAATTTTTTGCTGGACTAACCAGCCGATGACATAAAATGAATCACTCCCCTAAGTGATCAACAAAAAATGCCTGTACAAAGAACGGCAAAATAATCATTTGTAATTTGTCACAAGGGAAAAGAATAATCGTTAAGCAATTGGCTAATCCTGTGTTTTAGGATGCCCTGCCGCAATTTTAATGCCACAGCTTACTACAGAAACCGTTTCGTGGCCTCTTGCTTGATATTATATCTGAAAAAGAATCAACCAACTGCCCTGCCAAACTACTAGGATCATCAATTAGAGTTTGGATGAAGGTGTTGACTACTCTACGCTCTTGTTCAGTCGATCTTAAACTAAACCATGTTAACAATTTTAACCTGAATTCCTGGTTAATCTGGCCCTCACATTCCAACCATCGGATAATTTTTACACAATACTCAAAGTTTTCGTCCAAGCAACCTGAGCCATTGGACACACGGAATGGCGACCCACTTATCAAAGTGCTGTCACAGTCATGCATCTCATCGTTGGAATGTGCAGCTCTTTTTCTACATAATTCTGTCCGAGAATCAACAGCAGGCACTTCTCCACTTGGCCCACCAGTCCAGGTCTGGGAGTCACCACTGCCATGTGATCCGGCCAAACCATTCTTCTTCATGTCATGAGAAGCAGCATCATCATCTGCCTCAACAACATGTTCCAAAGTACACCCATTATCTTCATCCCGAGATGACTCAAATGGGGGGGTCAGCTCTTCATTCAAATCAGGTACTGAAATAACATTTAAGTCAAGCCCACGTGAAACAGATGGCAACTGATCTTCTAGTGTTTCAGGCATTGTCATTTTGCTCGCTCCACAGCACTTTTCTGTATCAGCACTGCAAAAACCTTCAAGGCATCCTTGCTCTTGAGCCCAAGCTAGGTGGAGGATCTTTCCAAGCTCTCGAACCTTAAATCCTGAAGAATTTACTGCCATAGTACTTTTGGATTCTCTCCTTGAACCATTCGTACCCCCTCCTACTATGGAATTTGCTTTCTTACCATTTGTAGCAACTGAGGAATTAGAATTCTTATGGAGTATCTCTATGCTTTTGGTAAAGCACTTGGCTTCTGAGTGACCAAAGTCACCAGCCTCTGTATATGAAACAATCCTAAACGTGTACTCAGTGCAGGGCTGCAGATTGGATATCAAAATCCTCCTCTGAGATCTTGGAAAAACACAAATAGGTTCTTCAGGGTGTGTTTCTTCTCTAGTCTTGCAATACCAGAGCTTGTAGCCCTTAATGTCATCAGATGATGCAGTAGACAATTCAATTAAAATGATTACCACAGAAGACGACGTCACATCTTCAAATAAGAACCTGCAAGCAGAAGGAAGTGAATCCTCTGCAGAGAAGGCAACTTTCGTTATTCATTTCTATACTTTATGATTGCCATTTACAATGAAGGACAATAACACAGAACAGCTGATTTGAATTATAACCTCTGCTATTTGGGTTTCCATTAGCAATGGTAGCCAGCCACTCGTCAGCTTTTTTAATTGCAGATGAGCAAAGTGTCTGCACTTCGCCAGCAATAGACAGTCTGCAAACAATACCACGTGCCATCTTGGCGGAAACGCCGTTCACTGGACCCACCTCTGTTTCTAATTTGGCTTTTGCCTCTTTTACAATTTGATGGAGTTCTTTAAACCTTGAACTTCCATCCAATAGCCTGTAGCTCAAGTATATCCTATAACAGAGCACATCAACACGACGAGCTTCCTTGGCAATGATAAGCTGCTTCTTCCAACATCTGTCAGTATAATCATACAAGATAATTGACATAATTACTATGTTGAAATAAAAATATGAAACATAAAAGATTAATCTGCAGTCACTGCCCATTCTTGTACTGCTTGGTTTCCATCTCAATGAGAACCAGAGAAAAATCTTTTTTTCTCTTTTTTTTTTGACAAGCCAACTTATTTCCTCAGATCCATTATGTTTTCGAGATCATCTTTAAGCAATCAATGCATATTATGGAATCACACAAGGAGAGGTAAAAGATAGCAACAGTAAATTGTTCCTCTACAGTTAAAGAGGTAAATGTTCTATAAATTGACAAAGTAGGAAGATACTTGTTAGAAGGTATGCATAGGAAAATCTGAGCTGTCAACACAAAACAGAAGATGAGCATTATTAATGAAACTGGCTCAAAAAACTAACTAGCTTCACAGAGAAATGAATGGCGTGGGGAATTTACTTACCCAAGTATCCCTGAAACTTTACCACAAGATGCACAGCAATAACTACCATCAAGCTGCATCAGTTGCCCAAGATCTACAACACCCACCTTTTCACGTTGAAGAGCACACTCAATATGACATGATAATCCACAGGAATCCCCCTCACTAGTTTCAGATGTGCAGACCAGCCATAGACTTGGATCTTTATTGTCATCAAATAAATGACAAATGCAGCAAGAACATCTCTTGCAAAATGTGTCATCAATAGATAGGACAGCCCTGCAAGCAGAATTTTTACATATCCAGGAGTTTGAACATCCAAAATCTGATGGCTGCTCGGAAGCAGTCACAAGGCGGGTGGGGTTTTCCCCCTTTCTTTGTTGCTTCTTGGGGGGAGGCTGATTACTGGGACTAGACGAAGGTTTTCTTGAGTCCTGCTTCTTCATTGTTTTGTTACCTGTCTTCATAAGTTCCGTTGCTTTGCTCTTTGATGAAGCTGTGTGCTTCTTATCCTTATCAAAGCAGGTTTGAAGAAGCTCCTTTTTCGGACCCGATTTCAGAATCTCTTGGAGGAGCTCTGGACTTCTAGAAGCATCATCTGAATTCCCATTTTTCTCAGGGGTGCTTTGCACACTGGACGAAAGGCTTTGAACACCAGAAACTAGATACACAAAAAAATCAACTGAAAAATAAGAAGTTTATAGCAGAAAATGAAACACTTTTTCACTGTGTATGACCTGTAAACAAAGCATGCAAGCAACAAATAATATGTCCAGCATTATTTCCAGAATTTGTTCAGAGTAGAATGAGTACTATTCTCCCTTCTTTATAGCTCAATCAGAATTGCTCCTTTACATCTTCATCTTTTTAATCCTCCAATATTTGCTCACTCTTTCAATGGGCTTCGTCATTTCTAAATGTTTATTTTTTTGGGCAAGTTCAAGCTGCCCCAGTTTAATTTAACACTTCCAACATTGACCTTCTTGTAAGCTTTATTCTCATAAAATTTTCAACTTCAACACCATAGCATCTTTTTTTCTCAAGGCAAATTATCTTATATTAACCATCATATCTGTGTTCCCAGAAGTTTACTTTAAGAACAAATAATCTCAAAGGATATCACAAAATGGGTTCATAAAGAAAAGAAAATTGTGGCAGCAATGCCACAAAAATGGTTCATCCCTGAAACATTTCCAAAAACTTTTCTGGGTTCTATTCTATGCTATGTCAATAATAATGCATATAGTGGTAGATGAAAAAATGGTAATAGTTGGTGAGAACATATATGTATTTGTTTGACAGAGGTCTAGTACATAATTCAAGTATTAAATTATCAAATGATTAATGAAGCCACTTGCAAAATCAGATGCCAAGCAGTCCTCACCCAGCATCAAAGCAAAGACCTAACAGAATTGTGAAAAGTCACTACAAACAACAACTATGCCAGGTTATGTCATTAGATAAAGCAATTGTTCAGAGTCCTTGAGTAATATGATAAATCAATATTCAAACAAAATGGAATTTGATATGGATAGTAAGCGGGTATTTGATTCAGCTGATAGTTCTTTTAACTCCAAAAACTAATTCAGGTGCTCAGTAAGGATAAAGAATCAACAGCTGATAGCTGTTACAGCACCTAGCAGCTGCTGACTCGAAAAACTTTATATTTGAGCTTGTTCTCACTACCTAGCAGCTCATACTTTTTTTATACTGTATTATCTTCACAAAAATTCTAAATTAAGAAATAATTGTGATTTGTATACAAGTGAAGAAGATGGATTAATCTACAACTGCAGTTAATGGGTGCTTAATTAGGCAGCATGAAGAGCAGAAACAAGTGTAGAAGGAAAAATTCAATTTTAAAACATAGAAAATTTGGCACATTGAAGGAGACTGATGTACATAGAAGGAAAAATAAGCATTTTCTGTAGTATTGATATCTCACAGCAGCAAACATAAACAATAAGGTGGGAAAATGAACCAACTGGCAACACTTCTATAGATCAAAAAGTTTCCCTTTACCCAAAAGTAGCTAACTTCTCAACAGTCCCATTTCCTGATTGTATAAACCAACCATCAAGCAGATATGAAAATTTCCCCATAATCAAATGTTTAATTACACTAAAACAATAAAGTACCCTTACCCCCTAACATGACCAGATCAGATTGTGATTCAAACTGGTACTGATACTCATTATTCTTGTTTGATGATGAGGTAGGCTTGACATTCCTAAATGTTGGATTCCCTAGTTTGATTTTTTTAGTTAAAATTTATATTTCCTACTTAGATTAGAATTCTATTTTATATTTCTAATTAGAGTTTATTTCCTAGTTCGCTTTTATATTTTTTTATTAGAATAGATTTAGAACTCTTTTTATCTTTGCTTATTAGAATAGATTTAAAACTCTTTTTTTCTTTATAAATAACTTGTACTTTTTAGGTTTGTTAAAATATGAGAATTAATAAAAAAATTTATTCTCAAAAATTTTAATGATATCAGAGTCTTTTTCTTTATAGAAGTTGAATTTTCTCCTTCTAAGCAATAGATAAAGTACCCATGTTTAGAAAAGTATCAAGAAGTTGGATTTTCCTTCTTTTACATCAGATAAATTTCTAATTTTTTAGTGTGATTTAAAAATTCTATAATACCAAAATTTAGTTTAAAATCTCTAATTTTTTTTAGTGTGATATAAAAATACTAAAATACCAAAATTGAAGCTTTACTATTTTGAGTAGGAGATGACTTACACCACCATTGGCAAAGGGTGCGCCACGTTCAGATCATCCAACCCACCAAATCTAGTCACCGGAGGAGTTGCAAGTGAAGCACACGATTGAAGATGGTGAGGTACTATTCATGCGCCAACAAGTGACGCACGTACAAGTTCTATTTTATTCTGATTTCTTCTGTTGCATGAAGCCCTCTCTAATCGTTGCCGTACTCTAAGACAGCCTTTTCCTTGTCGTTGTTAGACTTCTTGGGTGTTGAGCATATCCCATTACAAATATTCACACTCAATATTAGTGCTTTGACACAAGATTTTTTCAGTACTGAGATTATAATTGTAGAAGCCTTAGAGAATTTCAAAAGCTGCCGTCATTTAGTTTTGTACTACAAGACTGTATTTACTAAAGCACTTCACAACAGAATTTGTTACATTCTATTTTGCAAGTTGTCCCATGTGTAATTTCTATACACTAACTTGAAGGGGAGTGTTCTAATTTGTTTTTCTTGGTTAAAATTTATATTTTCTAGTTAGATTAGAATTCTATTTTATATTCCTAATTAAAGTTTATTTCCTAATTAGCTTTTACCTTTCCTTATTAGAATAGATTTAGGATTCATTTTTTTGTCTTTTTTTTTATAAATAGTTTGTACTGTTTAGATTTTTTAAGATGAGAGAATTAATAAAAATTTTTACTCTAAAAAATCTTCACTAAAGAAAGAAGGAAAAAGATGTGCTAGAAAGAAATCGGAAGTGAGCTTGGGAATCTTAAGGGAACAGCAGTTTCCAACTGCCCAATGCTTATTTGAGCATCTGAATGTGTTACAAAGAACAAGAGTCTTATCAACGTTCTCTCAACTATATCTGATTCTAATTTCATCATTAAGAATCCAAGAAATGTAATTGCTGACTAAAAACAATATCAGAATTACTTTGCACCACTGATCAAAACTAGTTTGTAGTTGGTCATGGAAAACTGCTTTTAACCAATCTGGTATACAGCACAATGATATGAATCAGTATGAAAGACATGTTATTTGCTCATCACATTACGTATTATTGCCAACTTATATTGCTTTTTCAACCAGCAGTAGGTTATCAAGAATTAGTCATTGAGATCCTACAGAGGGTTTGACAGGCACACTACAAACCATATTCCACAAAAGAATTAGCATAACATCTTGAATCTTATACTAGAAACATGGCATTATGCTTGCATGTATGGTACTGATCATGCTCAGGAAAAAAAAAATTTACTTTGTCAGTAATTAACATTTTTTAGCACACAATAAGGTGGGAGAAGAGGAGGATTTTTGTGTTACAAGTCAAAGAACATACTATAAGCTAAAAAATCCATCAGCATTAGCAAGAAAGTATAGAGGGAGCCACATAAAGGATTGCAGCTTAGGGCACTTTGGACGCCCTTTTTACAAATAAGAACTCATAAGAAAATTTGGAGAAACAGAATTTAATTCCCACACAGAACTAAGAACTGAATTCAGTCACAAGCTAAAATCTGGATTACATTACATAAATCTGGATTACAAATGAAAATAAACACAGAATAATAAAAAATATTTAAAACTAATAGAGAAGCACAGAAAGACACTACCTTTAGCAAGGAATTTATCCTCTAAATCCATTTTCAACAGGCTGGTGCAGTAATTTTTGTAGCCTTGCCTGCAACAATGAATTTAAATAAAACATCTTCAAGTTCCCATCATTCCCTTCACTACACTAAACTTAAAATTTTTTGCCGCCCATTGAATATCTCATTCAAAATACCAAAGCAAAGGATAAGGATAACAAATTAAAATAGACCTTCTCTGTTCAGTTATTAAATATTTCCCAAGTATCAACACAAAAAAGCAATTTTTTTCTCTATTCCTTCACTTGGAGTTTTAAGCAAATATATAGCATGATCAAAACCAAAAACAAATAATCAGTAACATTGAATTTAGTTCCTTTACTTCACATATGCAGCAATGCAGCAAATGAAATAAGAATAATGTAACCAAAAACTACAAAAGTAGCACTATGGAACAAACACATATATCCAATTGAACCTAAGCAACACAAATATAAGAATAAAATGGCTTCAAACAAATTATACTCCTTTCTAAAATTACCCACACAATTTTATGCAACAAAACCACACTCCAATTTTAAGCATTACAAACGGGAAATGAGCAAATATTTTTAAAAAAATTATAAAAACTCCCAAAGCCACGTAGCAGGTAAGCAAAACGAGACCTCAGAAGCATCTAAAATACGAAAATCCACACATTGCGAAGATTTAACGTGGAAAATAAATTAAAAATAAATTAGAAAGTGTGGAAAGCTAAGAAAATTTTAGATACTGTAAGCAGTACGCAATCTGAGAATACGAAAGCGAACTCGGAAGAGAAAAAACGAAGTGAACGGGGACGGATCTGAAAGGCAGACGCAGAGAACAAAAAAACAAAACGACAATTCGAAAAGAAAATAACAGAATACATAACAGAGGAGCACGAAGAAGAGTACCTGCGGATAATGGGAGAGGAATCTAGGGTTTTAATGGGGCCAAGAGCAAAGAATTTCGCTATGAAAGGACCCAACCCGAATCAGAAGAGAGAGAAACTTCCCCTCCGTGTTACGTTAGTTTGTTAGAGAGAGGCGAGAGAAGAAGGCTGCTTATATGAATTGTTCACGTTTTTAGTTTTTACAAGTACGCTATGGTGACAAGGAAAACGCACGCGCGGCGAGGGCGCGGTCGGCCTTGAAATCTTCTTTTTACTGGCGTTTGGCTTTGGATTTCTGTTTAGGCCAGAGTTTGTTCTGCTCAGCAGAAAAAGTACGTGAAACACAGTCTTTCGTTCCTATTGGTGCGTGAATAACACGATCCACACAATAGCGTGAATAGAGCTATCTATTATTTTTTCTGTTTTTAGGTTTGTTGGCACCAGGAGGAAGCAAATGAGTAATCAAATCTATGGCGTTCAGCAATTAATATGACGTGGTTATTCGTATCGAAGCGGATTCAATGTGAACCGTTGGATTGAACTAGATTGAGCGAGAATTTTGAATCTAAGTTTGTTCTTAATTGTTGACTAAGAATTTAATCGGGTTATTACTGAGTAATTACACGTTTCACTTTAATTGGGAATACGTTTTAGGAGTCATAGGATTCAAGAAGAAAAGAAACAAAAAGGTCTGACACGTGTCAACGTTAGAAAAATACTAGTGGAAAGAATCAGTCAAAAATGAAAAAAAAAAAAAAGGTCTGCAGGAGATGTCAAACGTATGTTTTGATACTTTTTATGATTCGAATTTCAGATTTTTTTTTTTTAATTTTCCAGCGCAGCTGTTATTGGCATGAAATTTCCACATGGGTTAGCGGTGGCCTTCCATGTAGAAGAATTCTTTGTGCAATTGGTGGGTTGGGGTTATTGAAAATTTGACCAATTATTGAAATTAAAAAAAAAAACCACAATTTTGCTTTGTTAGTCTGTGATGCAGATTGAAGAATACTTAGCTTTATCTGTATTCTATCTCTGAAAAAAAATACAAAAGCAAAAATCTTTGGTTGAAATTGACTTTGTCAAAGGTAATTTTAATGGAATTAAGCCTCATAAAAGGCAAGAGATGCAAATAGAAGAACACAAGCATAGCCAAGCCAATTTATTAAAATTGGATCGGATAAAGAACAGAAGAGCTAGAGGGTTCATGATTCAATTGAATTTTTTTAAATAATATTATTTTTTAAATTTTATATAAATATTATAAAAATATTACTATATAAAATATTAAAAATAATTTTAAAAAATTCATTCATTATTAAACATTAATAATAAGACTATATTTTTAAGTTATTCAATATTTATAACAAAAAATTAAGATAAATATAATAAAAAATTATAAATTTTTAAAGAAATTCATCAAATATAAATTATAATTTTTATTTTATTCATAAAAAATTCATTAAAATTGCTTAAATTTTAATTATTTTGTATTTATAATTTTATTTTGCTTTTTCCAGCAAAAAATAATATTGTATGGATATCTTGAACAAAAATTAATTTTTCTATATTCAAACTAGTTTATTATGATTTTATCCTATTTTTTTCCGGTTTCAACCCGGTTTAAACGATTTTCTGGTGGTTCAAAACGGTTCCTTCCGATTTTTAGTCAATTCAATTTTCATACATTAAACCGACCGAATCAATTGACGGTTAATATTTAAACTGATTCGACCGATCGGTCTGGTTTTGATAACATTAACCCACACACATACCAAGAGTTTCAAATTTCATATCTACTAAAAATTAAAACCTCAAAATACAAAGAATTAGAAAAGTAAACTCAAGTACTCTAGCAACTCATCTTTATCTTCAACTCAAACTTAGCATAATCTCGCGCTTAAGTTTGATCAAACGGACTTGCCTATTAAGCATAGCAAGCAACATACTTTTTCATCGTCTTTTCCACATTTTGCTTCAGACTTCATCTCATGCCAGAAGATCTTCATATCTAGCACAATTGACGTGTAAAAAATACTCCAAAATACGAAATAGATGCGAAGTTTAAGAATTCAAATACGGTTTTGGAATAACGAGGGGAAAATATTCATAAACTTTTTTTAAGAAAAATAGTAATTTAGTGCACAAGCATATTATATCAGGATTATCAAATGACATGCATTTTAAATATCTAACGATTTAAATATGTGTGCAATATATGCACCCATATACCAAATTACATCCCCTCCTAGAAAATGGAGAACCCAGGAAAATAAAAGAATGAAGAATAAAAAGGACAGGTGTTATCATAAGAAGCCATCATTTACAAGGACGGGATTGTATATATTCTTTGGTGTTAGGTGCACAATGATATTTATCCAACAATTCCAGTAAATTTTGTTTCTTTTCATCATAAAAAATAGACTTTTTTCATTTTTTTTCAAAATTTTAATGTACCTAATAATGCTTATATTATTATTTTTCAGACCCAATGTATTCTTGGACCATAGTCCAAAATAAATCCAAGATTTAGACCCGATCCGGCCATATCCATATACAATCTGATCGAACTAAAGGAACACAATAGAGACGCAACCATCACATCCTTCGATTGGATTGATCTGCCTGATAGAGTCTCTTCTTATCCTGTCATCTAATAAGAGACACCTACCTATCATAGTCGGTACACTCATCATGTCAGACTATCTATAGGCACTCAAATGTCTCGATACTTAGTGCTAAACATACACTATAAATAGTCCACCGCTTGAAGGCTCCACATAATGCCATTTTGAAACCCTCTCTCTCTATAATTTCTCTCTCTAAAGACCTTATTGACTTAAGCATCGGAGTAAATTTAGTGATGTCTAATCATATGAACTCTAAGACAGTTTTCACCATCTTCAATAAAACTTTCTATTTTTGGTCTAGTTTCTTATCCAATTGAAATTTCTCAATTTGAGTCACGGGAACTCAAGATATCAATAATTTAGTGATGACTGATCATGTGAACTCTAAGACAGTTTTCACCATCTTCAATAAAACTTCCTATTTTTGGTTTTCAGTCAAGTCTAACCTCAATTTTTCATAATATTCACTTAATATAACATCACATATTACTATCCTCACATCATATACATAACAAACACAAACAATAAAGGAAAAGTTTTCATACATCTTTAAGCTTTAACTTCTTCAAGCTTTTCCTTTTTCTCTCTCTCTTGCTCTTCCTCTCTTATTGTTTTTGATCCTAGATTGCTGTAAAAACCCAGGTTTCTCTCTCTCTACCATCTATAGCTTCTCCCCACTAGAAGCATCATCTACGTAGGCTTGAGGAGAAAAGAATAAGAAAAGGAAAGATAAGTAAAGTTCTTCATTTGTTTTTAAGCCAAGAATGGCCAGCCATGCCTCTCTCTTCACTTCCTTCAACTTATCTTTTAACTTTTCTGGAAACACTAGTGTCCATTCTCCATTGGTTGGCTCAAAAGATCTTGACAAAATCTTACTTTGGTCCCTCTCTATACTTATGTCTCTTACTTTGGTCTCTCATTTTTTTCTTATCAATTTGATCCCTAATTTATGTCATTTGCTATTCATGTATACATTACACGAAAATTTCTACCATTGAGATAAGATCACAATTTCATCATTAATTAATTTTTTTTCAATCAATATTCCATATATACAATTACTATTAGGGTATACTTTGGGTCTTTACACTGGAGCTTCTGCTCATATGTATTCCAATAAAAATTTATTCAGTAGTCTTAAAGAACTTCATCATTTGGTTCCTGTTCACTTACCTGATGCTTCTGTTAAAAATGTCAAATATTTTGGTGAAATTTCTTTACATCCTAAACTAATTCTTAAGGATGTTATGTTACTTACTTCTTTCAAATTTAATTTGTAATTTGTGAATAAACTCTCTAAAAGTGCTAATATCTTTTTCACTTTCTATCATTCTCATTGCCTCATACAGGATCTGAAGACTGAAGAGGTTTTGGTTGTTGGTTAAGTAATAGGCACTTTATACATACTGCATTTAGAGTCTTTTGATTCCATTGTAATAAAAAAAAATATTATGCTAAAGCATTCCATTATAATTCCTCTGTGAAAAATTTTTTTGTAGTTATCAAACGTTGAGAATGCAACTCAACTTTCTAGTTTTATCGTCAATTCTATTTCAAGTAAGAATTCTTTTATTTCTGCCAGCATATGGCATAATAGACTTGGAAATGCTCCTTCTTTTGTTCTAAGTCATATTTCTTGTATTGATGATTTTTCTTTTAATAAATCGATCGTGTGACATTTGTCATTTTGCCAAACAACAAAGAATTCATTTTCCTCTTAGTCATTCTCATTTACCACACATTTTAGATCTTATACATATTGATCTGTGGGGTACTTATAAACAATCCAGTCTCAATAATGCTCACTATATGTTAACTATTATGGATGATCATAGTAGAGCCACCTAGACCTATTTGTTGCAGCATAAAACATAGGTTTATAATTCTTTCACAAAGTTTCTACTCATAGTGGAGAATCAATTTAATTTTAGAGTGAAGGTTGTAACGGCCTCGACACCAGGTCAGTCATGAATAGTACTTTCCGGCAGTAAATAGTATTTTTCGGGCCCGAAAGGACACCCAAAAGTCAAAAATATTTTATTGGAACATTGGAAAGTAATAGTCATAGTGAGCTCGGGGTTGAAATTTGAAGTGAAATTAAGGTCAAATAGGCCTCCAAAAGTCAAAAATACGAAAAATGTAGCGAGTCAATTTCCCTAATAGAGAAGTGAACTTGATTTTGCATAAATAATTAAAAATAGTATCCAAAAATTGCCAGATTTTGCATACCTACATGAATTTTTATGTAGAATATTTTGGTGACAATAATTAAATTTTTCGGTGATACCGACAGTTGTCGAATCGGACCGATAAGTTTGAAACGAATCGATAACGGACTCCGATTGAGCTGAAAATTTATGTACTACCTATTTTTAATGTTTTAAGATTGGTGAAATCAATATTGAAGTGATTTGACGTAAGGAGGAGAGAGAATTTGGATTGGACCTTAAATGGCCTAAAATGGGCCTTAATGTTTAATTGGACAAAGCCCACTCATCAAGCCCAATTTTGGGCCCATTGGAGGAGTATAAAAGAGGCAAAAATCTGGAGAAAACTTCAAAAATTTGCCCATCTTCTTCCTCTTCCTTTCTTGGCCGAAACAACCTCTCTCTCTCTCTTGCTTCTTATTTACTCAAGATCTCTCATAAATTTCAACTTAGGAGTTGTAGTTTCATTCCTCTAGATGATTAATCAAGCCTCAAGTCTTTGATTTGAAGGAAGAAAGCAAGAAAAATCAAGAGGGAAAGGTTTGAAATAGAGGTAAGAGATTTTCAAGGTTTTAAATTTGTTTAAGGGTACCTATAAGTAGTTTTAGGTGGCTAGAATTCATTTTTGTGGTTAAATTGAGCTAAAAAGATTGAAATCATGGTGTTTTCTTTGATGAAGAATTCGGCACCATTATTTTTTTGGGTGAAGAATGGATTTCTTTAGTGTAAGGCATGGAAAAGGAAGCCTAAGGAAGCTAAAGCTTGAGAAAAAGGTAAGTGACTACAAAATCCATTGATTTTCCTTTTTTGTGAATTAATTCCTTTGATGTAATTAGGTTAAAAAATTTTAAAGTTGTTAATTAATGAAATTATGTTAGGGTGAATGAAATTAAGCATGAAAGAAGATGAAATGAAGGCTTTAATGAAAGAAAGAAAATTTTTAAGATGGAAATTATTGGTGGCCGAAAATGATAGGTAGAGAAAAAAAAGTGAAAAAAATGCAAATAATTAATATATGTTAGCTTAAAATAATAGTAGACATGATAATTAATGTCTATGAATTTTTAGAGAATATTTAAAAATTATTTGAGAATTTTTAAGATTATGTATAGTGTATGTATTGAATGAAAGTTGTGATTTATAGTGATTAAAGTGATTATTTTGATGAAAAATGACAATAACTAATAAATAATGTTTAAATAAATTTTATTGGCATTTATTAAAATTATTGTGATTTTATTTAGAATTTAATGTTAATATGTATATTGAAAATAGTTGAATTATTAGTTAATAATTGCATAAAAATGGTGAAAATGGTGAATTGATATGAAATTAAATTATAGTAAATGGAAATGAAATAAAAAATCAACCGATGAATTTTTCGAATTTTTATTAAGTCATGAAAATAATAAAAATAATGAATTATTGGTGAATAATTCATAAAATGAGTGAAAATGATAAAATTATAAAATAATATATGCACGAATTTTTATGAAATTTTTATGCTTTATTAGAGTATTTTCAAAATAAATTATTGATTATGTTTAATTAAAATATTGAATTATTAAGAAATAATTCAATAAATAAGTACGTAATTATTAACGAATGCGAAGTAAATCGTTTCAGTATAAAAAGAAGGAAAAAGTCAAATTATGCATTTTCAAGGCATAAAATATTAAATTATACTAATAGAATTCATAATGGCGTAAAAAGCCATAAAATAACGTGTGACTAATTTATCAAAAAATAAATTAGTCAATAAAAAGTATTAAAAGAGTAAATAATTATAAGATATTTAACCGACGAAATATAAATTGGCACATCGAATGATTAAAAAATTTGGACAGTAAAAGAAAAAGAAAAAATCATAAAAAGTCGACCCTTGAATTATTATAAAATAATTCATAAAGAATTATATAAAAAGAATAAAAAAAGAATTGTGAATTATAATGCTATAATTCATAATTTGTATAAAAGACTGAAAAATCCAAGTGTCTGAGTGAATTATTGAAGAATAATTCACAAAAGTGACTTGAAAAGATAAAGTGAAAGAAAAGTAAAAAAGTTAGTGAAAAGTCAAAAGTATTAAAAGAGTGTGTCCGATCAGAAATAAAGTGTAATAATAAATAAAAAAAAGAAATTACAGATTTTTAAATATTTAAAAATTAATGTAAATATAACTGATTATTTTGTCCTTAGTGATAAGCAGGAGATTTTATTCTTATTTAGGATGTAATTGGTTAGCCATAGGGACATCTATGTACCGCGATGCAAGTCATAACGACTTGCTTTACTATGGATAAGATCTTTAATTTCCATAACTTCAGTGAAAGTGAAAGTGAAAGTGAAAGTGCATCTATTTTCTGCTTTGTGAGACTTGATCTTCCGAGATCATTTTTCTATTTGTTCAGTGGGACCTTTGGGTCCAATCCCGAATATCCTTTTTGAGAATCCTGTTATATTGCACTAGGGGCGTATTGTAACAAATAAATCAGTATTGCTTAAATGAATTGAAAATAAAAAGTTATATTGCAGAATGATTCGTTTCGGAGAAAATGCAAAGTTGAAATAAATCTGTAAAGTTACTTGAAAAGTGTGATTAATAAGGAAAAAAAAGGTTTTATAAGAATAAAATAATAAATAAAAATTAAGTCAAGCTTTTATAATGAAAAATGATTTAAATTGTATTTTGTTTTACATGAAAAATATAAATTTAATTAATTGATATTTCTTGTACCAATTACTATTGGAAAAACTGACAAGTTTGAAAAATAATATTAATTTTTTATTTAAATTTAAAAAGTGATAGTAATGACATTAAGTGAAACTTAATGCTTAAGTAAGGTATTTCTGAAAGAAAAGTTAAATGAAAAGTAAAACGATAAAAGGCACATAATTGTTCAATGAGGAAAAAGTAAAAGACAGATCTTAAGTAAATATTTGAACATAAGTAAAGGTATAAAAGAAGGAAAGAAAGTTCTGACTGCAAAGTGCTCCAAAATAACTATATTACTTTTCAATAAAGCTTAAAAGTCTTTAATTAGTAATGTATTTATTAGTTAAAAGTTAAAGAAAAATAAAGAAATATATATATCAAGAAGGGTAATTAGAATACATATTGAATAATTGGACAATAAACTAAGAAATAAAATAGTTTAATTTGGCACCATTAAAGACAAGAGTACCAATACACATTGCTAAATGAAATGATAATTATATCTCTTTGATTAAAAAGATAAGACGAAAATAAAAGTAAAAGTTATAGTAATGAATAAAGTAAGGTAAAAGTAAATCTGATAACGATTCACCTTAGAAGATAATGTAAAGTAAAGTTATAAAATTGAAAACAAAAGAGCAATGATCACCAAAGTGCGAGTTAATAATAAATTAATGTTAATTAAAGTACGAGAAAATGTTAAATAAAATAAGAATAATAGTAGCATAAATTATGTAATTATTCTTTATTTTGAAAAATTCTTGGATTAGTAGTCACCACTTGATATATTTAGTGCTCAACACGTAGTGTTTACTGTGTGCAGGTTATGAAGTCTTACGAGAGCATAGTACATAATAGAGTCAGATCGGAAGAGAAAATTTTGTATAAGACTGAGTTGTATTTTGGCATGTATATACTTAGACTATTAAGGTAAAAGATTAAATTGTATTTTGATTGTATTTCGATTATTGTTTATCGTTGGATGAACGTTTGCCGTAAGTTCTCGGCGTGAAGTTATTTTGTTTATGCTTTAATTGTTTTGCGTGGTTGTCGATTGATTCAAAATTAATGTAAGGTAGTTAAAGTATATTGATCTGTTCGGTAGAAGAAAAAAAAACTTACCGTTTTCGGCTAAGCTTCGCATCGAAAAGAACTGTTCCGTGAAGGGTGTGACAAAGGTGGTCCAGTCGGATAATGGAACTAAGTTTTTGAATCAATCTATGTAGTCTTTATTCTCAAAGAAGGGCATAATCCATCAAACGTCATGTAATTATACCCCACAACAAAATGGGGTAGTTGAGAGGAAGCATAAATACTTACTGCAAGTGGCTAGGGCTCTTATGTTCTAGTCCAATTTACCTATAAAATTTTGGGGAGATGCTATTTTGATTGCTACTTACATTATATATAAACTTCCTACTTCTTTTTTACAATAGAAGTCTCCTTATGAAATTCTTTATGGTAGAAAACTGGATTATACAAGAATAAAATCTTTTGGGTGCTTGTGCTTTGCTGCTAACACTGTTCCACATAAAGATAAATTTGATTCTCGAGCCTTTAGATATGTTTTATTGGCTATACATCTTGTCAGAAGGCTTTTAAGGTATATAATGTGACTATTCATGCCATTTCAAAAGAAGCAGGATACTGCTGTTACTGAACATGTGTCATTGCCTAAATTTCCTACAAGTGAATATTTATCTGATGATGTTTCTTATCCTCCTGAATCTCACATGGACGGTCCAGCATTTGACCATTATGTTGCTGCTTCTCCTTCCATAACTCCTTCAGTTGTTACTTCTTTACATGGTATTTCTTTCCCATCAGCGGTAAGAGTCAGTAATCGAACACGGAAGGTGCCTCTTTGGATGTAGGATTTTGTATGTTTGAATGTTAAATCTTCTTTTCCTCCGACAGCTTATTCCCCAACCTATATGGAATTTATGTTTAATATTGATAATGCACTTCAGCTGACTTCGTACAAGTAGGCTGTTACATATGTTGAATGGGTTGCTATAATGAACAAAGAATTACAAGCCTTGAAAGAAAATCAGATGTGGAAAATCACTTCCTTACCACTAAATAAGAAAGTCATTAGGTCTAAATGGGTGTTTAAGGTGAAATCTAATGCAGATGGTAATGTTGAAAGATATAAAACCCGATTAGTGGCTAAAGGCTATAATAAAAGAGCAGGGGTTGATTATTTTGATAGTTTTTCACCTGTAGCAAAATTGGTGACTGTGAGAATTTTTCTTGCTCTTGCTACTATTCGTGGATGGTGTATTCATCAACTAGATATTAATAATACCTTATTGCATGCATATTTGAAAAAAGAAGTGTATTTGTTGCCACCAAAGGGATATACTAAAGCTAAAGAGGGACAAGTTTGCAAATTGAAGAAGTCTTTATAAAGGGAGTGAAATTCATAATTTACTGCTCAAATTATACAATATGGTTTTCATCAATCTCATAATGATCATTGTCTTTTTATCAAAGCTTTTTCATCCTCTTTTTTGGCTTTATTAGTGTATGTTGATAATGTTTTAATTGTTGGGGATTCTGAGTTAGATGTGATTGCTGTTAAGCAATTTTTGCATTTGATTTTTACTACCAAATATTTGGGATATGCTAAGTATTTTTTAGGCATTGAAATTGCAAGGTCTGCAGTGGGTACTTTCATCTTTCAAAGTAAATATCTTTGTGATATTTTGAAGGATGCATGTCTCTCTGGTTCAGTACCTACTCAAACTCCTTTTGCCTAAAAATCATAAGTTCAAGGAAGATTGTAATACCCCTCCATGTACCCTAGAAGAATTATCATTAATTAATTATTGTTATCCATGTTTAAATAAGTGTAAATACATGTGGAGGGATTTACTTGAAAAAAATCAAAGTAAAAGAATTGGGGTAAGAATAGAAATAAAAGAAGTTGAGGGACAAATTGCAAAAGATTTATTGTGAGGGACATTTGGACCAATTAGAGAATTGGAAAGAGAGATATTTTGGAGAGAGAGCCGGCCATCTTCAGGGTCTCTATCTCCATTTTCATCTTCTCCAACTCTTCTCTCTCTTATCCTCTTTCTCTCTAGAGTTTTCTTTGAATTAGGGTAAGAAAAGAGAAATAATTTCTTGGTTTTGGGCTTAAGGTAATAATCTTAAGCTTTCACATGTGTGATTCATGGATTAGTTTGTTAGTGTTTCATATAATTGTCTTATGTTTATAGAAGTAGAGCCAAGCAAAGGCAAGGGGAAGGAAACTCTTCAAGGTTGAAGAAGAGAAAGCTCAAACAAGGTATGGGAACTTAGGGTTTTCTTTGTGTGTAAAGTCTTGTGATTTGTCATGAGAGAGGTCTGGAGTGTCTCTCTCCTGTATTTTGTGGATGATTATAAGCTTGAAGATGGATTATAGTTGATAAAATGCATGTTTGAGTTGAAAATATGAAAACTGTCTTAAGGATCACTTGACCAGTCTGTATACTTTTGCTCATATCTTGAGCTATAGTTATGCAAAGGATGAAATTCCAATTGGTATGGAAACTAGACTTGTAAACCTTAATTTTGTTAGAAGAGACCAAAACCTGATTCTCACTGCATGATAGTGAAAATCGGGATTGATTTCTGATTGTGATTGAAAATATGCCCTTATGAACAGCCTGTAGTTTTTATGTAATATCTCAAGATTTACAAGTCCTATTGAAATGATTTTTGATGTTTTGGAAACTAGAAATGTAAACCTAAAACTTTGTAGAAGATAGTGTTTTCTGAAAAATCCGTTTGGTATGTCGAAATTGAGATGCAATCTGAGTTTGTACATTAATTTACAGGATTTTTGAACAATAATCACGTTAAGGCGGTTGCCCCGTTGTTTTATGTCGCGAGCGCGACTTATGTCGCGAGCGCGACATTAAACGGAAGCCTTGTGTCGCGAGCGCGACTTATGCCGCGAGCGCGACATCAAGAAATGCTCATATAGGCCATTGCCGTCTGTCGCGAGCGCGACTTAGGTCGCGAGCGCGACTTGAAGAGTGATTCAAAGCCATCGCTGTCTGTCGCGAGCGCGATTATTACCGCGAGCGCGACAAGTGTCGCGAGCGCGACAATCGTCGCGACCGCGACAATAAGCCTTTGTTTTTTTCTATTTTTAATATTTGTATTTTATGACTCTAATTGAGCTTTAAACGTGCCTAAGTCATCATAAGTTGTAATGTATAGCGAGAAAACCCTTTTCAAAGTTCAAGAGTTTATTATTCAATTATAAGGTAAGTTCCATCACCTTAAACGAGATGTTGCATATGATACTTCTTTACTATATGATTGATTTTATATTATGGAATAGCAATATATGATAGAGAAATATCTTGCATTCGTTAATGCTATAGTTGTATATGTTAATACAATTTCACAAAATATGAAAAGTAATTGAATTAAGCCTGCACTTAAAGACTTGGTCGTGGATAGATAGGCATGCCTATAGGGTTATAGTTGCAGCTGCTATAGTCTGGCTCTCATGAGTCCACAGTTGTCTCTATATGAGACCATAGTTTTGACCCAAAGGGTCCACAGATTTAATACCTTCGGGTATTCACAGATTTGATACCTTTGGTATCCACAGTACCCGTTATCCACTCCCACAGGAAATTGAGCAGGCAAATGAATAAGATAGATGGAATATGTATACAGTTGATGATTTATGTTAAATGATCCATTGATTTAATCAATCTTCTAATATGTTGTGCATATACTTTATAATTGCATACTTGTGAATAATATTCATGTGCGAATATTAGTTGTTCCCCACTAAGCTTTATAGCTTAGCACGGGTGTTCATCCGTGTAGGTTCTCAGGATTAAACGTTGAGTCAGGGACAAGGGCCACAAATTTTTCAGCCAGCATCAATTTAGGAAGAGTGCACTGAAGTATGTAACTTAATTGTGTCTTTTTGGTAGTTGAAGATAAATTCATATGTAAAGGCATGTAAATATTAAAGCTATGTATGTAATATCAGATAGTATGACTCTCAATGTGACATGAATAATATGGTATGATAGTGTGTGCACGCACATATATGCATAGATAACCGATAATTCATAACTAATTAACAAAGATAATTGTATAGATAAAAGTAATTAGTAACAGTAATCAGGATTATCTAGTGTAGTCATTACATCTTTGGTATCAGAGCGCCTTGGTTTAGGCGGTTCTGGCCAATAGGCAATTTCAAGGGTTATAGATATATAGAAGTATGTTGATGTTGGCTGATTGTGGTTGTTCCTGTGTTTCTTAATATAGTTCGGGATGGAAGGTCATTTTGATGGAGTAGATGAGTCGGCTGAGAGTAATTTACCGGGTCAATCGTATCCTTCCCAGCCCGACACCTCCACATCTTCGAGAAGCGGTGCAGCTGCTGCTAATGCTGGGGAAGCTTTGTTAAAAA
Source organism: Excoecaria agallocha (assembly GCA_037975025.1). Lineage (NCBI taxonomy): Eukaryota > Viridiplantae > Streptophyta > Magnoliopsida > Malpighiales > Euphorbiaceae > Excoecaria > Excoecaria agallocha. The sequence goes on along the minus strand of CM075817.1, from coordinate 11,051,247 downwards.
TTTCTCAGGACATGGCTCAGATCTTACAAAGAATGACTGCACCCAAGGCTCCTATTTCTGAACTCAGGAAGCATGGTGCGGAAGAATTCTTAGGCTCTACTTGGGAAGAGTCTGAGAAAGCCGAGTTATGGCTTGAAAGATTGGAGAGAGTGTTCACAGAAATTCAATGCCCCGTCAGTCAGAAGGTAGCTTGTGTTGTGTCCTTACTTCAAGGAGCAGCTTATGACTGGTGGAAGCTAGTCCAAACTCAACCCCAGCTACCTGAAATTCTCACTTGGGATTTCTTTATTGCTGAATTCAAAAAGAGATATGTAACAGAGGCGTATAAAGATGAGAAGCTGAAATAATTTTTGAACCTAAGGCAAAGAGGTATGTCAGTGGCTGAGTACGAGGCAGAATTCAGTCGCTTGAGTAAGTATGCACCGAGGCCTATGTTAACTGGGACTTTCCAATGTCGCCAGTTTCAAGAGTGATTGAATGATCATATCCGGGATCATTTGATAGGCCCTATTTCTCTGCATCCTGTGGATTATCATCAATTAGTGCAAGCTGCTATTCGAGTTGAAAAAGAAGAGAATGTGAAAAGAGAAAGAGAGCAAAGAAGAAGAAGTTTTTCTCGGGGTGGTTCTTCCTCGGGGAAAAGAGCAAGAGCACAACAAGGAGAGCAATCTATAGAATCTGGGAATCGCCCTGTTTCTAGAGGTAGACAGCAAGGGACTATTAATTCAGGGAGATCTAGTAGAGGTGCTGCTTCAGGACAAGGTAGAGGACAAGCCCCAGAGTGCACCTATTGTTTCAGACGACATTGGGGCACCTGTAGGATGCTTACAGGTGGTTATTTCAGGTGTGGCAGTACGGAGCACTTTATGACTAATTGTCCTCTGACACAAGAACAAGCTTCCAGTCAACAGAGTAATCGAGGAGCTTCTCAAGCACCTTCACCTAGCAGAGGTCGGGGTAGAGGTAGAAGTGGATCGGGCCAGTTTAGGGCCCAGTCCAGAAATGCATCTGAGACGGTGGATCGACCCTTTACTTCGACACCTCCTGCTAGAGCTTATGCGATGAAGGGACGAGAAGAGGCTGATGCTCCTAATATCATAGCTGGTACATTCTCCCTCTTTGATACTGATGTATATGTGCTTATAGACCCAGGATCTACACATTCGTATATTTGTAATGGGGAGCTGGGTAGAAATGTATCTGGTATTGATCATTTGAACTATGATATATGTGTGATTAGTCCTTTGGGCCATAGTATTCATGTTAATAAAGTTTATAGAAATTGCCCAATTAGAGTTCAAAAGAGAGAATTTCCAGCTGATTTGATAGTGTTACCTTTTCACGAATTTGATGTAATCCTGGGTATGGACTGGTTATCTAAGTATCAGGCCATAGTAGATTGTAAAGCTAAAACGGTAATTGTTAAGAAAGATGAGGGAGTTGAGACATTGATTAAGGGTAGTAAGTCTAAACCCTTAACCAATGTTATTTCTACAATGAAAGCGAAAAGATTTCTTCGAATGGGATGTGAAGCATACCTGGCTTTAGTTCTTGATTCGAAAAGAGAGACAGTTAGTCTTCAGGACATTCCAGTGATCAATGAATTTCCTGATGTTTTTCCTGAAGAACTTCCTGGGTTGCCACCGAAAAGAGAAGTTGAGTTATCAATTGAGGTTGTGCCTGGTACAGCTCCTGTCTCCAGAGCACCTTATAGAATGGCACCAACAGAATTAAAGGAGTTAAAGGTTCAGTTGCAAGAGTTGTTAGACAAAGGCTTTATCAAGCCTAGTGTATCACCCTGGGGTGCGCCAGTGCTGTTTGTTAAAAAGAAGGATGGCACTCTGAGAATGTGTATTGATTACAGACAGCTTAACAAGGTGACTGTGAAGAACAAGTATCCTTTACCTCGAATCGAGGATCTTTTTGATCAGTTACGAGGTGCAGGAATGTTTTCTAAAATTGATCTGAGATCGGGGTATTATCAACTGCCAGTTAAAGACATGGATGTCCAGAAGACTGCATTTAGGACTCGGTATGGACATTACGAATTTTTAGTAATGCCTTTCGGGTTGACTAATGCGCCAGCTGCTTTCATGGATCTGATGAATAGGGTGTTCAGACCCTATTTAGATCAGTTTGTTGTAGTATTCATAGATGATATTTTGGTTTATTCTCGTGATGAAGCGAAGCATGCAGAACATCTGAGAATAGTACTACAGACCTTGAGGGAGCAACAATTGTATGCAAAGTTAAGCAAGTGCGAATTCTGGCTTAAAGAAGTTGCTTTCCTTGGGCACGTGGTGTCTTCTGAAGGCATCAGAGTGGATCCTAAAAAGATTGAGGCAATAGTAAATTGGAAACCGCCTAGAAATGTACCAGAAGTCCGAAGTTTCTTGGGCTTAGCTGGTTATTATAGACGGTTTGTGAAAGGATTTTCAGTAATTGCCTCTCCACTCACTAGATTACTACGAAAAGAAGCTAAATTTGAGTGGACAGATCGTTGTCAAGCCAGTTTTGATCAGTTAAAAGAGATGTTAACTCAAGCTCCAGTTCTTACTCAACCAGTAACAGATAAGGAATATGCCATGTACAGTGATGCATCGAGAAATGGATTGGGTTGTGTTCTGATGCAAGAGGGTAAGGTAGTGGCCTATGCTTCAAGACAGTTAAAGCCTCATGAACAGAATTATCCGACTCATGATCTAGAACTAGCCGCAATTGTGTTTGCTTTAAAGATATGGCGGCATTATCTTTATGGTGAGAAATGCAGGATCTTTACTGATCACAAGAGTCTTAAATACTTGCTTACTCAGCGAGATCTTAATTTACGACAACGCAGATGGCTAGAATTATTCAAGGACTATGATTGTATAGTCGATTACCATCCAGGAAAAGCAAATGTGGTAGCGGATGCTTTAAGTCGGAAAATGATGGCAACTTTATTATTACAAGATTGTAAATGGAAGTTTTCTTCTGATGGAGCTCTACTAGCTCAATTACGAGCTTGCCCCAGCCTAAGATAGACAGTGATTGATGCTCAGGCAAATGATGTAAAGTTGCAACAATTGGTTCACTCAGTTGGTTTAGGAGGTCCGATAGAATATTCTGTTGGAAGTGATAATGGGCTTTACTATCGGAATCGTATGTGTGTACCAGATATTAAAGAACTAAAGGAGGCTTTATTGCACGAAGCTCATAGTACAGTATTCACCATGCATCCAGGTGGCAATAAGATGTATAGAGATTTGAAGCAGTTTTATTGGTGGCCAGGGATGAAGAGAGATGTAACTGATTATGTCTCCAAGTGCCTAACATGTCAACAAGTAAAAGCAGAACATCAACTTCCTTCGGGATTGTTAAATCCTCTTCCCATTCCTCAATGGAAGTGGGACAATGTCACGATGGACTTCGTTATAGGTTTGCCCACTACCCAGAGAAAACATGATGCAGTGTGGGTCATAGTAGACAGACTGACAAAGGTGGCTCACTTTATACCAATTCGAACCAATTATTCAATGGATAGATTAGTTGAATTGTACATAGATCAAATTATTAGATTGCATGGGGTGCCTATTTCAATTGTTTCGGATCGGGATCCGAGGTTCACTTCCAGATTTTGGAAGAGTTTACAGCAAGCCTTAGGCACAAAGCTTCTTCTTAGTACTGCATTTCATCCTCAGACCGATGGACAGTCAGAAAGGGTTATACAAGTATTAGAAGATATGTTAAGGGGCTGTGTGCTCGATTTTCCAGGAAGCTGGGATAGATATGTTACACTGATGGAGTTTGCATACAATAATGGCTACCAAACTAGCATTGGTATGCCACCTTATGAAGCGCTCTATGGTCGAAAATGTAGAACTCCTTCCTGTTGGACAGAATTAGCTGAAGGCAAATTGACGGGTCCTGATATTGTTAAAGACACTGAAGAGAAGATTCAACTTGTCAAACAGAGATTGAAAGAAGCCAGTGACAGACAGAGATCTTATGCCAACTTAAAAAGGAAAGATATTGAATATCAGGTTGGCGATAAAGTGTTTTTAAAGGTGTCCCCATGGAGAAGGGTATTACGGTTTGGAAAGAAAGGAAAGCTTAGCCCACGGTTTATAGGTCCTTATAGGATCTTGGATCGGATTGGACCGGTAGCATACCGTTTGGAGCTTCCCAGGGAGTTATCAAAATTGCATAATGTCTTCCATGTTTCCATGCTCCGACGGTATCGATCTGATGAGTCACATATCATACAAGTACAAGATGTTAGTGTCAAATCTGATTATACGTATGATGAAGAACCTAAGCAAATTCTGGCCAAAGAAGTTAAACAGTTGAGGAACAAAGAGATTCCCTTAGTCAAAGTCTTATGGCAACACCACGGTGTACAAGAAGCGACTTGGGAACCTGAAGAAGTTATGCGGGCTCAGTACCCACAACTCTTCAATACAGGTATGAATTTCGAGGACGAAATTCTTTTAGGGGAAGAGAGTTGTAATACCCCTCCATGTACCCTAGAAGAATTATCATTAATTAATTATTGTTATCCATGTTTAAATAAGTGTAAATACATGTGGAGGGATTTACTTGAAAAAAATCAAAGTAAAAGAATTGGGGTAAGAATAGAAATAAAAGAAGTTGAGGGACAAATTGCAAAAGATTTATTGTGAGGGACATTTGGACCAATTAGAGAATTGGAAAGAGAGATATTTTGGAGAGAGAGCCGGCCATCTTCAGGGTCTCCATCTCCATTTTCATCTTCTCCAACTCTTCTCTCTCTTATCCTCTTTCTCTCTAGAGTTTTCTTTGAATTAGGGTAAGAAAAGAGAAATAATTTCTTGGTTTTGGGCTTAAGGTAATAATCTTAAGCTTTCACATGTGTGATTCATGGATTAGTTTGTTAGTGTTTCATATAATTGTCTTATGTTTATAGAAGTAGAGCCAAGCAAAGGCAAGGGGAAGGAAACTCTTCAAGGTTGAAGAAGAGAAAGCTCAAACAAGGTATGGGAACTTAGGGTTTTCTTTGTGTGTAAAGTCTTGTGATTTTTCATGAGAGAGGTCTGGAGTGTCTCTCTCCTGTATTTTGTGGATGATTATAAGCTTGAAGATGGATTATAGTTGATAAAATGCATGTTTGAGTTGAAAATATGAAAATTGTCTTAAGGATCACTTGACCAGTCTGTATACTTTTGCTCATATCTTGAGCTATAGTTATGCAAAGGATGAAATTCCAATTGGTATGGAAACTAGACTTGTAAACCTTAATTTTGTTAGAAGAGACCAAAACCTGATTCTCACTGCATGATAGTGAAAATCGGGATTGATTTCTGATTGTGATTGAAAATATGCCCTTATGAACAGCCTGTAGTTTTTATGTAATATCTCAAGATTTACAAGTCCTATTGAAATGATTTTTGATGTTTTGGAAACTAGAAATGTAAACCTAAAACTTTGTAGAAGATAGTGTTTTCTGAAAAATCCGTTTGGTATGTCAAAATTGAGATGCAATCTGAGTTTGTACATTAATTTACAGGATTTTTGAACAATAATCACGTTAAGGCGGTTGCCCCGTCGTTTTATGTCGCGAGCGCGACTTATGTCGCGAGCGCGACATTAAACGGAAGCCTTGTGTCGCGAGCGCGACTTATGCCGCGAGCGCGACATCAAGAAATGCTCATATAGGCCATTGCCGTCTGTCGCGAGCGCGACTTAGGTCGCGAGCGCGACTTGAAGAGTGATTCAAAGCCATCGCTGTCTATCGCGAGCGCGACAAGTGTCGCGAGCGCGACAATCGTCGCGACCGCGACAATAAGCCTTTGTTTTTTTTCTATTTTTAATATTTGTATTTTATGACTCTAATTGAGCTTTAAACGTGCCTAAGTCATCATAAGTTGTAATGTATAGCGAGAAAACCCTTTTCAAAGTTCAAGAGTTTATTATTCAATTATAAGGTAAGTTCCATCACCTTAAACGAGATGTTGCATATGATACTTCTTTACTATATGATTGATTTTATATTATGGAATAGCAATATATGATAGAGAAATATCTTGCATTCGTTAATGCTATAGTTGTATATGTTAATACAATTTCACAAAATATGAAAAGTAATTGAATTAAGCCTGCACTTAAAGACTTGGTCGTGGATAGATAGGCATGCCTATAGGGTTATAGTTGCAGCTGCTATAGTCTGGCTCTCATGAGTCCACAGTTGTCTCTATATGAGACCATAGTTTTGACCCAAAGGGTCCACAGATTTAATACCTTCAGGTATTCACAGATTTGATACCTTTGGTATCCACAGTACCCGTTATCCACTCCCACAGGAAATTGAGCAGGCAAATGAATAAGATAGATGGAATATGTATACAGTTGATGATTTATGTTAAATGATCCATTGATTTAATCAATCTTCTAATATGTTGTGCATATACTTTATAATTGCATACTTGTGAATAATATTCATGTGCGAATATTAGTTGTTTCCCACTAAGCTTTATAGCTTAGCACGGGTGTTCATCCGTGTAGGTTCTCAGGATTAAACGTTGAGTCAGGGACAAGGGCCACAAATTTTTCAGCCAGCATCAATTTAGGAAGAGTGCACTGAAGTATGTAACTTAATTGTGTCTTTTTGGTAGTTGAAGATAAATTCATATGTAAAGGCATGTAAATATTAAAGCTATGTATGTAATATCAGATAGTATGACTCTCAATGTGACATGAATAATATGGTATGATAGTGTGTGCACGCACATATATGCATAGATAACCGATAATTCATAACTAATTAACAAAGATAATTGTATAGATAAAAGTAATTAGTAACAGTAATCAGGATTATCTAGTATAGTCATTACAAAGATTCTCCTCTGCTCACTGATCCTGATGTGTTTCGAAGATTAATTAGGAGACTTTTCTATTTGAATATGACCAGGCTTGACATTACATTTGGTGTACAACAGATTAGTCATTTTGTTGCTACTCCAAAGCAATGTCATTGGGATGTTGCTACACATGTGCTCTGGTATCTTAATAGAACTTTGGATCATGGTATTTTTTACAGCCAAAATAGCACTCTAAAGTTGAATGCTTACTGTGATAGTGATAGTGATTGGGCATCAGGTCCTATTTCGAGAAAATTGATTACTAGTTAATGTATCTTTCTTGGCACGTCTTTGATATATTGAAAGAGTAAAAAGTAATCTACAGTTTCTCGCTCTAGTTGTGAAGCAGAGTATCGGAGTATGGGCACTACGGTTTGTGAGCTTCAATGGATGGCTTATCTTCTTCGAGATTTTTGGATTCTTGTTATCAAATCGATTCCTTTTTGGTGCGATAATTAATTAGCTCTCCACATTTCTGCTAATCCTGTTTTTCATGAAAGGACTAAGCATTTGAAAATTGATTGTCACATTATTTGCAACAAGTATGAGGATGGTTTCATTAGTCCTAAATACGTTTCGACTCATCTTCAGTTTGCTGATATTTTCACCAAGTCCTTAACTTCTCCACAGTTTCATATTATTCTTCGCAAATTGGGATTGTTGTCAGCACCATCTCCAACTTAAGGAGGGATTGTTGTATTCTTGTGAGAAATAAGAAATAATTCTTTTCTTCTCTCTCAAGTTCTTGAGTTTGTTCAGTATAACTTGGATGAGGAGTCCCCATCTTATCACATATATATTTTAGTTAAATATGATTACTTCTTAAAAAAATTGAAAAATCAAAGTTAAATATGATTAGGTGGGTTATGAAATACTTTGAAATGAAAATAAATATTTTGTTGAGATGTGATTTGGTATACATGCATTTGAGCCGTCCATGGACACCGAATTACATGCGTGCATATCATATGGACAAGTGTACCGGTTACCGCTGTATGTTGTTTCCCACTATATGACAAGGAAAAGAAAAGATTATGGAATTGATTTCCACGCATTGGATTAGACAAGGACAGCTAAAAGAAACTCATGGCAAAATGATGCGATGGATAGGACAGGCTTACTCAAAGCAACGACAAAAAAGCTTATTAAAAAAATCATAAATTTTATTTAAATGATAAATCTTATTGAAACGGAAACTTTAAGTGATATTACAGTATATATATTTAGATCGTTCCATTGTACACATTTATTGTTTAGTGCAAGCACGTTAATTTATGATAAATTAATTTGACGTCTCTTCAATAATCAAACTCAAACCTTAATAACTGTTTCTTGATCAGAACTTGAGAAAACAAGAATGACAAGTCTCCTTTTCTTATCATGAATTAGACCAATACCAATCACACATTGTAATAAGGATAGAAGATAATGAAAAGTGATTTAAATGGCTTTTTCTTATTTGTATAGTGACACATATTCCAATAAGTATTTAGTCATGATAAGGAAATAGAATGTAGAATTGGTTAGCCGGGGGATATTTTCTGCTTTTACAAGCAAGCTGATATTCACAAGAGCTTGTTCCTGCTGGAAACATACAGTCTAATCCTAGTAGATCCTATCTCATAAAAGGATATGGATTTCAATCTCATTTTTTTTTTTAACTAGGGCAACTAAGAGCTTGTATAAACTGCTAGTTGCATCTATTTTTAAGGTATGTGATTTAAAACATTGCACTTTATTATCTCCATCTAGATGGAAGGGATAGAGAGGGAAAAAAAAAGATTATATTTGAAGGGTCAAAAGATTTGAAAGGTTAAGTTATATGTTCTTTTTTAAGGATCAATCATCAAACTGCATTTCTATAAAGAAGATTTTGTAAAAAATACAATTTGGAAGGAAAGACCATTCCCATGATGCTTTTAGATCTCCTCTCTCTCTCTTTGTTTTAATTTAGCTTGATATTTGAAAATTTGTAAACTTCAACTAACATCATTTAAATTGAATTGGTTTCCTGAGATATAGAACTCTTTTAAGTATGATTTTACTGAGATGTAGAACTCTTAAAGTATGATTTTCTTTACCGTAATACTCTTAACTTTAAATTGTATTTAAAAAAAATAAGCGTAAAATCATTTCGATTAATATTATACGTACATTGCAATCTTCATTAAATATTTTTTAAAAATATATTAGTGAAGTAAAGGGAGATGAGATTCAAATTTAATTAATTGAGAGAGTAATTAGACTCCAAATTGTTTAAATTATTAGCAATTCCAATCTTTAACTAAATTTTTGAAGTCTTCTTATAATTTGGACATGAAAGTGAACACGTCGAGCACCAAAATCAATCATGACCTTTATTATATCACATAGCATGCACATGTCCAGAACACTGATTCGTGTAATAAAATAGTCACCAACTGGTTCTCATAATGCAAGCAAGCACCTAAAAAATATTGAAAAAAAGAATATTTTTGTGATGCGAAAAAACATGAGTTGATTTTTCAGAGAATGGTCATTTAAATGTAAATAACTGATATAATATTAAAAAGGAGTTAAAAGATTGGACAGTTGCATGGGGAGCAAGCCTTTAGCCATTAACCAACACTTGGTTGATGCAACTTCACACCTAACTCCTCGGCTCCTGTGGTCCCGAATGACCAATTCTCTGCTGGACTAAGCCAGCTTATGAAGAAACAGAAAATGATGGATTCTCTATTGGTAGCCATTTGTTTTCCTCGAGTTTGGTACCTGCCCATATTCTGGAGCCCATTTAAGAGCTTCTTTTTCAATCAAACCTAACAGCATTCCAATTTCCAAGCCATATAATAACGATAATATATACATATTATAATTATTTTATTCTACTGCTATTTACTCTTACTATTGTCAATGTTATATATATGATTTTATCAAAGTCAAATTCCACGACTCTTAACCAAAACTTCGTAAAGACCAAAACCAAGACTAGTGTGGAGAAATCATGGATGAAGTGTATGTTTGGTTGTGTTTTTTTTTTTTTTTTTTTTTTGCTGCAGTGTTTGGTTGTGTTATTAATACTAATTAAAACAAATAACAAGTTAGTCAGCAGCTAAAGCAAAAGCGTTTGAGAAGACATGGGTCTAGATAGAGAGTTAGTTATTTTCAGATAATAATAATAATACTTTGAGGGAAAAAAACGGTGAAGATCATTGTTGGATGAAAAATCTTCCATGTGTTGTATGTTCAAAGGACAAGGAAAAGTTCTGGACAGGCAATATTTTCCATCCGACAGAAACTCTCTCTCTCTCTCTTTTAATAATTAAATATTTTTCTCTTTATTAACCTTGAAGAAATGGTACTCTTCATTGTTTTTGTCCAGGTAGGTAGGTCCATTGACCTCCTAATTGAAGAAAAGCAAGGTAAGGTGGATGTCAGTTTTAAAGATAAAGAAACTAATAAAATTCACCATTAGCATGGATAAAATAAACCCAAGCTATTTTTATATTAAATTATCTACTACAGATCTTCCTATTCCATTGATTACCATAAGTAAATTCAAAATCATTCCACAAGAGAACACAACACGAGTCACACAAAATCTTAATAATAATACTTCGCACTATCCCGAGATAATTACATTATTCAGATTGAAAGCCTAGGAAGATAACAACAATTTTCATCCTCGTAAGATAATACACTGCCTTACAATTTATTTGATCTGCAAATAACTTCTAGTTTAGGCTGGAATTATATGAATCCATATAAAAATATGCATAAAGAAAGAACCTCCAAAGGAAAAGGAAAGCTAAACAGTTTGTATTTTCAGAACTGAAAATAATGAACTCCAAGCCAACAAGCAATGAAGTACTCATCTTAAACCGTACAGTTCGTTGTAACAAAAGAAAACCCTTCAGCCCTCATGTCGTGCACAGCTCCTGAGAACCATAATGGACTTGTTTGTTCAGAGAAAAGTTCAGACAGCAAATCAAGGCCATTCAAAGAAAAAAAAATTAATAAAGAAAAATATTACTGGTGCAGTTTTCTTTTTTTTTTTTTAAAGAAGTTAACTCTTACTGAGAGGTTTAGTATATAATTTATCCTTCGGGCTATCTACGTGCATGTAGGAAGAGAATTTTATTAATTGAACGTGAATATTAGGTCAGTGCTTCAGCTTCACGAGTTTAGTCTTCTATCAGCCTTCAAATGGCTTAAAAGTAGTAGAAAATCCCGTCCTTAGCTAATGAAGAAATAACGATGTCAAATTGCCACCACCTTACAGCCTTCATATATCATATCTAACTTGGATAAAAGTTTAATTAACTTTATTTCCATATTTAACAGCTTCTTACCCTAAATTTTGATTTCAAGCATAAAACATTCATAAGAAAAAGGAAATGAAATGAACTATCATCTGAAGGAAGCACGTTCTAGTACCATGCTACATATCGATCAAGAAAGCTGAAGGTCTCCTATTTCATCAAAATTATAGGGCAATATTTTAGCAAATTTTTGGTTATGTATATGTAAAACCAACCACAACATCCCCCCAAAAAAATGCAAACTTAAAAAGATATAAAAAGAGCAATAACATAAAGGATCCTAAATTCCTAAGCAACTAAAGTAATGAAAATATAAATCCTATTCCTAAAGTATCAAAAGAGTTAAGAATTGCACCATCCAGGCAATTAATTTCGTATCAAAAGACTAAGAATTGCTTATGGTGAATATTCAGAGTCGCCAACTAAACAAAGTCTAATTTTATAAAGGTCAGCTTTCCACTTAACAATTAGCATCCTCTGTGATGCTTTGTCCAGCACTCCAAGAAGTGCTTTTGATCATACTGTTTCATGAATTACAATTGCTTTGACCAAGATAAAGCTTGTTTTCTCAAAGCATCGGCAGAGGTAAAAAGCTTAAATAGGCAAATTAATTAATAACAATCCTCCCAATTTTAGATAACTGATATTCAAACTATAAGCTACCCGCTTATTATACCACCCATTCAGCTCAAAGCTTAAGAAAACATTAAATTGCAAGCAATAAAATCTTAGACCAGAAGAAAAAAAGGAACGAAAAGACTATTATATTTCCACCAAAGCAAAAAGAGCAGAAATTTCAAAAAGCATGGTTAGAAAGATTCATCATTTTCGTTTACCATACACTTTATATTTGATATAGTACCAGAAAGCTACAATTTCATATGCTAAAAGCGAAGCACATTTCTTTTTCTCTATTTTGTAACTAAGTTCACTCTGCAAATAAATAATACAATCAATGTGGTCTTCCAACACAGCAAAAGACAAAGTAAATTTGATATTCTATAAACAGCTAAAAGACAATCAGATAACAAATTCCCAATTTTTAAAGAATATGATTCAAATTAACCAACCTCTTAAGAAGCCGAGTGCTTGCCTTCACACTCGGGGCTTTCACTGAAATTCTTCGATGGATACTTAGCAGTGACCATCCCAACTTCAAATGTTAGATCCTCTCCACTTGACCTAATCCCCGTTATTGACCACCATTTAAAGAAAGCCCGGACCCGAATCCCATCCAGCTCCGCGATCCGACCCTGAACAATCTTGCCGGACACCTTTTTGGAATACGTGGCCAGGTAGTTATCGGGAGGCAGCGTTATTTTACAAGAACCACCAAGGTCGATGGAGAAGTCTCCGGAGGTCCGGTTGAGAGTGTAGCCCCGGACGAAAGACGGGAGCAGGCCGAATGGGAAGCCGTATCTCCCGAGCTCCTGGTGGGCGGAGGTTAGCGGCTGAGGTTTCGGGTTTTGGGCAGTTGGGGATGTGGAGCATATGCAAAAGGGTATGAGGGAGAAAAGAAAGAGGAATTTAGCCATTGCTGTGGTCAGACTGGGTGATGCTTCTTCTGCTTCACAAACTGTTAAGTCTATTAAGGGAGTCGAAACCGTTGGAAAGAAAGAAAGAAAGAAAGAAGGTTTTGATTTGATTTGGATGTTTTGATGTTACGGGTGATATTGGCGACGCCTATTCGAACCTAAGATGATTCGAGAATCTTTTTTTTTTTTTTGAAAGAGGCCGATCCTAGTTAATGGGCGCCATTGGACCCTCAGTGGCCGGTTTGGCTCAAGTTGTTTTAGGCCCAAAGTTTGAAGGAATTTAGCTTTGTTTAATCCCGTTAAACCAATATAATCCAATGCCCGTGTGTAACTGTACTGTGTGAGCGGTGGGACTTTTATTATTATTTTTTTTAATAATGTGTTTTTAAAAAAAGAATTACGAAAAAAAATAGAGTATATCAGAAATAATTTAAAAAATTAAAATATTTTCAAAATCGTTACGACAAATAACGATTTCAGATTGTGAGATTCATGTCATTAAAAATTAATTTTTCTTTGAAATTTTTAAGTAGTGTAGTGGTTTCAGAGACATAGATAAATATGAATTTTAAAAAATATTAAATTTATTAATTTGAATTTATTTTTCAAATATAATATTGTAGTTTAATGGTAACCGCGACACGTTATATTCTGAGGTTGTACATTCAAATTTTGTCAACGTGCTTCTTCCTTATTTTTAGCCATAATTAGTTTAATGGTAAAACTCCACTCTATTATCTAATTTACAATTAATTTTTTTACATTAATCTTTATACTTCAATTAATTAAAATTTATAATTAATTTTTTCAAATAAATAAAGATTTTTTTTTCAAAAAAAAGAATTTGTACATTTAAAAAGAAAATATGATGTAACAAAAAAAATATATTTTTCAAGATAGCTAGAAAAAAAAAGCATTGGATTTATTAAAAATATTAAGGCACCTGTTATGCTTTTAACGTTAAAATCAAAACATTTTAATTCATGCAATTGAAAAATTATGTGAGTATATATATATATAGCCTCCGTAAATATGAAATTTATCATAAAAATGTCCTTTTTAAAATTTATAATAATTTATTGACAATAAAAAAAAATTACCTTTTTGACATTTTGAAATTTCTCAATCTTTCCCAGTCATTATTCGCAGCTCAAGATTTTATTCTAAATTAGGTTTTAGGATTGCTCATTCTATATATATATCTATTTTCTTTGGTACTTGCTGCAATCTTTTATTTTCTTTTAATCGAATTAATTAGCTTATTGTGCATGTGCATCACAAGCGAATTAATTTTATTATAACATTATGCTATTTACAATTTTTTAATATTCATATAAAAAAAATATATTATGATTGAATTTATAGTGTGTAAACAAATTAAATTAATAATGAAACATTTCTATAAATTAATGAGGAAACCATTAAAAAAGACTCTTAACTAGCACAGTAATTGGGATATTAATATTAATTTTATAATGACATTATATTAAACTTATTTCCATTTTTATTACTAACATCGGTTTTTTGAAAATTAGATCAAAATAATATTTTTTTTTCCGGAAAAAAGAAGGTTTGATTACTTTAAATGCAACTAGCTTATCCATATTCAAGATGTGCCTATTCATAAAATATTTAATCATTCTCATTAATCTGATTAATTCGAATACATGAGAGTTATGCCACAAGTAAAAATAAAACACTCGATTTTAAATATTTAAAAATATTTTATATTTAGAACTCGAATTTTTAAAAGTATTAATGTTTTATTTTTTTAATGTTACGGAGAAAGTAATAATAATATCTTGGCTAACTTAATTTGCAAAACTTTCTTGCAAGTTGCATTTTTTGTTTTTTTTTGTTGGTTTCAGCTTGCACTATGCGTGGAGATAAGAGATATTGATGAGGACCCTTATATTACTCCCCTTTTCTTACCAATTAATTAAATGATTTTATCCGTAATAATAAAAAAAAAAGTTTTATATATCCCGATGGTAGATTAATAAATGTATTAGTCACAGTATTTCCAATTAAGTTGGGATAGTTTTTGAATATTAATTATCCAATTTTAGAGTACTGACCCATCTAAGTATTAACTATATAGAGACAATTTTCTTATTTACATCAGATTTATGTATATTTGTTTATAAATGGAAGCAATTTCTTGAAATTATGTTTTTTATTTGATAAAGAAAAGAATTTTAAGAAAAATATGGATAGTTAAATAGACGTGATACGTAATTAACAGGATTATTATTGGCGCAAATAATTGTAGAGAAGCAGCACGTTTTTTCCGAGGGCTAACAAAACATCAAACTCTATATGGAGTTTTTGTATTTATATTCTGCCATTCCAGTAAAGAAACTTAGTTGATTTTATTTATTTGCTTTTTAAGCAATCCCATGGCTATGAAGTTGATTAGGAATAATTTCAACGGTTTATACAGCATACCATAAAGGTATAGGGCTATGAAGTTAGGACCACACCTTAGATACCCAACAACAGAACACGTTAAAGATCCATGTTGGCGATTATCTTGTTTCATAATTTCTGAGTTGTCCTTTTTACCTGCTTTCATTTGAAGTATACGTTTATATAGGTGAATATGAATAATTAGATTATAAAATAATCTTTTTATATTTTTCATTAATACATTTGGTACGTATAATATGTTAAATTATCTATCATTCACTGTTTTAATCAAAATTTTATTTGTAAATTTTTCAACTTGCAACCAATTAAAACGTTTTAATATATCTGCTTCAAATATAAAACAACATGTTGTGTATTAATTTAATAAATAAATAAATGAGTCATTGACATATAATTTTAAATTTTGATTTGATAACCAATGCTTAATTAAATGTATTAGCAGAAAATTTGAATTTCAACAATTATAATTGGGTTACATAATACTTTTATTTGTGCCAAAAAAAAAAAACAGATGATTAGTATCGCATAAAGACGAAAGATAATTAAAGTTGTAAATGCAAAGGTGCATATACATGAGAAGAATATAGGAAAAGTCACCATGAGTATCACCATAAGAATATAGGATAAGTGAATTTTGATAACTAGTTGTCATCTCCCATGAGTATGATAATGGCAACAACTGTCATGCCCCATAGACTAGGACTGAGTAGCAGTAGCCGTAGCTTAGATTTGTAAGCTAATTTCATACGAAGGAAATTAAAAGGTATGTCATCTGTTATGTACACAACGAATATTTATATAATTAAAATGAAATTAAAAATGAAAAAAAGTGGACCCATATGTAAGGGGAGGGGGGCACATGCTTATCAACCAGGTAGCTGAAAAGGAAGTTCAATGGCGAGCGAGGTTACCCGAATAATTCCTTTTAAAAAATGATTCAAATGAAGACTAACAGAGTCTTTCTCATTTGAAATAAATATTTATTTTCATTAATTGTTAATTATTATTTAATTTGGTTAGTTTAAAATAAAAATAGATTTTTGTCGTATCTATATCTATGGTAAAACTGAAACTCTTTGAGAGATTTTAAGAGACTCTATTATTTGAGTAATAATATTATTTTATTATTAAAATATCTTTATTAAATTATAATTATTATAATTTCAGAGTTTGAGTTCATGCCACAAATACTCAAATAGTTTGCTATTTTTTAAAATATAGAAAAATATTACTTTAAAATTATTTAATCAGAAAATTAATAAAAAATATAATTAGAAAATTTATAATAAAAAAGATAAATATTTATTGAAAATAGAAGTTTTCTAAAAACACTCTAAAAGATTTTGGGGTGTGCTCAGGAATAATTTTGTTTTTTTATTTTTTTCTTAAAAATAAAATCAAAACACGTTAAATATTTTTTTTTCATTTTGATTTTTGTAAAAATTTAAAAAAGTAATTTTCACGCAAAAATATAAATTAAAAATTTTCAAAATATAATTTTTAGGATTTTGTTTTTATTAACCATTTAATTACTTTATCCACTATATCATCACCGGTATCGCTGCCGCCACCATCAGATCGTCACTATTATTGTTGTTGTCACCACCGCTATTGTCGTCATCATCACCACCACCGCACTGTCACTATCATTGTTGCTGCCACCACTATCATCATTGTTGCCATCACCATCAGACCGTCGTTGTCGCTGCTGCCACCACCACCATTGCTACCGTCGTCGGTGCTACCGTGCTACCACCCCACCACTGCCACCACCTTTGCCACTTCCACCACCATCACCTCCGTTGCTACCGTTACCACCACCGAAATCATTTTTATAATAAATATGAATAATTAAAAAGTATGATACAATTTTTAGATATAAAATCATTTTTTTTAAATTGATAATAAAAATTAAAAATAATTTTTAAATTTTAAAAAATAAAAATTTAAAATCTACAATTTTAGTGATCAGACTTATTGAATGAAATCCACATCTTTTTTGCAACATCAAACTGATTTATTGATTTTCAATTATAAATATCAGTATATTTCAATCATTTTTAAGTATTAATAATAATTTATATAAATGACTTATTATTAAAAAAAATACAATCTTATTAAACGAATATTGTGGACATATATTATAAAGATACTTAATTAGAGTATCATTTTAAATTAACTAATTTGTCCAAATGCATCAAGAAATAAAGATGATTTATAATTAAAAATTAACTAATTTATCCAAATGCATCAAGACAATTCTATGTAAAATGAATGCTATGGAATGCGTATTTCAGGTATCTATTAACTAAAGCGATTCATAGTAATATGTCAATGCGATGATATGTTATCCAACCATCTTTCAAAAAGGGAAAGATAATGTTATCCGATCACTGGGCTAAATTCAGATGTACAAAAGTCGGGTCCATGGCAGAAGTGCTTGCTCTTGCTCGTTATCTATTTTAATGGCGTCCACTCCCATTCCCAATTACCAATGTACTGTATGTATGTTTTGGGTCCATTAACCTTACTTTCTTTTTATTCAATTTATTACAAGATGAATTCGACAAATTAAATACACTAATATTATTATTTCAGCATCCGGTCAATGAACTATTAATTGTTTATATTATTATTTCAAAATTATGAGCTTTAGAATTTAAAATTTAATCTAAATATGTTTTAGTAAAAAAGAATTCTGCTATTGATGATATTTGATTAATAAAAGAACAGTGGCCAGTGGGCACATTATCTATCTTCTGTGTATGGCTAAAAAGCCACAGCATCCACCACCGGTCCATTTGAAAAGATTATATCGGCTGCTTTGGGTCCTAACCAATACCCATACTGATCACTGTAGATCAACTGCGACATAACTTATATATTAATAAATTCAAATATAACATCTGCTACCAGTTACGGATATCTGAAAATAGCCATTTCATATATTGTATCATAGTGTTAATTGGGTGTATTGTGCCGTGATGTCAACTATTTGATACAAAAATAAAAAAAATAAAATATTTCTTTTCTATCGCACAGTGCACACCGTGCAGCGCCACCGCTACCGCTATGAACACCGCACATTTAATCATCATGCGATTGCATCCATACCAAAGGCCAAAATAAACAGTGTTTTTAACTACAAAGAAAAATATTGAAGAAAAACAACACAGCAGATGGAACAAGTAACTATATAATAAAAATAAGGCGCATATATTGGAGATAAGAGATGGCAAATCTTGGCTTATCTTACATAGACAGTAGTGTGTATATATATATATATGTTATAATAAAAGCTTATTATAATAAAAACCTAATTAAATTATATATGTAATTAAGTTGATGATGAGTTGTAAAAGTAAGTAAAGGAATCAAGTGGAAGAAGAATTCCAAAATTCAGCATATTTAACCTTAGAAACACTCTCCAATACTTCAAAAGGAATTATGTCTCCAATCACAACCACCATCTTGCTTTCCAGGTCTACTTTGTATGAGCTCACTCCTGTTTTTATGTTTTCCAAACACAGAATATTTATATGAGTAAATACATCACATTCATCACAAATAATTGGTTTATTGGGATTAAAGTATTAAAACTTGTAGGGTTTTGGTCAAATTAAGCGGTCCAACAATAATTCGAACTCAATGACTTCATCAGTTTAAATCAAAACTTTAGATCTCATAGCCCCGGCCAATTACCAGCAAATAATTTCATTTACCTTCTAGCTTTGAAACATGTTTCTCAACCTTCCTTGCACAACCAAAGCAATGCATAGATACCCTTAGCACCACCATCTACATTATATTATTCATAAAAACAAACACTGATCAAGTTAATCTCCAATCTATATTGCGATTATATTTTGACCCACAAAACCAGATTTATTTTCTTTTTCTCTTGAACTAACCATAAGAAAAAGAGAAATGTTAGGATCGATGCGCTATTTTGACAATAATTTAATGGCAATAATGAATAAAATAGCCAAAGTATAAAGAAAATTAATGACACACAAATTTACGTGGTTCGGCAATGTGCCTACGTCCACGGGAGAAGAGGAGCAAAAATTCACTATGAATAAATAATAATACAAGTGGAGTAACTCTCAACCCAAAACCCAATTACACCCGCTCACAAAATGCTCTCTTATTAATTAGAGCAAAACTCTCTCAATAACTATATTTTTCTCTATTTTTCTCAATGTCCTAAAATGAGAGTAAACCTCTCCTTTTATAGGCATGAAGGTGCCACTATGCCACCTACCAAAAATGAAAGAAAAATATATTCAACAATTTGGTTACTCTCCAAATTCAATTTTGCTTCTTTCTTCATTACTTTCAACTTCTAGAAGATATTAAAAAAAAAAAAAATGAAGCAACAACTTTTGACAAACAAAAAATGCCTAAATTCAAGGCATTTGACAAATCTCCACCTTGACTTGAATTTTATCCATAGTGAACTTAACTCCACCTTCTCCAAGTAAGTTTAAGTGCTACGTACATACGCCGATCAAATTCAAGCAATGCTTGAACTTGGTAGTAGGAAGAGACTTTGTTAACATATCAGCTGGATTGTCTGCAGTACCAATCTTTTGAACTATAACACTTCCTTTTGAGATAATATCACGAACAAAATGGTACTTGATGTCAATGTGCTTTGTTTTTCCATGAAACATCTGGTCTTTGGTCAGATGTATTGCACTTTGACTATCGCAGAAGACAACAGTCACCTGATGATCTGAATTGAGCTCATTGTATAAGCCCCTTAACCAAATAGCCTCTTTGATTGCTTCAGTCACTGCCATGTATTCAGCTTCTGTTGTCGATAATGCAACTGTAGATTGCAATGTAGATTTCCAACTGACAGCACTGTTACCAAATGTAAATACGTAGCCTGTCAAAGATCTCCTTTTATCGAGATCTCCTGCATAGTCAGAATCGACATAACCAACTAAACTGCTATCACCATTACTAAACTCCAAACATGTATCAACTGAGCCTTTCAAGTATCTCAAAATCCACTTCACTGCTTGCCAGTGAACTTTACCAGGATTTGCCATGAATCTACTCACAACACTGACTGCATGAGAAATATCAGGTCGAGTACATACCATGGCATACATAAGACTACCTACTGCACTGGAGTATGGAACATGATCCATGTATCTTTTCTCTTTATCTGTATGTGGTGATAGTGCGGCTGAAAGCTTGAAATGAGCAGCTAACGGAGTACTTACAGGCTTTGCATCTTTCATGCCAAAACGCTCCAGAACTTTCTCAACATATTTCCTTTGAGTGAGAAATAACTTTCCTACTTTCCTGTCTCTCTGAATCTCCATCCCGAGAATCTTCTTTGCTGCTCCAAGATCTTTCATCTCAAACTCTTTACTCAACAGAACTTTCAGCTTTTTAACTTCAGAAGTATCCTTTGCAGCAATCAACATATCATCAACATATAACAATAAGTATATGAATGACCCATCAACTAACCTTCTGAAGTAAACACAGTTGTCATAATTACTCCTTGAAAAATCATTGCTGATCATGAAGGAGTCAAACCTCTTATACCACTGCCTGGGAGACTGCTTAAGGCCGTATAGAGATTTCTTCAGCAAACAAACATGGTCCTCCTTGCCTTCATGCCTAAAGCCTTCTGGCTGTTGCATGTAAATTTGTTCTTCAAGTTCACCATGTAGAAAAGCAGTTTTGACATCTAACTGCTCCAATTCCAAGTCATACTTGGCCACCATAGCAAGCAACATGCGAATGGAACAATGTTTCACAACTGGTGAGAAGACATCATTGAAATCCACTCCTTGAATTTGTTTGAACCCCTTTGCAACAAGGCGAGCTTTGTATCTTGCTTCTTCAACGCCTGGGTTGCCTTCCTTTTTCTTGAAAACCCATTTGCAGTCGATAATCCTTTTTCCTTTTGGTGGTTTCACGAGCTCCCAAGTGCCATTCTTATGCAAGGACTCCATTTCTTCCTGCATAGCTATCAACCATCTGTTTGAGTTTACTCCTGAAATGGCTTCTGAATATGTGGCTGGTTCTCCATCATTGTTGATCTCCTCAGCTGCGGACAAAGCATAAGCCACCAAGTTTACATAATCATTAAATTTTACTGGCTTACTTATTTCTCTCCTTTCTCTATTTTTGGCAATAGAGTATGATTGCTCCAGTTCAACTGAGTTGGGCTCTGAATCATCTTGCTGAGAGCTGGATGGTTGTGAATCCGACTGTAAGGTAGAAACTTGTTGAGCAAGATAATCTGCAACATCTATCTTCTGCCTCTGACTGGCCTCCTCCTGCTTATTAGAACTGCAAGGTACCAATACTTCATTTTTCGAGTGAAGCATGGAACTTTCGTCAAATGTGACATCTCTGCTGATTATAACTTTGGATGATTTTGGACACCAAAGTTTATATCCTTTTACCCCTGATGGATATCCAAGAAAAATGCACTTCTTCGCTCTTGGTGCTAACTTGCCATCATTGACGTGCAT
This sequence comes from Excoecaria agallocha, assembly GCA_037975025.1. Lineage (NCBI taxonomy): Eukaryota > Viridiplantae > Streptophyta > Magnoliopsida > Malpighiales > Euphorbiaceae > Excoecaria > Excoecaria agallocha. The sequence goes on along the minus strand of CM075817.1, from coordinate 11,029,600 downwards.
GTATGCTGGGCAGCCAAAAATTCTCAAATTTGAATAATCTGCAGGTTTGCCAGACCAAACTTCTTCTGGAGTCTTGAAGCCAATTGGAACTGATGGAGAACGATTGACTAAATAGCAAGCTGTAGAAACAGCTTCAGCCCAGAAACTCTTTGGTAATCCAGCATTTGAAAGCATACATCGTGCTCTCTCAATAAGAGTTCTGTTCATGCGTTCAGCAACTCCATTTT